>JAPKLW010001027.1:178263-243084 GCA_026898455.1 Plectranthus barbatus | reverse complement strand
ATATAAACTAAACATCAATAAAATATAACAAAATTATATTTTTCATTTTTTTAAAAAATAAATATCATCTCACCAATTTATTATATTATTATTTTATAACTAATGCATGTATAATATCTTTAAAGAATAATTTTAAATTAAATTTTATTGACTTTGTATTTAATATACTTCTTTTTAATTTAATTTAATTTATTATTTTTCTATTATAACATAGATATACAATAATACTAATAAAAATATAACAAAATTATATTTATAATTTTCTTCTTTAAAATGTTACATCTCTCTAATTTTATATTTAATATTTTTTAAATTTACATGAATATTATCTTTTTATGTAATCATTTTTAAATCAAACATCATATGTTTGTATTTTTATACTTATTTTAATTTTATTTGACGAATAATATTGAAAATAATTGTATAATAATATATTAAATATAATATTTATAAACATTGTTGCAAAAATTCCCGGACCACCTATACCCCGTTTAGGCGCTTGGTTGTCCCTAACCGAACTGATTACCCTCAAATCTTCGTGTCTAATCGGTTTGGCGAGTAATCGCCATTAAGGGCACTGCCTAGGCCACTAATATGCCTAGATGCCGATATTGGTGGCCGAATTCCGACTAAGCGGGCTACGTGCCACCTAATTAGTTCAGACGACCTATTTTTTATATTTTTAAAAATAATTAAAATTTGAATAATCTTAATTTTTATTTATTGAAAAATATATATTATAAATTTCAGATATAAAACATTAGCTTACTGATTAACTACTGCCTAGAAAATGCATAGGCACGCCTAAATCGCCTAGGTGCAAGGTAGTAGGCACCACTTGAGCGTCCGATTAGCGTCTAGCGATATTTACAACCATGTTTATGAATATAAATTAGATGTATTTAAAAATAATTGCTAAAAATGATAAATATGTAACTTTTAAATTATATTTTAATATTATAATATTAAATATTAAAAATTTGATTCGCGCATCGGCCGGGTGCAAATCTAGTTTAGATTAGGATAAAAGAGTCCAACGATGAGTTTTATGTGAAGTTTCTTTCCTAAGTTGTGAACATAATATTGCCTTTTTCTTTCATTGAGTTTATAAAATCATGTGATGGGAGTGGTTTCATTTTTACACAATTCTCCAAAAATTGTGGACGCGGAAAAGATTAGGAACAGCAGAGATGAACCTTCAAAGAAGGTGGGATTCCCCCAAAAAAGGACCATTGATTTTGACTTGGGTCATCGAGGTAAAGAACAGTGTAAAAAGAAATTCACGTTTTGAATAAGGCTAATTATTAATTAATCATAGAATATATATGGCCTATACTTGTAAACAACGGAATATATGAAGTAAAACCTTTTGAAAAAGGCTAATTATTAGCTAGTAATAGAAAGATTTTCCACTTTACTTCGCTACAAATATTATCTTTTGATGTTTTGGTGTTGGCACAAACATCCTATATTTGTTACTATGTAGTACCAATCATTAATAATATCGAAAATATTACTTGAATATAATTAAAATCTTACCTACAATTAAATTGTGTACACACAATTCCGCGGGTATTGTTGCATAACTTGCATTTCGCTTCATAAATACCTTAGTGGGAAGACTTTGAAGTTGACTTTGAAAGAAATCTTCATATATATTAAAACCAAATCATACACTATAAATAAAAATATTTAATTACATCAATCAATTATTAATTGAACTAATTAGTTAATATTAAAGAATGATAGAAATGACAATGGTGTGATTTATCCTTCCAACTTTATTTGTGATCATTGCCAAATAAAATCTATTTGGCTCCTGCTAATTTTCATTTCGTAAAAGTGGGGAAATTTTTGGTATTAATCTTGAATAATATGTTCTTAATTCAACAAAATGATTGAACTTTTCGTAAAGTCTGGAATTCGTAAATCATCCAAAAAAGTTTGGGAAGCTCTCATATTAGGCACGCCTAAACGGTTTGGGCGGTTTTATCCATTAATCAAAGTCAAACCCATCTAATATACCCTAATTGAAGATTAACAAACCCTATTTGGGATGGGTATGGATAAAACTCGCCTAAACTGTTTAATCGTGCCTAACGCAATTTTTTAGCAAAAAGTTTTGAATCAGTAATTTATTTAAGCTAGGGGTTATCTAACTTATCTTAACCCTAGCTTAAATAGAATGAGCAAATTAACACTCTTCTTCTAGAAAAAAAATACTTTTCTTCTCAACGTGCAATTAAATCCATGCACTAGAATTTTTGTATAAGGAGTGTGACATCAATCATAAATTGGTGGGGATGATTTCCTGGAGAAAATTCAAATTGAAGTGATGAGATTATATATGAATTATGGATAATAATGTAATTTATTTTGTTTTATGATAGTACTACCTCCGTCCCGCTACAATAGGCCATTTTCATTTTGACACATTAATTTCGAAGCTAGTGTTTAGTAGCTAATAGTGGTTAATAATAAAATTGGCAATCGTAATTAACTTGTTTAAATCTTAAATAAGTTAATTATGATTGCCAATTTTATTACTAACCACAATTAACTACTAAACATTAGCTCCGATTAATGTGTCAAAATGAAAATGGTCTATTATAGCAGGACGGAGGAGTATTATTCAGTATGAATTTTTTTAATATTTATATTTATTATTTAATACTCCCTCCGTCCCTTATAAGTAGTCCATTTTCTTTTCGGCACGGAGATTAAGAGTTGTGAGTGTAGTGGAATTAATATTTTATTGGTGAGTGTGAAAAAATTTGTCATTTTTGGAAAGTGGGACTAATTTATGGGACAAACAAAAATGGGAAGTGGGACTACTTCAACGGGACAGAGGGAGTATTATTTTTAAGCGTTATTTTTATATAAGAAGCTTTGCAATCGGGCTCTTGCTATGGTGTAGTAATGAATTTGAAAGAATTTAGTATTTGAGTTTATCACAATTATGTGTATGTTAAAAGATTATTGAGAGTTTGAGACAACATAAATTTAAAATTTTATGAGTTTATTTTTAAATTTGTGAGTGCTTTACGGCAAAAACTATCTCACTATAAATTATGTATATAATTGCATAGCCAAACGAAACAAACAAAAGTTCAAATTTCTTGTTGGTTCATTCCTTTTGAAAAAATTCAACAAAACCTCACTAAATAAATAACACGATACTACCTTACAATTCCTCTACTATTGGATTCACTCTCTGGAGATAAATTCCACTGTAATCTTCTAATCTTTGGTACTGGTTGATGAGTGAGGATGAAGAATGATCGGTCGGTTGAAGTATTTTCGTAAGATGGCAATTGCTCAAAATATTTTGAAGCTCGATCCTTCTTTTTATTTACTTGCTTGGAATCCACTATCACTATAACCACTCTCTAAAATTGGTCATATTCCACTTGTCCTTGGTACAAACCAAGAACATCCACTTAATTCACATAGGTAGTGATATTGATTGTGGAGGCATTCCCTTAAAAATAAGAATAGAAAAACTAAGAGAAAAAAGAATAATATTAATCCTTAGAAATTGAGAGTTAATTGTTCTTGTTTGGAAGAAATCTTCGTCCCCTCTGAAAGACTGAATTATTTATAATTAAATGTAGTGTTGTTAGTCGGGCCAATCCATCGGATTACGAGTTATTTGGGCTGAAAAATCTTGATCCTATTTCATCAGTTTTGCGTGCTAGCTCGTCGGGCCGACGAATTTATAAATTATTTTTTATTTATAATATTTTCTCATATCATGAAATATTTTCACTTTAATAATCTTTAAAATAATAACATATGCAGAAAATATCTATTTTATCTTAGAAATTTTCAAAATACATCACAATATTTGTATATTCATACATTTAAATATTAAATCATATTATTTTATTATTTATCAATATTTATGTATTTTTTAACTTAAAGATTAAATAGTTTATTAAGGATTTAATTATCTATTATAAATTATTTATATTATGTAACTTAAACTTTATTTAAGAAATGTAATATTGAATAATATAAGTAAATTTAGGTAATATAATTATAATAAAGAAATATTATTTGAAAAGTTTAATTTGGTCAATTGGGCAAACCCGTCAGTTTTCGAGCTCAAATTTATCGGACCTCAAATTATTCGGTCTCGGGCTATTCGGTTAAAACAATTTTGGGCTGAAATATATTAACCTTACCCTGCATTTCAGTTCCAATTTATTTGGCGAACTAATCGATTTTCGAGCTCAAACCTATTGGACCTCAAGTTATTCAATTAAAAAAAAATCGGCCTGAAATGTACTACCTCCGTCCCGCTTAAATAGGCCCTTTTCATTTTGATACATTAATTTCGGAGCTAGTATTTAGTAGCTAATTGTGGTTAATAATAAAATTGACAATCGTAATTAACTTGTTTAAGTCTTAAATAAGTTAATTATAATTACCAATTTTATTATTAACCACAATTAATGTATCAAAATGAAAAGGGCCTATTTAAACGGGACGGAGGGAGTATTAACTTTAACCTGCATTTTAGCTCCGATTTACAAGCCAACTAGCAACTTCTAACTAAATTGGCATCCCTAATTACTTGTAACTTTTGTTTTATTATTCTCCATTTGGCTCCAGTTCAATAATTTTATTACTCTTGGACTTTTTGGAAGAAAAGAACAAATGTCATTCTATTCAGACAAAAACAGTGTTTTTGGATAGAATCCGATATAAAGTTATACGATTATTTATAAATAATTTTATACAGTTTATAACTTTTTATCCTTTTTCATCTTTTCAACTTTCAATTTACAATCCTAATTCAACATGTTATGCTAAAGTCTTATACGCTAAAGTCTAACAATTACATTTTTGTGAGACTTTTGATTGAAATCATTATTATATTAAACGTATTTTGTTTTGGAACACGTATTTGGATCGAAAGACAATTTTTGCAAAGCTCATTCCGAAAATCCACCGTGTAAAATTAATTTTAAACAAAATATGCATACACTTAACTTAAAATTGATTCCCATTGAAATTTCTTGTACAAAACTCAGTCAAAAACTTTTTACAACATAACCACATCAATCAAGCGTCATCAACATCATATTAGAACAGGATAAGACGCCACTAAATAGAGAAAATAATTAATTATGAGTTTAGCGCCGACACGCCGCTGAGGTGAGGGCATGACATTGATGTACCAGAAAGAATGTTGAATGCTGATTTTGTGTTGGTGTTTATGTCGAGGGATGTCGGCCATGCTGCAAGAATGTTGACACCAGGGCCTAAAATATCGGGCTTCAAGATGCCGGGGCTTGGATAGTTGGGTCCCCTGGAAGAGAATGAAGCAACCACCGGCGCCCGATCGTCGCCGATCACTGTGCCTTGGAAATGAATAGTGGCGGTTGAATTTATATACTCTTTGATTTTTAATCCGTCTGCATAGCCGACGTTTGTTGCTGGAAGGACGTGGGCTTCAGCTGCAGTAGTATTGGCTCTTGCATCATAGTTTATCAGAATCATGGCGGCGGCGCCACCACTTTTTACTGCTTCGCCCTTTTCAGTTCTTGGGGTTCCGCCTATTTCACACACTATTACTTTACCCCGGATGTCAACTTGGCTCAATGACTCGTTGAAACAGTATGGTGCAAAATCATCAGAAGCGTTGAGCATCCCTGCATAAACAAGAGGCAGGAGCTTTGGTTTAAAATCCTTGGGTTGAAAAGCTGACTCGCCGTCGAATTGTTGGTTGTTTCCCAGCACTGTTTTTGCTGTCAGTTTCCTGTCTATGGTGCTCGCACCGACGGTGAGAATCCAAGGTGCCCCGTTTCCTACACTGGAGGAATCTGGACCGTCATTTCCAGTGGCGCAGCTAACGAGGATGCCCTTCTCTGTTGCACTGAATGCACCGACGGCGATAGAATCTTCGTAGAAGTTTTCACTTCCCATGCCTAGAGAAATGGAGATCACGTCCACTCCATCCTCAACTGCTGCATCCATTCCAGCAAGCACGTCACTCTCACCACAGCATACTTTGTAAATGGCCAGATGCGCCAGTGGTGCAACGCCAGCTGCAGTACCCTTGGCACTGCCCAGAACATTTGCACCATCCACAAATCTCCCAGCTGCAGTGCTGGCGGTGTGAGTGCCATCATCAAGTGGACTCTGGTCATCAGAGCTGAAGTACCTAGCTCCAATGATCTTGTTGCTGCATGTGGTGTGGTTGAACTGACACTTCCCCTTCCATTTTGCCGGAGGTGGCGGCATTCCTTCATCACTAAACGAAGGATGCTCAGGAAGCACCCCAGAGTCCAGAACACCAATAATCACACCTTTACCATAATTGGATTCCTTCCAGAAGCCCATAGATTCAACCCCCAAAAGCTGGGAGTATGTGTCGTATGCGCAGGGACACTGGTTTCTGAGGCCGTGCTGAGATGAATCCTTCCTTCTTCTCCATCTCTTTCACCTGCTCAGCCGATAACTTAGCAGCAAACCCCTTGAACACATGGTGATAGGTGTAAAGGAGGCGCGCCTCCTCCTCCTCCTCACCGGAGCTTGCTGTGGAAGCTGCAGGGAGGAAGGAGCGGTACCAGCTCCCCACATCTTCGGATTGAGTGGTGAGCTCTGCATCAACGTGAACAATGTAGGTCTCCAACCTGTTCCTTTTCGGTATCTCAGATGCAAACACCGGTTGTCTAGTAATGAACAATAATATGCAAACAAGGATGATGGCAAAAGATGCGAATCCCATGTTTAACAAGGAATTGAATGAATGTTATGTGGCTAGTATGGATTTCCTCACTATCTACTCCCTCCGTCCCATATGAATTGTCCACTTTGCTTTTGACACAATAACCAATGCGAGTAAAGATAGAGGAAATTAGTATTTTATTAGTGAGTAGGTATTATTTTTCCATTTTAAGTAAGTGGACAATTAAATGGGACGGACAAAAAAGGAAAGGTAGACAATTGAAGTGGGACGGAGGGAGTACTTCTTATCTTATATAGAGACATTTTAGAGGGTGACATCAACCAGACCACTAGGTGGCCACTATCTTCCAAAAACTTGTGTATTGAAGTAAACCCTCCAAAGAATTTCCAGAATCTCATTAACTTCTTTACTTTGGTTTCACACTCAATAAGTTATGAATGGGGTCCACCATGCAAATTGTCAGTTGTTGAGACCGTTAACTCCGACTCTCCCAACATTAGTGGTTTCAACTTTGGATGATAAAATGTGATTGACAAACTCAATTATCATGCATAGAAGAAACAAGGAAGTAGTTCAAATGAGATATCGAAAAGATATTATTTATATTGTTTCCTCGTTGCACAAAATTTATCTTTATTAGTAAAGGATTAGGATAACTATATTAGCCTATTTGAGATAGACTGAAATTTCTTTACCATATCTGAATTGATTTCCTTATATCTCTATGAATCTTTTCTTATAAATACTCTTGTTCCCCCACCATTGTATATTTGCCCAAACACAATGTAATGGCTAAAATAGACTATTTAATTCAGAGGGAGAGTAGGATTTATGTTCCTGATAACTCTGTGCATGTAAGCTTGAAGAATGGACATAATTTACAATCGAACCATTATAATTCTTTATGTTTTTCATTTTCTATTTGTTAACTTGATTTGCAAATCACTTAATTCACAACATAAAAGGAGGAGTTTCTCTTTTCATGTTGTTGTATCTCCATGGGGTAGTATACAATCATCTCTTTTTGTTGCATGGATTCAAATTATTATCAATCACGAATTCAACTAGACATGAATGGGTTTTTAAAGTTTTTTTTAAATTATTTTTCCACTTAGAATTCTCACTTGTGACCTGAATATTGTCTTTTCTTTCTTTTTTTAAGTTTTTTACGTCATGTGAGTGTAATGGTTTCATTTTTATACAATTTTTTGCTGGTTTATTTGGATTTTAAAAAAAAGGTCTTCGGTGGATACACACACGGATCCAAGCAAAAATTATGGACGCTTTGGCACATATCAAAAAAAAAAATATCAAGAAAAGCAGAGAGGAAAGTTTCAAAGAAAGTGGGATTCTCCGAAAAAAGAAGGTTGATTTTAACTTGGGTGATGAAGAACAAAGTTTGAGTATAACAACGACAAAAGGATAGACTAATTTAACCAATTAAAAAAGAAGAAAAGAGATAAAGAACAAAGTAAAAAAAGAAAAATTGGCCTATACTTGTAAAGAATGGAATAAAGTAAAACGTTTTGTATAAGTTTAATTATTAATCATAGAAAATATATGGCCTATACTTATAAAAAATGGAATAAAGTAAAACGTCTTGGAAAAGGCTAATTATTAGTCATAGAATATTTACTATATTTTCTTCCCACTTTATTTCGCTACAATCCTCCCTATATTTTTTGGTGGTGACACAAACATCCAATATTTGTTATTACCAATCACTAGTATGGTATGGTATCCGCACAATACGTGGGATTATATTACATTATAATTAATTAGTTACTTTGATGTATACTTGTAAGCAGATTGTTCTGACTTATAATTCATATTGTCTTGTGATAAATATAATGGCACAAAGTTTTTACAACACTAATTTTTCTTCCCCTTCTTCTCCTGCAAATGCATGAAACAGTACCTCAAGATATTAGATATAATGGTAGTTGGGCATTTATATATGGAATAGATTAGATGCAAATAATTGATGGACCAAATGTTAGTGGAGTTGAATCAATAACATGGGAGCATATATCACAAAGCTCAGACAGTGACGGATCCAGAAAATTTATGTGAGGGGGGCTGAAATTTTTATTTGACCTCCACTCGACTTTAATTCCTTCATATCATATTTTTTTATTATTATTATTTTCATCCATTTTTTATTGTTTACGAGGGGGCTAGTCCAAAAAATTTCGGATCATAATACTATAAAAACGGAAAAAAATTCCGGCTAGGAGGGCTGGAGCAACCCCCAACCTTAATGTAGATCCGTCTCTGAGCTCAAGTCTATTGTGGATTGCTCCACAGTGAATACATAATTAGGAGAGAAAATAAAGAAAATAATGCATGCTGCAGGACTTTAAATATAAAATTTTGCCTGGAAGTCCTATTAAAACTAATTAGTTTTTTTTTTTTTTTTTAACATTCTGGAGATTGTGATGATTTTTAGTTTCTTCTAAGGTATAAAATATTATATAAATTAATGCATCTTTATTTTATTTTGTTGGTTTTAAGAGCATCTATTTCTTCATGAATTGTGTGCGTCCATTTAGCTACTTTAAGCATAGACGTGATGCCACGGGTTCAAGTAGAGCGTGGGCGCTGAATAAACAGAGGCACAATTCACCTTTGATAATGGTTTGATCTCTTACTTAAGTCTCTGTTGAGAATTAATATGATTTTTCATGATTGTATTTAATCAACACACAAAACGAAAATCAGAAATAATGGGAGACACGCGATGTGGTTCACCAAATTGGCTACATCCATGTAGAGGTTGCGAGAAAGTTTTATTAATTGAGTTTGGAGAGAATTACAAAACAAAATCACTCACAATTAGTCCCTAAATAAAATACAATATGATATTTCAATTTTATCCTTATAATTTAATTTTTAAAAAATCATATTTAAATAAAACCCTCCATAAAATAAAAAACCCCTTTTAAATAAAGCCTCCCTAATTTCTTAAATAAAGCCCTACCATTAGAGAGATAGAGAACGTATAATTAATGAATCTATATCTATATATATATTAAAACAATACCGGATGTAATATATGGTAATATTCAGTTGCATTAATTTTTCATTAATTTAACTCTTTAGATCATTAATTATTATGTAAAACATTCTATAATTATTTTACTATAATTTGAATCTTTATCAATTTTTCATAAAAGGAAAGATATAAGATTTTAATTTATATATTTTTGAGAATATATATAAATCAATTAGATTGATTTTTCCTTAATTATTAATTCTACATAATTATCGATATATTTTAGTAAAATATTATACAAAATATTATATAATTAATTTTACATGAATGAATTTATTATTTGTCGTATGTTCATGATTTCTGCAGTAATTGAAAAATATATTAATATATTTGCTCAAGAGAAATAACAAACAATATATAAATATATTTTTTAAAAAAATTCTAATTAGTATCGATTTTAAAGTTTGTTGAGATTTTATTAAATTATCGCATAAAAATGGGTTGGTATCAGTAAATAATAGTACAAAATTTTGTTTAGATCTATCTTGATTTATTAGTCATTATCATTGGTGGAATTTAATTAGAATTATTTCAATTTCAAATTTTCAATTTGTGTCGAAAATCATGTTAAAGTGTTTTAATTGTATAATTTGATTTAATTTAATATATTTATAAGGAAATTAGGGGTACACAAATTATGTCTAAAAATAATTTATATATTTTAGGAAAATATGTATAAATCAATTAGATTGATTTTTCCTTATTTATCATTTCATTAGAATTAATCTATATAGTTTAGGGAAATATTTATAAATTAATTAGTTTGAGTTTAACTTAATTATTATTTCCATTTCATACAAATTTATATCTTTATTAGGCATGGAAAAATAACCACAAGAAAAATATAGAAAATAATTATGGAAACAAATGGGTATATTGAAAAAAAATAATGAAAATGACGAGAATCGTGAATTGGCATAATTTTAAATTGATTAGCATTTAACTAATTCCTATAATTATGTTAATTAATGAATGATTTTATGTTAGTTTTCAATATTAAAATTGCTAAATAGTTGTATAAATAGATGGGTTAAATTGATATTTTTCAATAGTTTATGTTTGGGGATAAAGAAACGAGTCCAAAAATTAAAATTTTATGCGGTGAATATAATAACTAATACAATATCATTGCCATGTGTGTTTTACGTGTGCGACGTGTGTCATTTAACATCTTAATCATCACTTAATTAACACAGTTAGTTTCCTAAGAAAAAATACCGTAAGCAACAACAGAGGATAAATTTTCATAACATAATTAAATTAGTGGATATAATTTTATAACAGAAAAATTTGGGATATAATTCCCTAATTTGTTAAATATTTGAATATATTCCCTATTTTTCTCTTATTAAACATTACATATTTTATTTTATTTTTCTGGCATCACAAATATGATAATTTTAGAAAGCACAAATAAGATTTTTGAGTGAGGATAACAAAATATCGTAATTTTAATATTAATTTGTAACCAAATAATATCATATCATTCGTATACATATATACTAAATAACCAAATGGGCTAATAGATATGTAGTTTGAGTATTGATAATCAAACAATATCGTATCATTCATATATCTGTCAATATAGCTGAGATAATTATTTATGCTATAAATGTTTTATACAATTTTGCATTTACATATTTAAAAAATTCATATTATTTACTTACAAATAAAATATCAATTTTAATATATATAATTGAAATTCTCACGCATCGCGTGGGTGCAATACTAGTATACTAAAAGACAAAACCCCACCCAAAAATTTTTTCCCCCCAAAAACATTTACCAAATATAAACCTACAATATATTAGGTAAATAACATTAAATATGGAATAAATTATTATTAGAATTAATTATTATAAACACTTACCAAAAATATTTCAATGAAAAATGAGGTAATTAAAATCAAATATGGTGAGTATGTACTTAATATAATTTGTAATTAATTATTAGACATTATTTTTGTTGGATATATATATAAATATATATAATTATTAGTAATTAAAAATAATTATTACTTATTTTGTTAGAGACCTAATTAATCGTTACTAATTATATATATATATATATATATATATATATATATATAATATATATACATAAATATGGATTATATAATTATATTTTTTTTTAATGAAATCGTATTTATATATAGTTAAAAGCCAAATCCAAAGCTTTTTTTTTTTTGCTCAAATAAAACATCAAAAAATAATATTATAAAAATAAAATATAAAATTAAAAACAAAATAATTAGTAACTATTAATAAATATGGTAATTTATGTTGTTGGATAATTAAGTAAAGCAATAACAATTATATTATCATAATATGTATTATTCATTCACTATTTTTTAGTTTTTAATTAATATATTATATTTCTATTATTCATGTTTTAGTTTATTTCCGAATTTTACCCATAAATATTGTGGTCATGTGGAGTGTGGACCACATAGATTTAACACTATTTAAGATTTTTCAAAAATATGTATTGATCATTTTTCAATTGATATTAATAGAATTAATAATATAATTAAATGTATAATATAAAAAACTCAATCAATGATAGTTAAATTAATTTATTTTAGTAACATAACTTAAATTAATCTATGTCTATAGTAATAAATAAAAACAAAACCCCATAAAAAGAATTTCGTGCCCAAAAAATAATTCTAAAAATAAGTATACATTAAATATGGAAATTAACAAATACATTATAAAGTAAATTGACGTTCCCAATTACAAAGGCTAATTATCAATCACAATCAAATACATTCTATAATAACATTCAAAAAACAAATTTATTAAATTTATGAAAATAATAATGTGATAATGAATACAATAAAAACTAATGCAATATATATGGCAGTGATTTTGAATGGGAAAATTTGAATTTGCTAACATTAATTTTTATACAAAGCATAATTATAGGGTGAATTTAATTAATTACCATAAATGATACTAAAAATATTGTATAAATACCTTATGATTTATTCACAACTCATTCCAAGGTTTTTTGATGTACTATTCTTATATGATTTGCAATATTTGTATTCAAAAATAATATTACTTCGTTTTGTTGCGAAATATTTTAGAGTTAGTAGTTAAACCTGTAAAGTTCATGTTTAAGTTTTGAGAGGTAATGATACACAATAGTTCATTACGTAAGAGTTGGGCCGTAACCACACGAAAGCTCATGTCGCCAACTCGCGAGAGGACACAAGAAGAAAGGTCATTCCCATTGGAGAAAGGAGCGAGCAACAACATAAATGGCCATGGGAAAGAAGAAAAGGGGAGTGAAGATTAAAATTTGTAATTTTTTTTAAATTTAAGTTTATATAGTATTGATTGATGTTAAAATTATACTAATTGTAATTCGTTGTCATATATATTAATATTTTTTTATTAGATTTTTTAACCTATCTCTTGGTTAGTTTTATTTTTGTTGAATACTTGGTTTTATTTATATTAATTTCATATATATATATATATATATACATTAAAATTTGTCAATCCCATAGAATTAGGATTGAGCTTCATGGCTTTCCAAATTTGTGATCGCCTCCACATTAAGAAATGAGAAATTGGAGTAATAGTGCTTGCAAAGAGACGTAACATGTGATAAATATGGCTATACTCTCGGAAGAGCCTAATTGTTCACCGTTTATTTCAAACTTGATTGAACAAAAATATAAAATAATGCCAGTCACATACATGTTACGTGTTCAAATATAATATCTCCGACTTAACATATGATAAGAGCATTTTTCATACAAGATAAAAAAAATGGATACAATATTTAGACTAAACTCACTAAATATTAATATCTTATACTTTATAAAAAATAGGAATATTAAATTAAATATATTAAAGCACAAATAAATAGGAGTAGTTACATTGCATAAATATTCTAATAGAATTAAGAGTTTTAACAATTTCGAAAATTTAGCAAATCTATATCTATATAAATATAAAAGCGAGCCCCTCAAAACTTTTTTTTTCTGCTATTGAAACCTTCCAAAAATAATTATACAATAAATAAGGAAAGAATGAATATAAATATATGATATTATTTGGTGAAATGTATATTTCTATTTAATTGATACTTAATTCACTAAAAGCCACAAAATATAATGAGATTAAATTGATTGGCATAAATTTCGTGAATGATTCCCTTGCCAAAAATCCTAATCAATTATCATGCTAAAACTTCATTATAAATTTAATAGCAAAATAAATTAATCATAATTCTAAGACATTAAAATTAATTGCAAATCAAGAGTAAAATGAGCAATATTCTCTTTCCGTTGAAAAACTATTTTGCTTTCGAATAATATATTACTTTTATTTACTGAAACAAATATATATTCTATATATAAAGACTCACTACACTTAAAAACAAAATCTCTACAAATCTATTCTTTCTTACCTAAAATAATATCGCACGAATTATGAAAATGAATTATTATTTTCAAATTTATCCTTGGGTAGTTAACAAAATATGGCAAGCAACTAATTATCTAAATTAAGTAATATTAATTATTAGGCGTAATTGATGTTGCAATTTTTATCATTGAAACTGCAAAATAATGATATAAATATTCAATTGTTGAGTTGATATCACTCACTGATCTTGTGTGAGCCTTCTCACATCACCATTCTATAGTTTACATTCTTTCGCTCATTGAGTTGGCTTTAAAAAGAGAGAGGAACGGCTATCTAGCAGGTATCACCTCTAAGGACATCCTTTCGATCGGCTCCTAATTGATCGATACAAACAATGAGATAGAACTTCAATATTTGCCATCTACAAAAAATGATTTTTTCAAGATTGTTGTACAATAATTATTTTAGAGCTATATTAATTCAATCATTATCATTATCAATGTATGCTTAAGCTTCTTTTTTTTTTTTAGTTTTGTTTCTTAATTCTTAATACGGGTTTTTTTCATCGATGCCTTTTTTAGGTATGTTGGTATGATTTTTTTCATAATATTTGCTTATAATTTTTCATATTTTTTTGAATTGTATTTCTTAAACTGCATTTCGTATTTAATTTATGTTACTTAATATTATTTTATAATTTAATGATGTTTTGTATCTAATATTGTGTTTTCTATAGTGGATTTAGTTCTATATTTTTATTTATGTGTAGCGATAGAAATTTGTGTAATATTTTAGTTAATCTCTTTTTAGTTTAAATATATCCCATCTCAATATTATAATATTGCAGGGAAAAAGATTATTCGATAAATAATTTTAGTATATCAATTGACAATTTAATGAAATTATATAATTAGCACAATAAAAGAAAATATTGAAGTGAATTATATATTAATTGATAAGTGTGGATTTATTTAAGCTTAATGTTATCATATGAATTTTGTTATGCAATAAGCGTTATAAGACATCTAAATAGTTTTTGTGAAAAAAAAGTCATCTAAATAGTTTTGGGGGTATGAAAAATTGTACAACTTCTTTTCCCGTATTTTTAATTATGTACTATAATTCTGCAATTATATTTTAAATTATGTGTCTGATAAACAATATTAAATAAAAATTGTAGTCAAACAACGGTAATGAAGTGCATGTTGGGATTGATTCACGAAATCCACAAAATATTAAAGTAAAGAATGTGTCTGATTAATATATAAATATATATGCGAATAAAGATAGAGACGTAAACAATAAAATGTATTGTCTATAGAAATATGAAGAAATGAGATAAACCACTAAATATAAAATTTGAATAGAACATGAGATTTTTTAATATAGATATAACGAAATTATGGGAACTAATTTATGAATTATCATTAATTGGTGGCAATAAATTTTAGAAAATATACTATTATAAATAGTCAAACAAATTAACATTTCGCATTCAGTAATCTCATTTTTTTTAATGCTACCACAACAAGGCACAAAAGTATTTTTTTTCACTATTTCTACTAATCATATTTTATTTTGATATAATATATGAGTTGTTTGCAAACTAATCCACACAATTAATATTTTTTTAAAGTTTTGGATTATTCGCTTTTTATATGTAAGCTATTTGGTTGGATTTTCATTTTTTGTTTGTGATTGAATCAATTTTTTGTTGTTTTCAATTATCTTTCATGTAATGTTATATATTTTTAAGTTTTTGTATTTAGATATATATGACAAGTCTTTTTTTTTTTTCAATCTTATCAGATGATAAAGAGAGCGCAGGATAAGATCGAAGACATACTTGGATTAGATGCAATAATTGATCATATAAGGCTCTTGCTTTTTTTTGATAATCTTGTGTATAAAGTGTTGTTTATTTTTATTTTTTTTAGTTTATTTTATTTTTCTATGTAATTAGTTAATTTCTTTAATGTAATCTAGGTTTGATTTATGATTAATAATAAATTTATTTGAACATTTTGTTTTGTTAATAAATATTATTTCTTATGATTTTAAAAAAATTAATATCATTTTATTTAATTAATAATTTTTATTTTATATGTTTGATTTTGTGTTTGATAGCAAATATTATTTAAAATATTACATGAATAATTATTGATTTAAACTTTTTTTGTTGGCAACACAAAATGATTTTATGTAGATATTGTATAAATTAATAACATAATTGATTTAACTAATTACGTTATTTGGCCGATGGACATTTTAAATTTTTTTACAAATAATAATACACAGAATAAAGGGTGAGACGATTGTATCATATTTAGTTGATACATGAATTAGTGAAAACTTAATATTGTTTTTCTATTTCTTTCACTTCAAATGGATAGACATGAAAGTCTTAATTTTCTTATGGAGATTAATATCAATAGGTAATGTTAAGTCCATAAAAAAAGTGGTGCTTAATTGACATTAATTTGTTACATCTTTTAAGTGATCCATAATTTATTATAATTACTATTTTTGTAGAATAATTTATTATTATTTTTCATTTTTATTAAAAAGAAAGTGGTACTATATTATTAATTGGAATCATTTTAAAGAGTGAGAAGTAATTATGCACTCATAAATGTATGTTGTTATTAATTCTATTTAGCTCAAACTTAAATTACAGAATTATTTATCTACAATATGATACCGTACAAAAAACTACAGTATGATAATGATATGAGATCATGAAATTTGGGTATACCTCTATATATCGCATCGAATATATAAATATTAGTTATTTTTAATTTCACATAAATATAAACATTATAAATATCTAATTCAAGAAAGGTTCTTATCTAATTTTTTTTTAATCTTGATTTCTTTTCTCTCTCTAATTTGCATATTTGGTTATTGGGACATTTATAGAGTAATACTTATATTGTATTTTTAATATATGTTAATCCATAATTATTTAAGTTTGGAATATTTATTTTGTTAGAGTTTGATTATTATGATATAAATTATAATAGTTGTTTGTTTTTTTATTAAAAAATAATTATTTTAACATATTAATATACACAAAATTTTTATATTATTTAATTTATTTAAGTATTTAAAGTAAATCTTTAAAAGTATTGTGTACTTAAAATGCATATTTTAATATAGGTATAAAATCAATTCCTAAAACTATTTAAATCGAATAATATATAAATTTCACTATTTTGGTGTACTAAAAATTTAAACTCTTTAGTTAATTGATAAGTTCATAATTTATTCACATATATGAAGGTTTCTACATTTGTTTCATAAAATGTATCGTAGTTTTATAAATTTTATATGCATGATTTTATATTAGTACATGCTATGATTTGGGTGTTAAAGTCTCAAAGGTTTTCATGAGAAGAAATGTGTTAAATAAAAAATAAAAAAAAACTCAATCCGAAAGTTCAAGATCTGTGACAATCAATGCACTTTTCATGACGGTGGATATGGTTGTGACGGGAAGCTAGGATGGTCGACACAGAGCTCTGACGTACAAGAAATAAAGCAACACTATCGCCATGGAATTCATGTCAACCAACACAGAATGCAGAAATTATTGGCTTACGGATTTTTGTGCTTTTTAGTCATGTTTCATTACATAATCTCTCCATAGTATATATAGACAGTGCGACACTATTTGTATCATAATTATACGCTTTAATTTCTTTATTTGTAATGCAAGAGTTTGTGTGTATGTAGATGAGATGAGAAGTGGTAGCGAATTAGTGGCAGATCCAAAAATATTTGCTAAGTATGATTCCATCTAATTTTTACGTAACAAAAAAAACACATAATTAAGTAGATATATCAGTTCATGATAATAATAAAATATATGAAAATACTATGCATAAATCTAAAATTTTTACATTAAATTTAATTTTTATTGGCCTATGTTAATTATAAATCCTCTTACACTCTCTTATTCTTCATTCTCAAACACTTTTTTTCTAAATAATTTGTGGTAAAAATAATTATTTCATAAAAATATCATATCATCATAATATTAAATTAAAAAGAATCTTGATTTTTAGGGGTGTTGAAGTCCACCCAAGTCTCTTAGTAGATCAACCAATGTAGTGTGAAGTGCACGTAAAGAGGTATAAGAGTAGACAATTATAAAACAACTGTGAAGATTTATTTGAGGCATAAATTTATCTCCAGTGACAAATTTAAAGTTTGATCTAAAATAAATTGACTTTTAATATTTAAATACTATATATACATGTAATAAAAAATTAATATAATTAATAATAAACTATTAGAAAAATTATATACTCCGCGCATCGCGCGGGCAGCAAACTAGTAGCAACTGAATAGAGGAATATTAAACTTTTCAAACTGATTAATGTTACAGATTATAAATTCCCAAAATATTTAATTATTTATATACCTCAACTTAAATGCTATGAAATTACTCACTCATGTACCATGTTGTTCGCCAAACAAAAAAAAAATTGATGAGGGCAAAATTGAAGAATAAATAAAGATATTAAAAGTCAGATTTGCAAATAGATATATTTGAATTTTAAGAAAAAATGATATCTTAAATCTTATGGATTTTATTTTAGGAGATTATATATTTGAATTTAGATTTTTCTAATTAATATTGTAAATTAAAGATATGAGGAAAAATTGTAATATAATATTTATTAATTTTCAAATGGTAGAAAAAAAAATTGTTTTGTTTAGAATCACACCCTTTCTGCAACTCTTTTTCTCCAACTAAAATGGAGAAGAACTAAGTATCACTAGGGAAGTCAATTTCGCCGAAATTCGCGGGTTAGTCCGATTAACCGAGCCAAAATGCGTGTTAGGGTTGAAATATTTTGGTCCGAAAATTTTTTACCCGAATAGCCCGGGACCGAATAATCTAAGGCCCAATTGGGCTGAGCTTGAAACCCGACTGGTTGGCCCGATTAACCCGATTATTTTTTTATTAATGTATTGATCATAATTATATTGCTAAAATATACTTCTAATATGTAAGATCATATTTATTAATTAAGTTTTGAGTTATATAATTGTATTTAGTTCAGTAGTTTTCAATATATAGTTAAGTTTATTTATTTATGAAGTTAAACATATTCAAATATTGCTAAAATAAAAATAACATATTTTTAATAGTTAAATTTAACATTATATAAAAATTTGTGATGTGTGTTGCATTTTCTATTTGAAAGAAGTAATATTTTGTTTATTTTTTTAATTTAAAATATTAAAAGAGTGAAAAGATATTAAAAATAAAAAATAAATTTATAAATTTATTGGTCCAACGGATTAGCCCGAAAATCAAAGGGTTATGATCAAGATTTTTTAGTCCGAAAAAATTCTAGCCTGAATTGACCCGGACCGATTAACTCGCAACTCGTAAAGATTGGTCTGAAACCCTACGGATTAGACCGTTGACATCCCTAGTTATAACTTGTCCAACGGATAGGATTAGGGTCAAGATTTTTTAGTCCGAAAAAATTCTAACGAGAATTGACCCAGATCGATTAATTCGAAACCCAAAAAGAATGATCCGAAACCCAACAGATTAGATCGATAGACATCCCTAGTTATAACTTCTCCAATGGATAAAATGGCCCAACCAATCCCATGTCTGACTGAATATCTTAATACACACCTCTATAAGTTGAAAACTTGAAGCACCTTTCAACTTATATCTGCAGCAGAGTTCTGAACATGGAGCCCCACTTCACACAAACACCTCAAAATAATTCCAGCTCACTCACTCGACCTCTCTGCACTTCCCACATACATGCATTCACCTCACAATCCCAATACTCGAAAGAAAATAAAAATGGCAATGATGAAAGATTTATAGACAAGATAATCAACACGCCATTTATCTTAATTGATTACAAACACTCTTCAGAAATTATAAATATTATTTATAATTCTTTTTTAACAAGAATTATAGATAAATTATTGAAACATGATTAACTCCAGGAATAGTGGTCAAGAGAGTATGACTGCGATAGGGCTCCGAACAGAGTGCTTCTGAGAGTTCCATATCAAGAATCCTTGGACCACCGTGTCATTAGGCGACGACGCCAGTCGCTTGAACGTCACCTTGTACTGCATTTTCTGGTTTAGCTCCGAGAACTTGATTGTCGCAGGCTTCACACTGACAGCAACGCCACGTGGCGGGGAAATCTTAACGTTGTAAGATGATTGAGGGCTGCCAACGTTTGTCACTGTCCTGGTGTAGACCAGGGAATTTGTTTTGCCAGAGAATACAATAGAGAATGAAGGGTAATTCAGCTGAGCTTCAGGAATGCTCGATTCCTCGGAGCAGTTCACCCTTCGCTGCAGAAACATTCCCACTAAGCGGTTAGTGTAATTCAAACCGCACAAGTAAGGAATGTAGTCCTTGGGGTTGGTGTTGTAGATGAGTCCTGGGTCATTAGCTCTCGTTGGGTTGACGTGGCCTGCCCCCGTGGCGAAGACGTTGGCCGGTTGATAGGTTTCGTCCTCGATCGGGTGTTTGGCGAGGTTCACCACGTCTGCGGTGGTCATGATTGCTGACTTGATTGCGGCCGGAGACCAATCAGGATGCGAGCTTTTGAGCAGCGCCGCCACGCCGCTGAGGTGGGGGCATGACATTGATGTACCAGAAAGTATGTTGAATGCTGATTTTGTGTTGGTGTTTATGTCGAGGGATGTCGGCCATGCTGCAAGAATGTTAACGCCAGGGCCTAAAATGTCGGGCTTTAAGATACCGATGCTAGGAATGTTGGGTCCCCTTGAAGAGAACGCAGCAACCATCGGAGCCCGATCGTCGCCGATAACGGTGCCTTGGAAATGAATAGTGGCGGTGGGCGTGGCGGTTGAATTTATATACTCTTTGATCTTTAATCCGTCTGCATAGCCGACGTTTGTTGCTGGAAGGACGTGGGCTTCAGCTTGTGTAGTATTGGCTCTAGTATCAGAGTTTATCAGAATCATGGCGGCCCCGCCACCGCTTTTTACTACTTCGCCCTTTTCAGTTCTTGGGGTTCCGCCTATTTCGCACACCACTACTTTCCCTCGGATGTCAGCTTGGCTCAATGAATCGTTGAAGCAGTATGGTGCAAAAAAATCAGAAGCGTTGAGCATCCCTGCATAAACAAGAGGCAAGAGCTTTGGTTTAAAATCCTTTGGTTGAAAAGCTGACTCGCCGTCGAATTGTTGGTTGTTTCCCAGCACTGCTTTTGCTTTCAGTTTCCTGTCTATGGTGCTTGCACCAACTGTGAGAATCCAAGGTGCCCCGTTTCCTACACTGGAGGAATCTGGACCGTCATTTCCAGCGGAGCAGCTAACGAGGATGCCCTTCTCTGTAGCACTGAATGCACCAATGGCAATGACATCTTCGTAGAAGTTTGCTGGTCCAAAGCCTATAGAAATTGAGATCACGTCCACTCCATCATCAACTGCTGCATCCATTCCAGCAAGTAAGTCACTCTCACTACAGCATACGCTGTAAATGGCCAGATGAGCCAGTGGTGCAACGCCAGCAGCAGTCCCCTTGGCACTGCCGACAACATTTGCACCATCCACGAATCTCCCAGCTGCAGTGCTGGCAGTGTGAGTGCCATGGCCTTCACCATCAAGTGGACTCTGGTCATCGGAGTTGAAGTACCTCGCTCCAATGATCTTGTTGTTGCATGTGGTGTGATTGAACTGGCACTTCCCCTTCCATTTTGCCGGAGGTGGCGGCATTCCTTCATCACTAAACGAAGGATGCTCAGGAAACACTCCAGTGTCCAGCACGCCAATGATCACACCTTTACCATAGTTGGATTCCTTCCAGAAGCCCATGTTCCGATTCAAGCCCAGGAAGCTGGGAGAATGAGTCGTATGCAGGGACATTGGTTTCTGAGGCCGTGCTGAGATGAACCCTTCCTTCTTTTCCATCTCTTTCACCTGTTCAGCCGATAACTTTGCAGCGAAGCCCTTGAACACATGGTGATAGGAGTAAACGAGGCGCGCCTCTTCCTCATCCTCACCAGAGCTTGCTGTGGAAGCAGGGAGGAAGGAGCGGTACCAGCTCCCCACATCTTCGGATTGAGTGGTGAGCTCTGCATCAACATGAACAATGTAGGTCTCCAACCTGTTCCTTTTTGGTATCTCAGATGCAAACACCGGTAGTCTAGTAATGAACAACAATATGCAAAGAAAGGTGATGGCAAAAGATGTGATTGCCATGTTTAACAAGGAATTGAATGAATGTTATGTGACTAGTGAGTATTCCTCATCATCTACTTCATATCTTATATAGAGACATTTTAGAGGGTGGCATCAAGCAGACCACCAGGTGGACACTATCTTCCAAAGATTAGTCTATTGAAGTAAACCCTCCAAAGAATTCCCACACTCATGATTAATTTGTTTCTTTAACTTCTGTACTTTGGTTTCACACTCAATCAGTTTTGAATGTGGTCCACCATGCAGATTTAGATGATAAAAAGAGGAGTTTTATATTGTTGTATCCGCATGGGGTAGTATACAATCATCTTTATTTGTTGCATGGATTCAAATTATTATCACTCTCGAATTCAATTAAGAATGGGTTTGTGAAGTGTTTTTTTTTTTTTAATTTCTCCACTTAGTGAAACTTCTTAGTTGTGAACAGCATATTGCCTTTTCTTTTCTTTAAGTTTTTTACATCGTGTGAGTGTAATGGTTTCATTTTTATAGTGCAATATTTTACTGGTTTATTTGTAAAAAAAAAAGGTGTTCGGTGGATACACACACGGATCCAAGCAAAAATTATGGACGCTTTGGCACATATCAATGTGTATTCTCTTAATCCACTAAAGTATCCAAGCAAAAATCTTGATCCAAGAAAAAAAAATCAAGAAAAGCAGAGAGGAAAGTTTCAAAGAAAGTGGGATTCTCTTAAAAAAGAAGGTTGATTTTAACTTGGGCCATCGAGAACAAAGTTTGTGCATAACACCCACTAAAGGATAGACTAATTTAACCAAAGAAAAAGAAAAAGAAAAGAAGAAAAGAGATAAAGAACAAAGTAAAAAAGAAATTGGCCTATAGTTATAAAGAATGGAATAAAGTAAAACGTTTTGAATAAGGTTAATTATTAATTATAGAAAATCTATGGCCTATACTTATAAACAATGGAATAAAGTAGAACGTCTAGAAAAAGGCTAATTATTAGTCATAGAAAATTTACTATATTTTCTTCCCACTTTATTTCGCTATAATCCTCTCCATATGTTTGGAGCCAAGCAAGTTTATTTAGTCTTTCCGACATAGGATTGGTCACCTAGTATCGCACCTTGGGTTATTTTGTTACGATGCCCAAGTTATTTTGTAAGGTTTTTAAGCCTCGGATGGACCAAATGGTATTCGAGTTGAACCAATAACATGGGAATATTAATATATCACAAAGCTCAAGTCTATTGTAAATAGCTCCATAGTGAATACAATATTAGCAGAGAAGATATATAAAGAAAATAATGCATGCTGCAGGACTTTAAATATAGATTTTTGCCTGGAAGTCGTATTAGGTGTGCCATGAAACTAATTAGCTTATCTTAACATTTTGGAGATTGTGATGATTTTAAGTTTTTTTCTAAGGTATAAAATATTATATATATTAATGCATCTTTGTTTTATTTTGGTAGTTATATATAAGGGGCAATAAATTTAATATTCCCAATGTGAGTAAAAGTAAAACACGTTTTGTTGGTTTTAAAAGCATTCATTTCTTATTGCATTGCGTGCGTAGGCACTTTAAGCACAGACATGATGCCACGGTTTCAGGTAAAGCCGTGATCGCTGAATAAACAGAGACATAATTTATATCAATAGGATAGAAAGGTTTAAAAATACCGACGTGAGCTCTTATTTGCATCGGATGAGTGTGAGTTGGAGGTGGCGCAGCAACATTTTGTGGCACAGTAGCATTTGGTGGATCTTCAATTTGTTGCAGGGCTGGAGGTGGTTGTGCAACTGAAGGCGGCTGAGCGATCTCCGGAGGGCACATGAGATAAGCAGTGGGAGAAACAGTCGGAGGTTGATTTGAAGCACCGTTGGATTCCAATTGAGAACCCTTAGAATAACCCAAAAAGAGTTAACCGGGAAGGAGAGCTTGCAACGGTGTTTTAGATAAAGGGAAACGACCCTCATCAAACTTAGCATGGCGTGTAATGTAGTTGTAGACACGCGAGGTTGAAGGGTCTAAACATTTGAAGCCCTTGTGATGCATGATGTAACCGATAAAAATATACGGAGTAGTGACAACTTCAAGATGTTTTCTTACTTAGAAACTAAGAAAACTGAAGTAATAGCTTTTGAATCCCAAGTGTTGATTTCATTGCTTTCATGAAAGATCGATAGAACTGGTTGAAGGTTGGTAGAAATAGTAATGTTCATTTTTAATTCATAACCGTCTCCATATGGATTGTAGCCTCTATTTATAGGCAGTCTTGGGAAGGTTTGAGATTGGAGCCGTTGTGAGACAAAAGGAATACGTCCAATCACGGTCTCACTTTTCCTGACTTGCAGTGTTCTTTCTGGCAAAGCATGTGGACTTTGCAGTTTTGGTCAGAATGGCTCTTAGCCAGTCCGATGAATGTCTGTTGGCGAATTCCTTGGACGAACAAGCTTTAAGTATCACAAACGTTAAGATCTTATTTCTTAAAGTCTGGACTTGTAAAGCCCTCGCTTGTCTTGGCTTGCACGTGTCTCTTCTTGCTGGTTGGGTATTGTCTTGCTGGTGGCATTTGTCAGTAAGCTCGACTTGCTGGTGAATCACCACCTGGTGATGATGAGTCAGCTAGGAAAGGCATTTTGCTGGTAAAGACATTTTAGCCAGCAAACCCAAACAAACTTCTTTGCTGGTGAATGGAATTCGGCCACCAAATTTTCAAAAGTTTGTTATCAGCTCCAATTTACAAGTCGATAATTCATATATATGATATTACAAGTACGAACTAATCTAGTTAGAGACACATAAACTTGTGGTATGTTTGACTCATTAAAACATTGTATTAAGGATAAAATTCTAATATATATTCCTAACAGATACTTCTAATTGGAATTAAGTTTAAAGTGAGCATATTTCATTTGGAACACGCATTTTGATTGAAATGATAATTTCTACATAGCTCATTCCAAACTATCCACTTAAAATTGATTTCAAACGAAATATATACATATATTCAACTTAAAATTGATTTCGACCGACATATCTCACTTAAAATCCAGTTAAACACTTTTGTCAACATAGCCTCATCAATCGAGCGTCATCAACATCAACATCGTATAAATGATTCAAGGATACTTCTAAATACAGTCATGTTTTTCTTCCTACAGGCTTTTTTCTAAAAAAAAAATAATAATACCAATATTTCAATTTTATCCTTGTAACTTTAATTTAAAATTTTAATTAGAAATAATTGTTATTCAAATGTATAACCACTAAAATAAAATTTTGTCCGGTAAAACAAGATTCTCGTAACATTTACCATATCATCTTAGTTGTGAACGATGACAATAATAGCATAAGAATTGTAAACGAGAAAGCAAAGAATGCAAGGACACAAGATTTATATGGTTCGGCAATGTACCAACATCCACGACGGAGGATCAGTTCGAACTTTTATTATGAATCACGGCTAATACACAAATACATCAAGTATTTATATAAAACTCCTCGTACCATATTGCAGGGGCTCCGCCTACTAATCGACACACAACAAGCAATGGTTAGATGCCTGCTCCGCTCTGCAAGCATCTGCCTACCATCTTCATTGCTGATATATAAGTCATATCAACAAATCTCCACCTTCGCGAATATATCACCTCCAAGCAGGCCGAGGTACCATGCAACTCTAGCATGTAGAAATATTCAACATATCAGTTGCATTCTCTTCAGTATGAATCTTTTCCAACTAAATATCACAAGAAGCAATTCATTCCCTAATCTTGTGGAACCTCACATCAATATGTTTCATCCTAGCATGATATACCTGATTCTTTGCCAAATAAATGGCACTCTGACTGTCACAATACAACGGAACTCCACCTTGCTAAGCACCCAACTCTCTAACCAATCCAGCAAGCCGCATTGTTTCCTTTGTTGCTTCAGCTAATGCAATGTATTCAACCTCAGTAGTAGATAGAGAAACTATAGGCTGAGTAGTCAACCTCCAACAAATAAGCCCTCCACCAAAACTAAAGACATACACAGTGGTGGATCTCCTGTTATCCAAGTTTCCAGCATAATCGGAATCCACATATCCTATAACCATAGGATCCCTCCGCTGATCTCCAAACACAATACCATACTCTGTTGTACCATTCAAATATTTGAAAATCCATTTGGTTGTCTCTCCCAATGTTAATTTAAAAAAAATATCACTCGCAATTTATGGCACTAACTCATAATTTATGCTACTCTTTTCTTGAGCTAATTAAATGGAAAAGAAGAAGTATTTAGTGGCCCAACCAATCCCAACATGCGAGATGCGACGTGTCTAACATAATATCTCAATACACAACTCTATAAGTTGAAACACACTTTCAACTTATATCTGCACCAGAGTTCTGAACATCGAGCCCTACTTCACACAAACAAACTCAAAATAATTCCAGCCTCTCTGTACATCACACATACATGCAGTCACCTCAGACCTCACAATCCCAATACTCGAAAGAAAATAAAAATGGCAATGATGATAGATTTACAGACGAGATAATCAACACGCCATTTATCTTGATTACGAACACTCTTCAGAAATTATAAATATTTTTTATAATTCTTTTTTAACAAGAATTATAGAAACATGATAATTCCAGGAATAGTGGTCAAGAGAGTATGACTGCTATAGGGCTCCGAACAGAGTGCTTCTGAGAGTTCCATATCAAGAATCCTTGGACCACCGTGTCATTAGGCGACGACGCCAGTCGCTTGAACGTCACCTTGTACTGCATTTTCTGGTTTAGCTCCGAGAACTTGATTGTCGCAGGCTTCACACTGACAGCAACGCCACGTGGCGGGGAAATCTTAACGTTGTAAGATGATTGAGGGCTGCCAACGTTTGTCACTGTCCTGGTGTAGACCAGGGAGCTTGTTTTCCCAGTGAATGCAATAGAGAATGAAGGGTAATTCAGCTGACCTTCCGGAATGCTCGATTCCTCTGAGCACTTCACCCTTCGCTGCAGAAACGTTCCGACTTGGCGGTTGGTGTAGTTCAGGCCGCACAAGTAAGGAATGTAGTCTTTGGGGTTGGTGTCGTAGATGAGTCCTGGGTCATTAGCTCTCGATGGGTTGACGTGGCCTGCCCCCGTGGCGAAGACGTTGGCCGGTTGATAGTTTTCGTCCTCGATCGGATGTTGTGCAAGGTTGACTACGTCTGCGGTGGTCATGATTGCTGACTTGATTGCGGCGGGAGACCAATCGGGATGCGCGCTTTTGAGCAGAGCCGCCACGCCGCTGAGGTGAGGGCATGACATTGATGTACCAGAAAGAATGTTGAATGCTGATTTTGTGTTGGTGTTTATGTCCAGAGAAGTCGGCCATGCTGCAAGAATGTTGACACCTGGGCCTAATATATCAGGCTTCAAGATGCCGGGGCTTGGAGAGTTGGGTCCCCTGGAAGAGAATGCAGCAACCACCGGAGACCGATCGTCGCCGATCACAGTGCCTTGGAAATGAATAGTGGCGGTGGGCGTGGCGGTTGAGTTTATATACTCTTTGATCTTTAATCCGGCTGCATAGCCGACATGTGTTGCTGGAAGGACATGGGCATCAGCTGAAGTAGTATTGGCTCTTGTATCATAGTTTATCAGAATCATGGCGGCGGCGCCACCGCTTTTTACTGCTTCGCCCTTTTCAATTTTTGAGATTCCACCTATTTCACACACCACTACTTTACCTCGGATGTCAGCTTGGCTCAATGACTCGTTGACGCAGTATGGTGCAAAAAAATCAGAAGCGTTGAGCATCCCTGCATAAACAAGAGGCAGGAGCTTTGGTTTAAAATCCTTGGGTTGAAAAGCTGACTCGCCGTCGAATTGTTGGCTGTTTCCCAGCACTGCTTTTGCTGTCAGTTTCCTGTCTATGGTGCTCGCACCAACGGTGAGTATCCAAGGAGCCCCGTTTCCTACATAGGAGGAATACGGACCTTCATTTCCGGCAGAGCAGCTGACGAGGATGCCCTTCTCTGTAGCACTGAATGCACCAATGGCAATGGGATCTTCGTAGAAGTTTCCTGGTCCAAAGCCTATAGAAATTGAGATCACGTCCACTCCATCCTCAATTGCTGCATCCATTCCAGCAAGCAAGTCACTCTCCTCACAGCATACGCTGTAAATGGCCAGATGAGCCAGCGGCGCAACGCCAGCAGCAGTCCCCTTGGCACTGCCGACAACATTTGCACCATCCACAAATCTCCCAGCTGCAGTGCTGGCAGTGTGAGTGCCATGGCCGTCACCATCAAGTGGACTCTGGTCATAATAGTTGAAGTACCTCGCTCCAATGATCTTGTTGTTGCATGTGGTGTGATTGAACTGACACTTCCCCTTCCATTTTGCCGGAGGTGGCGGCATTCCTTCATCACTAAACGAAGGATGCTCCGGAAGCACCCCAGTGTCCAGGACGCCAATAATCACACCTTTACCATAATTGGAGTCCTTCCAGAAGCCTGTATTCCGATTCAACCCCAAGAAGCTTGGGGAATGTGTCGTATGCAGCTCCATTGGTTTCTGAGGCCGTGCTGAGATGAACCCTTCCTTCTTCTCCATCTCTTTCACCTGCTCAGCCGATAACTTTGCAGCAAATCCCTTAAACACATGGTGATAGGAGTAAACGAGGCGCGCCTCCTCCTCCTCACCGGAGCTTGCTGTGGAAGCAGGGAGGAAGGAACGGTACCAGGTCCCCACATCTTCGGATTGAGTGGTGAGCTCTGCATCAACGTGAACAATGTAGGTCTCCAACCTGTTCCTTTTCGGAATCTCAGATGCAAACACCTGATATCTAGTAATGAACAACAATATGCAAACAAGGGCGATGGCAAAAGATGTGAATGCCATGTTTAACAAGGAATTGAGTGAATGTTATGTGGCTAGTGTGTATTCCTCACTATCTACATCTTATCTTATATAGAGACATTTTAGGGGGTGACATCAACCAGACCACCAAGTGGCCACTATCTTTCAAAGACTTATCTATTGAAGTAAACCCTACTAAGAATTCCCACACACTCATGATTAATTTGTTAATTTCTTTAACTTCTTTACTTTGGTTTCACACTCAATCAGTTTTGCATGTGGTCCACCATGCAGATTGTCAGTGGTTTCACATTCAGATGATAAAAAGAGGAGTTTTATGTTGTTGTATCCCCATGGGGTAGCATACAGTCATCTCTATTTTTTGCTTGTACTCACTCTCGAATTCAACTTAGAATGGGTTTGTTAAGTTTTCTTTTTGTAAATTTCTTTACTTAGTGAAACTCCTTTTATCAGTTGTGAACGGAATATATTGCATTTTCTTTTCTTTTTTTAAGTTTTTTACATCATGTGAGTTTAATGATTTCATTTTTATAGTACAATTTTTTACTGGTTTTTTGGATCAAAAAGGGTGTTGGATGGATGCACACACGGATCCGAGCAAAAATCATGAAAGCTTTTGCACATTACCAAGAAAAAAGATTCAAGAAAAGCAGAGAGGATGTTTCAAAGAAAGTGGGATTCCCAGAAAAAAAAAAAAAAAAAAAAAAAAAAGATAGTTTGATTTAGACTTGGGTCATTGAGAACGAAGTTTGTGTATTTAACCACGAAAGGATATGATAATTTAACCAAAAGAAAAAGAAGAAAAGAGATAAAGAACAAAGTAAAAAGAAATTGACCTAATATACTTATAAACAATGAATAAAGTGAAACGTTTTGAATAAGGCCAATTATTAATCATAGAAAAATCTATGGCCTATACTTATAAACAATGGAATAAAGTAGAACGTCTAGAAAAAGGCTAATTATTAGTCATAGAAAATTTATTATATTTTCTTCCCACTTTATTTCGCGTAACAATCCTCTCTTGATGTTTTGGTGTTGACAACTTGACACAAACATCAAATATTCGTTAATTTTTAAAATCAAAATATTACTTGAATATAATTAAGATTTTATCTACAAGTGTATACATAATAACTATGATTAATTACATGTTTATAGATGGCTTTTATATATTATTTATTTTTATAAATCATTCATACATAGTTATGGTGTTTTTCGTACATTCGTTAGATTTATGCTTTTAAGTTCATTTTGTAGATTTTTGGAATAAAAGAAAAGGTTTGAAATCAAAACTCACAAAGATTTCACTGAATGCATAAGGATTTAAGAATCAGTTATATGTTTCTTAATATTTGGAATCTAATCTATTTTTTTATATTTATGAAAATATAATTTAGTCAAATTTCCAACACAAGTAACATCGCATCAATCAAAGATCCATAGCAAAAGTTATGATCGAATTTGTAAAATTGTGCCGCACAATGTGGAGCTTCACAGAAATTCTATCATCGGGATGATTCGGGTCTTATCATCGGGATAAATCGAATCTCACATCAAATCGAACTGGCTTTGATACCATGTAAAAATGTCATTTCTCTCCCTACAGAACCGGCAGGAAAATGGACATTCACCATTATATGATATGGTAGTATACTTTCGGATCCATAGCCGATGTGGGATTTTGAACCAACACTATATATATCCTCCTATAACACGAAATATATGGTTCCCACCTTGAAACTGGATTCAAAATTTTGGACTTTGGGTTTATTTACTTCACGACTTATCTTCTACTACATTCTTAATTCCCTTTCAATTTTGTTAGTATTTAATTGTGCAATTATGATTATCTATTAGATTTTAGGGTTGATATTTATATCTTAAATTTTATTTTTATTTTGTTGAATTAATTTACTTTCAAATCACCAGTTTATGAATTCCTTGATTTAATTCTCATACTGGTCAATCATTATTTCATGTATGTTAGCTAATTTGTTTGATACCAAACAAATGATATATAATACTGTTAATAGATTGTCATCAAGAAATCAATTAATTGTAGGGAGAATAATGTTGAGAATTTTAAGGTGCTAAGTCCAATCCAGGATGATATAATATATGTCTGATTTCACTCACACTGTGTGTTAATTAAATTAGCTTACAATGCGTCATATAATAATTACATGATAATTGAAATATACAAGATTACCCTAGCTAGGATCTATCTTATATCTTAATTAATTAATTTCTCTTTAGGTAATTCTAAACACAGCCACAATTTTTCTCAATATAGACCCTTTACATTTCAAAAATAAAATTTTTATTTAATATTACTATTTTATCCTTATAACCATATCTAAATTTCTTTTTATTTAAATCCATAGCCATATTCCCTTAATAACGCACAACCCCACATCATTAAAAAAAAAAAAAAAAAAAAAAAAAAAAAAAAAACCTTCACTGTACAAGCGTGAGAAATAAATTTCATGGTTCATTAAAAAAAATCAATTTATCTTTCGCAAGCAAGTAGTGTTATGAAGTTGTTCCATATTGTCAATCTTGTTGCGCGGGTCGAAAGGATAACTTGCTCCCTTGCAAAGCTTTTTGTTGAGAACTCAATTCTAGCGGCCCTCCTCCAGCAGTTGCAGTCTAAGGGCATGGGAATCGAGTTGCGGAAGCTAGATGTGGATCAGGGCAAAAATCATGGCTAAGAAACTTATTGTGAACAGTAAAAAAGAAGAACTCTTTTGAGATAAACAATAAACTGAAACTGGATGCAAACAAGGGTTATCAGGCTGCTCCCATGCTTCAGGCTGAATGGGAGAGTATTTGTGTCGAACAATGTGATATGCAAACCACCTATGATGCGTTACATGAAGCATACTCTCAATCAAAGTAGGAAAATATATGTTTGCTAAAGAAATTATCTGATCTGATATTTATTGATGTAAAATTTTGTTTTTATACAAATCCTTAGAGACGAAGATGATTAACTGGAGCTAAATAAAATAAAATAAAATAGTGATTTTATTTTTTTCAAAGAGACAATCTTTAAAAAAATATTTAGTTTTTAAAAATAAGGGTAAATTTGTAAATATAAAATAAAGGGGCTATGTTGAGTAAATTTGTGGCTGTGTTTAGAATTATCCTTTCTGCCAGTTGATTTCAGTTAATCCCAAAACTTCTTATTTAGTTGTTTAAATAATTACTCAAAAAATTAGGGTACAGTAATTTTAGGATTATTTCTTATGAGATCCATAATTTATCATTACCATTATATTACTTAGTGTTCGATTAAAAATAGCGTGTTAAGTACGCTATATTATTGGTTTCAACGTGTATTTGTTGTATTTGGCTTAATCAATACCTTAATTAGTGGAAGACTTTGAAGTCACCTAAAAAGACATGTCGGTATATAAATGTCCATTAGAGCATAAGGGAATTGACATTGGTATGAATTGTTGAGGTTCGAAATTAAAAGAATTGAGGCCTTAGAATCAGGTTAGAAAAATAATAAATATCGTAAAAACAAGAAATAAATACAAAAATAAACAAGAACACGTAAACCGACACCAAATATAATGTAAATTGAATGATGAATTTAAAATTGAACAAGAGGAATCAAGAGTGTAATAATTATATATCTTGACAAAAATTCGACTAGCATACAACATGCAAATAATTCTTCATTAAAAAACGACCTGGAACCTCCCTTTATAGACACAGGGGAGGCTCATTGCAAAAAACTTGGGCTTAACAATCCCTACTTGAGGTCGGAAACGATCCCGAATTTTTTAGGAACCGATCTCGAAAATCTCGGGATCGGTTTGGGTCGGCGATGGCCCATGAATTTTCGGAACAGACCCCAAAATGTCGGAGTTGGTTAGGGCTGACGTGGCACCTCTCCAACGGCTTCCTTCTTATCCATTTGCTCGGGGTCAGTGATGGACACGACCTCGGGGTCGATTTTCGACTCGACACCAGGGACGTCGTCGGACCCGACTGTGTTACCCAAACCTGGGATCGGTATGTATGCTAGAGCGGATCTTGATTTGGTTTTTGAGTTGCGATTGGCTGACCTTCGAGTTAATGGGTCGCATTAATCTTTTTTATTCGTTTATGAGCACAAATTAATCTTAATTGATTAGGGCCGCTTGAGCATGACCTCAACATGAATAACGATTTATCCTTCAACTTTATTTATGGACATTGCCAAATATTATCTAATTGGTATAAGAGGAATACTTTGTATAAGATGTATATTGTTTCATATAGACTTTGATTAATGCTAGTGTCTAATGTAATGACTAATGAGCATGGATGATGAAGACTTAACTAAAACTATTAAGTGTAAATAAAACTCCGGTTTAATTAATCATCAGTTCGAGTATTTAAAAAAAAAACTATTAATCATCAGTTCAAGTATAAAAAAATTAAAAAAAACTAATGTAATGACTAATGAGCATGGATGATGAAGACTTAACTAAAACTATTAAATGTAAATAAAACTACGGTTTAATTAATCATCAGTTCAAGTATAAAAAGATTTTTTTAAAAAAATCATTTGAATTGTGTAGCTTAATTTAAAAAATAATAAATCAAACATAAATTATGAGATTGCTCCATTATTTATTCCTAGTTGAGATTTTATATTTCACTTTTCATGTTCCACTATTTATTTCACTAATAAAATTATTTTTATCTTTTATAAATATCTTAATTTATTATAATCTGAATAAATTTTATAAGTTCAACCATAGGATTTGTCCTACTCATTAAAATATATAATATTTTTAGTAATTATTCTTCAGATTTTAACTAAAATTTGATTATTAAAAATTGATTTACTTATAACTATTATTTTTGTTCTTATAAATTGTTGGGGTACGATTCATATCGGGCCCGTTAAGAAACCATATTTGAGGCCCAACAAGTCCTGACAGAGGGTCGATAACGCTATCGGCCCAGTGAGACCACAGCAGCCCAGTCTGCCAGGATCGGACTCCGTCAAATATGCAGTTTAGCGGGTCAGAAGCAGTTCGATCCAGGTCGAAGGCAGTTCGATCTCCGACTGAAAGTTCTATATGCTATCTGCGACCTGCCTCGACAATCACCCAACGGTCAGAAAAAGGCAACAGATGCGCAACGTCTAGCTCGCGAGATTTCCGGAACTACTCAACTATCACGCTGTTAAGCTACCCCGATCTTTGCGGAAACAGCTCCTAACTTCTGAGAAAATAACGCGAAAACCCTAGAAAGCAGCCATCTTCTATAAATGCCCCCTCTAGGTGTCAGAAAGGGGAGATACGCATGAAGGAAAGAGAAAACCCTACTCAACGCCCACAATACCTCTAGCTCACCATTTTTCTATCTTGTTTGCTCATAGACTAGTTCGATTCGTGTGTATTCATTCTAGTCAAATTATTCATTTGCAATCATTTTATGATTGTTATGTCAATCTTTGTTCATATTTACTCTTAGTTCTCGGGGCTCCGACTTCCAAACGGATTTACCCTCAACAATTTAATTAAAATATATTGTATTATACTTAATTTTTGTTTTCGTAAAATATATACTCCCTCCGTCCCGCCATATTAGGCACACTTTCCTTTTCGGTCCGTCCCGTTTATTAGGCACATTTCTAAAAATGAAAAAAATTTAAGAATCCTAATTAAAATTAAATACATCCTAAATTACCTCCCTACCCCCACTAAAATCTAAAATTCCAACCCTACCCCTCCACAACCCTAAATCCCCACCCCTTTTGTTTCCTCCTCCATCCATCGCCTCCCTCTCTCGTCCTCCTCTCTCCCCATCTTCTTCCTCCTCCACCACCCATCCATGCGCCTCTCTCTCTCTCTCGTCCTCCTCTCTCTCCCCATCTTCTTCCTCCACCACCACCATCTACTACCGCCTCCACTTGCGCTTCCCGGCCCTGCGCCTAGACTGTTATCGGCAACCACTACCACGTCATCACCCCGCCGTCGATTTTGCGTGCAACGACGACTCCGCCCTCACTCGCCTCTCACCGCCGCCCTCCTCTCGTCGCCCTAAATCCTCATCCTCGCCGTCAATTTTGAGTGCAGGCGACGACTCCGCCCTCACCCTCTCCTCTCACCGCCGCCCTCCTCTCATCGTCAAGGAAAATCGGTGGATTTTATTTGGTTCGATTCGGTTGCCCTATTTGTAATATTTGTAATTTGTGTAGTTAGTGTCTGCATCGGATCCATTTTTTATTTTCGATTGCAAAAGGCGAGGAAAGGGAGAGTTCAAACGTTTTGGTTTGTGTTTTTATCGTTCACATTCTTCCATAGTTTTTTTTCAGATTGACGAAGGAAATTGAGATAAAGGTTTTGGTCTGTGTTTTTTTCCGTTCACATTCTTCCATCGTTTTTTTTTTTTCAGATTGAAAGGAAATTGAGATGAAGGAAGAGAGGGACATTTCTGGAAAATTGTAAATTAAAAGTGTAATTAGTGTAATTTTGAATAATATTTTATATATTAATATATCTTTAATCTTATTTTCCTTAGTTATTTTGCCAACTTCCTCTGTGCCTAATATGGCGGGACGGAGGGAGTATTAATTAAAATTAGTATTCCAGATATTAGAACAGCAAGTGAAACAAAGGATTGGATCGGATTTATTCCGCACCAAAAAAAAACAAGAAAAAGAGGAAAGGCCACTGCTCATGGGCATCGATCTAGGTCACTTTTCGACCTACTCGAACAATATTCCTTATTTTTTCCAAATACGAATGAACACGTACGTACGGTACAAAGATGTTCGTGCAACTTCAGTCTCTCCTTCCCGATTACGCCAGTTTGATGGAGATCGGAGTTCTTACAGCACGCTTTGCCGATTGCCAAATCAAGGCTCCTTGAATGTACGTGAGATTGGTGGCGCCAGCTTGTCTGTAAAAGCTAATCGAATACGTCTGCGTTTGATTCTCTTTCCCAAACCAAAGCTCAGCATCCACACTTATGCCGAAGCCGTTCGGGGCAGGACCATAAAACGCGATCACCGACTCGTATCTCGAGTTCGCCTCTCCCACATTCGTCACCGTCCTCGTGTACGTTTGCGAGGCGCTGGGACCGAGCTCGAACGCCATGGAAGGGTAGTTCAGCTGCGCTTCCGGTATGCTGGTGACGTTCGCGCAACTCACGGGCTGCTGCACGATCACCTGGACTTCCTCGTCTGTGTAGTTCAATCCGCAGAGGTATGGAATGTAGTCTTCGGGTTTTAGGTCGTAGATTAGGCCGGGGTCGACTGCGCTCGACGGGTTGACGTGGCCTGCTCCGATGGCGAAGATGTCGGCCGGCAGGTGCCTCTCGTCGACTATGGAGGTGTTTCCTAGATTGGTCTGAGTTGCGGTTGTGACGATGGCGGATTTGATGGCGGCGGGGGACCAATCTGGGTGTGAGGATTTGATCAACGCCGCGATCCCGCTGAGGTGGGGGCACGACATTGAGGTGCCGGAGATCATGTTGAAGGTCGCCTTCTCGTTGGTGTAGTTGTCCACGGATACGGGCCACGCCGCCAGGATGCTGACGCCGGGGCCGATGATGTCGGGCTTCAAGATTCCGGGACTTGCCAAACTTGGCCCTCTTGACGAGAACCCCGCCACCTCCGGAGCCAGTGGGTTGCCGATGACTGTTCCTTTGAAAACGAGGGTTGCGGTGGGGGAAGAAGTGGAGTTTATGTAGGCTCTGATCTTGTCTCCGGCATCGAAGCTCACGTGCGTGGCGGGGAGCACATGAGGATCGGCTATGGTGTCGTAAGCGTTGGGTTCATCGTTCATAAGAATCATGGCGGCGCCGCCGGCATCCTTGACGGTCTTTCCCTTGTCGATCCGCGCTATCCCGCCTCCTCTCTGGCAGAGCACGACTTTTCCTTTGACATCAAGATTGGCTAATGCCCCTGGACCGCATAGCGCCGTTTCATTGCCACCGGCGCCGGCGTCAACCAGAGGGAAGAATTGATCAGATGGGAAGTCGGTGGGCTGGAAGAGTGACTCGCCGTTGTATTCAGCCTTGTTTCCTAACACTGTTGTAGCCACTATATTTCTGTCGATCGTGCTAGCACCGACGGTGAGAATCCACGGAGCTTCGTTCGACAACGAAGAACTGACCGGACCGAAATTTCCGGCTGAAGCGCTGACGAAAATGCCCTTCTGGATAGCTGCAAATGCACCAACAGCAATTCCGTCAGCGAAGAAATCAGTTGAGGCACCACCGAGCGAGAGGGAGAGCACGTCGACGCCGTCATCAATGGCGGCGTCCATCGCTGCAAGAATGTCGGTCTCAGAGCAGAATGCAGAGCAAACTTTATACATAGCCAGATGGGCTCGCGGCGCCATGCCTACGGCGGTGCCGTTAGCCATGCCGAAAACATTGGCACCCGGAACAAAGTTTCCGGCAGCCGTGCTGGAAGTGTGAGTGCCGTGGCCCTCATCGTCCGTCGGCGGTCCGGGATCATCACTGACGAAATTCCTAGCACCGATGAGCTTGTTGTTGCACGCGGCGGTGCCGTTGAACTCACATGTACCCTTCCACTTCGCAGGCGGCGGAGGCATATCCGTGTCGTCGAAGGAAAGATGGCCGGGAGTAATTCCGGTGTCGAGAACTCCGATAATCACACCTTCACCATAATTGGAGCTGTTCCAAACCCCCAAGTTCTGGTACAGCCCCAAGAAATTAGGGCTATGAGTTGTGTGCAGAGTCATCTTTTTCTGCGGCCTTGCAGCAACAAACCCATCAACTTTCTCCATTTCTTTCACTTCCTCCGGCGACAGCTTCGCCGCAAAGCCACTAGCAACGTGGCGATACGAGTGAACCAGTCGGCTCGAATCCGACGTGGATTCAGGCAGGAAGGACTGGTACCAGCTCCTATGGTCGTCTATATCAGCCAAAACTCGGCCCTTGGGCAAGTTTACATGGATAATATATGTTTCAAGATTCTGGTCGGCCATAGCTGGGGAAGAAAACTGCAGGTAAATGATGCACAGCATAAACATGAATATTGGAGCCATTTTTGAGATTGAGGCTAAGTTGTTATCCGCCATGGATGAAGAATGAATCATTTGCATGATCAGCATTTATAGATGGGTGTTTGCCGGCGGGATAAATTATACAGAGAGCTCGTGAATCCCGCCGGATGATCCTTACGAGAGACTGGATTAACAGAAGATCGATGATTCTTAAGTTGAGTTGTATTTTCGCCAGCTTTTAGTTGATAAACAAACTATGCAGTTTTAACTTTTAACCATATCTTTCGACAAGATGTTGAAGCTATTTTGTCCGCTCTCCCTCGCCTCCCAGACACTACAAATCAATATTTCCAAAATAAATTTTATGTATCAGATTAGTGGGTTTTATCTTTCTTTTTTTTTTTTTTTTGCATATTATTTTTGTTGTGGGTCGATTTTTATGTTTGGGATATGAGACCCAAAGAAATTCAAGAACGAATAATTAAACATAAAAAAGTAAATATCGACATACAGTTTATAATAGTTCGAACTTAATTATGCTCTACATTTACTATATAAATGTTATAGCTTTTATTATTGATGAGGATACAATCGAAGGGAGAGAGGATTACAATTGCTGAGGAGAGGTGAATATGGATGAATAATCATCAAATTGTGATTTTAGCCTTTAGGAGAGGGATTTTTATTGGGAACTCCAGAATTAATGGGCTTTAATGGGCCTCTTAGATTTTTGGTCTTAATGGGCTTTGTAAACTTCACAATCTTCAACTAGCAGGCTTTTTGAACGGATTTGACCGAGAGTCTTTAATATTGGGTAGAATTATTTTGAACCATAACAACTTTTATCCAAAAATCATCATTAATTTAATCTTCATGGATATGGCTGCATGATCTAATGTAGCAATTGTAAGTTACTTTAGTTACTAAAAAAAATAAAAGAAAAGTTATCAATGATCTTTGTATAGCTCATAACACTCTTTAGAAATATAAAAGAAATATATCAAGGAATAATACTAATGCTTTATGAAGAACTATATTCAATTTAGAAATGGAAGCAATTTAATACTTTATTTAGGATCAAATAATCATGAACTCGAGTTATGTAACCCCTCCGTATCGTTGTTGCTCTCCATATACAAAATGCTTATTAATGAAAGTGTTAAATTGGGAATCACACACCACGAATTTCCATGTAATGAGGAATAAAAAGATTGGGGTATACAAAAAGTTTACATTTTTATAAATATTTGAAATTATAAGAATATGAAAGTCTACTTTTAATAGTGGGGCTGTAGTGAATGAAATGAAATGACAAATGAGTACTATCAACTATGGTTGTAGTTTTTTATTTTATTTATTTTTTATTTTTTGGTGATATTGAATAAAGGCAGATTCTAGAACAAGGAACGAAGAAATTAGCAAGCAGTCATAAAGGGCAAAAAATGGCATTTTTGAGGTCAGTGGTCACCTCAAAAACTACAGCCGTTGCGGCCGCCACTCTTGCAATTCCTGCAGCATTCGCCATCTCTTCAATTCCTTCGTCTTCGCAATCTTCCGCTTTTTTTACGAAGTTTCCCAAAACCCCATCTTTCGGGTCGCTCAGTCTGTCTTCTTCCCCTATTCGCCGACCCGAAAAGTCGATTTCTGTAAAGGCTTTTGCCAACCCATCTTCAGCTTCTGTTGAAATGGAGCCGATACAGTCGACCCAGGTAATAATTATGTTTAACTTCTCTGATTTGAGTTTGTTTGATTACAGTCTTTTTATTTATTTTTTTACTTGGTTGTTTTTTTTAGTGTTTTCTTGTTTTTGACCTGCAGAAAGAAGCCGTATTGCCGGAATTGCTTGTAAGTTTTTATTTCTTGTCCATTCCTCTGCAAATTTGATGAATAGCTTGTTGCTGTGGAGTTCTGTTGGGTTTGATTAAATCATGTAGTGTTAGGGAAACTATCTCGTTGGTCCATTATATTCTTGTGTTGTAAACAATCGGAATTGACTTTTGGCAGTTTGATTTCAATCCTTAGACAATCAAAAAGTTAAAAACTTCATTGATGGGAGTCGTTGCTGAAATTTGAAGAATTTTCACCATAGAATTGAAGTTACTATATCGGTCAAGTTCCTCAGATTCTGAATTTTGATTAATCTAAGAAACAGTAAAACTATTTCCTTTTTTTGTTGGAACATTTGTTAATGGTTAATTTTTTGCATTCTAAACCTCCTCTGGAATGTGTTGGTAGAATAGGCAATATGTTTCATGTCCTATACAGTTAATTATATGACATGCTTTCTGTTTTATATACTTTTTGTTGTGTTGTACATACACAACATGTAGATTATCAGATGTATATACTCTGTGGACTTAAAAAAAGTTCCTGTTTCTAAATAGCCAACATATATATACTCACAGCTGCATATTTGATATGTGTAACTAATTGAGTGTATAGGCTCATATTCATATACTACGATTATTAGAATATGTAAGAGTTTGATTACTTGAAATTTATCCAATAGTCATAATGCTTATGTTTGTAACCCCAAAAAATAAATGAACATAATGATTTCTGCATTTTCCATACATTTATGAGGGCCGGACATTTTTCATTTACCAGTAATTGGTTTCTTTCATTTCTGTTCTTATCTTTGGCTATCTGTCGTTTTAGTTGACCTCATTCTTCATTAAACATTGGTTCTGTATTTTTCAGTGACAAGCGATTTACCATAGATAATATGTTTGGTGACTTTGGTCCGAACCATCTAGTATATTTTGTCATTATTTGACCATGTATTGCAATATTTCTTACTGTTTAGTGTGATGTCTGGACAGACTGAATATATGGTGGATATGAAATGTGAGGGCTGTGTTAATTCAGTCAGGACTAAGTTGCAGACTGTTGATGGTGAGGATCTAAGAAAGTAATATTTTTTTTATGCAAGTTGTTCTTAGGTAGTTTTATTCAACTATCTAACAGCAATTCTTGCTCATCATTCTTTTAGGTGTTAAAAAAGTAGATGTGGACCTAACCAATCAAGTTGTAAGGGTTCTTGGAACTTCACCTGTCAAGATCTTGACTGAAGCCTTGGAGCAGACTGGTCGAAAGGCCAGATTAATTGGACAAGGGCTACCAGATGGTAAGCTCTCTCTCTTTCATGGCTCTGATTCATTCTGTTTTGATCAATTTTCAATCTGCATGACTTCAGAAATTTACAAGTTTCTATTGAAGAAGTGGGCTAGTGTTTTATGTGTCAGTTTTTATTAATAAGTAATCTACTATTACGACTAAATTGGAAGTGATTTCCTTACTTTTTGCTCTTGTATGCATTATGCAATGATGAGTGGGAAAACATTTTTTAAGTAGGATAGGACTCCACCATAGCTATCGTTTCTCTCTTACCCATGCTCTCTTATACCAAATAATCCCACCATTTTTAATTTCTTATCTATACTTATTTCACTCTTCAACTTTTATGTGATTCAAAATTCAGTAACTGGGCTATTGAATTCAAATTCTCCATTTTAATGGAGCTCAAACCTGATTCGTGGTGCAGATTTTCTAGTTTCGGCTGCTGTTGCTGAATTTAAAGGTCCGACTATATTTGGTGTTGTCCGCTTAGCCCAAGTCAGTATGGAACTGACCAGGATAGAAGCTAACTTCAGCGGCTTAGCCCCCGGAAAGCATGGTTGGTCGATCAATGAATTCGGTGATCTGACAAGGGGTGCTGCAAGCACTGGCAAAGTGTTTAACCCCTTGAAGGATGAAAAAGAGGTTGGTAGCCATTTGCCTTGTCCAGTGCTCTTTGTGTGTGTTTTTTTTTTTTTTTTTTTAATGTTCTCTCATTATTTCAAGAATGTGATTTCAGCCACTGGGTGACCTGGGAACATTAGATGCTGATGAAAAAGGGGAAGCATTCTATTCTGGGGCCAAGGAGAAGCTAAGAGTCGCCGATCTCATCGGAAGATCCATAGCTGTGTATGAAACTGAAGATAGATCAGATGAAGGCATTGCAGCTGCAGTGGTTGCTAGAAGCGCAGGCGTTGGCGAAAACTACAAAAAGCTTTGCACTTGTGATGGTACCACCATCTGGGAAGCCACCAATGCAGATTTTGTCAGCAGCAAATTCTAAGCCCTAATCACTCTCACCAGAGGAAACATGCCTGTATCATTTCTTCTCATTGTTATTCTGTATACTACTACACTTTATTATTCATAGAGATCTCATTGAAAAAAGAAAAATAAATAAGCGATTAAGACAATTTTCATATGCAAGAAAGTGTTGTGTATACAGGCAACTACAGGTAATCTTATTATTACATGATATTTTTTTCATCAAGTTTTGATTTTACTAGATTTGTTGTCGAAGAGCAGATCAATCTGTTGGTGGGAGCAAGCCATCTCTTTTGGCCATTTCGTAGAGGGCGATAGCCATCAGTACTTTTGCATCAGCAGTGTTGCGCCACAGATTTTTGTAAGGGACGACACGAACCTGGATCACCTCACCGTGATCTCGAAGACCGGTTTCTTTCCCCTGTAACTGTCTGATGATATCTTTATCGACACTTCCTCTGTACAGAAATAAACCTATACCTTCATCGCATCCCCCCTGATAAGTAATGAAAAAATATAACAGGTTATACACGAATTCGTGTTTTGTTTGCAGCAGATGCAATAGCATCATTGTTCACTCATGAAAATGCATGATGAGTGGTGCAATGCAAGTGGACAAACAGAAAATCACTGAAGTTGAGGAAAACTAATGAGAGATAACTGTAATGATGGAAACATCACCAGCAAGATAAGACTTCTAAATTAAGATAAACGGACTCTCACCGGAGATGGAAATACTTGATTTCCGGTGGATGGATCTAGAAAGGCAGTAAGATCAACAAGATCATCGATATTTAAGTGTAACCCTGTCTCCTCCTCAACCTGCCCAACAAGATCAAATAAGTGTGTTGCAGGTATTTGCATGTAAGAAACAAAAATAACACTGAGATATTAGCATTTATTAATTTTCATTTGAAATCTATCTTCAACTTCCTAGTGAACAAAGTTCAGCATTACTCTAAAGTAGGTGTCAGTTAAGAGTAGATTCAAGAAATAAAGATCAGTAGGTGCCAGCAACAGAAGAAGCTGGCCTTAGATTACACAAAAGATGCAAAGAGATGAGACAGACCTCTCGAACAGCTGTTCCAACTATATCGCCCTTGTCATCATCCAACATCCCAGCTGGTAATTCCAACAAAAGTTTCCCAACTGGAACCCTAGCCTTCCATGTTCACAGAAGTTGATCAGGGAACAGGAGATTTAAGTGCATGGTGATGTTTAGCCGATTACAACGACCAAATCAATGGAACTACCTGCTCCGTCAGCACTGCATATGTCTCTCCATCTGATTCCAAAAGGATTAGCACTGCAACAGCTGGTCCTCGAGCAAAAACTATTCCAGGAACCTGTACATTTAAAAACAAATGAAGCGGATATTATGTGGGCTAAACAAATACAAAACCACCATTGAACCAAGGATATCGAGGGAAAATCAAATATTCACCCAGATTCACCCTGTTAGTCAAAACTTCAATACTTTTTACTTTTCCTGGGAGGCTGGGGGAAGGAACTCTAAGTATACTTTCTACAAGGAACGAGTAAACAGTCATTTAATGAATTGTTATCCAAGACCCACAAGATTCAGTAACCACTTTCAACAAAGAATAATGGGGAAAGTCCATGGATTAACAAAGAAAGGTAAACAGGAAAATAAAGAAAGTCTTGTTACCTTATTCCCTGTTTTTTTATGGATGACATCAGCTTTGAACTTCAAAAATCCAACACGCTCCCCGAACATATCTACGCCCTGTCATCAACAATTAAAAGAACTCAAAAAACTAAAAGATACTCCCTCCGTCCCACGAAATTAGTCTCATTTGCCTTTTTTGTCCGTCCCATCTAATTGTCCCATTTCCTAAAATGGCAAACTTTTTTACACTCATCAATAAAATATTAATTCCACTACACTCACTAACATTGGTTATCGTGTCAAAACCAAATGGGACTAATTACATGGGACGGAGGGAGTATAAGTTAAATCTCAATAACTAGGAAAACTAAAGGCATTAGGAATCCTCAGAACTAAGTTTGTAGTGCCAGCTAGAGACTAGGGTTCTAATGATTCATTTAATTAAACATATGCCATTACATGTTAAACACATGTTTCTTTTTACTACAAAACACATGGTTGCGGCCCGATCAGTTGGGAGACCGAGGCATAACAAAACAAGTCATTGATCAAGTGTGGGATTGATGAAAACTCGGATATCAAGATTCATCTAATTGATGAGATACTGAAATTTACTTTAGTTATCTCGAGTTGAAATAATGTGTCTATACTTCTTGAAACAGATGAGACTCTACAAAAGCTGAAAAAAAGTGTCAAATCAGCTTCTTCTATAAATGTGGACACAAACAATATTTTGGGTATTGGAGGTAGTGTCTACTTCTATGAGAAAGGACACTCTATTGGCCAATTTCCAAGACTAAAAAATAATGTGCTAAACAGAAGTCTGTCTACTTGGGGAAGAAGGGCCTCTCTTTTTTTAAAAAAATGAAAGACGAATCAACGCAATGTGCATTGACTATCATGAACACAATGTGTATTGACTATCATGAGTTGATTCTACTCATGATCAAGAAAAAATAGCCTTGACTGAAAAAATACAAATCATGAAAACCAAGCACACGCGAGAAAGAAGTAATGGCTAACCTGAATGATCACTTGTCTTAAGGACATGGCACCATCACAAAGCAATCCATTTTCTGTTTGTATATTTTTCAACCACTGTTTGAATAAAGAACATTCTATGGCCTTCCTGCAACCAATATAGACCCATTCAATAAAATTGCATACAATCAGGTAACATGTGATCTGCCACAATGAAGCAAGGAGAATTTGGGCAAATTGTCAATCGACCTTCATATCCATAGCTCAGTACAAGCATCAAACAAGAGCCTTCAATTAATTTAAATAAAGTAAAAAAATATCGGTGTGTCATGTGGCTCTTCAGCAATAGCAATTCTGATAGCAAAGATTGTATGCACTTTTACCTTAAGTAAAAGTACGATTAGGTGCTAACTGCCATGATTAAGCAACAAAACATGAACTTTTCAACACTTTGACAGCTCTGCAAGTTAGTTTACTCTTCAAATGACAAAAAAGTATGCTCAGCCTCCAAGTTTACGTTTTTCTAGTGCAATCCCATAAAAGAATGTACTTTCAGAGACAATGGATATGTTACATTACAGTTATTCATTGGTGCATTCTTTTTTGCAGACCCATTTCAGCATGATTGTGGGCAACTACTCCTGACTGTTAACCCATCCTCTTTCCCTTAAAAAAAAAAAAATACCTTAACACTAAGATTCACACACTGATTTTCTGCATCATATACATGATAGGAGATCATATGTCTACAATTGCAGAAATATCTCAAGTTACAAATCAAGGTTTGAAGGACCCCCAATTATTTCATTCAAGGTAGAATATTCCTAATTCAACATGAACATCTTAAATGCAGAAAAAATATAGTATCATGAGCTAAAGTTGAATTCAATAATTCATATTTACAGAAAAAAATTTATATATATAACTCCAAAAGCAGAAAAGAAAAAACTCAAAATCTTGAGCTGAAGGAAATAGATGAAAGGCATGCCTGAAATCAGACTCTGAGACACCGGCGGCGGCTAAGATGGTGACGGGTTGGTCGAGTTGACCCGGGAGGGTGATAGCGTGAGTGAGTTGGGACGGGGTCGACTCGGTGGTCATTTTTACAGAGATAATTCGAGCGGGTTTATGAAGATGAGGGGTTGAAGAATGAGTTGAATGAGTGAGTAATGGGTGGAAGATTTTGAGGGGAATCCGCGTGGAAATTGGGAGAAGCCGTTGGGGAAGAAGAAAAAGCGCTCTCATTTTTGTTCACTACAACAAAATTAGTTGATATTCTATTTGTAAAATTGTAGGAGAAGCTCTTTATTAGATAAGCCTTTAAAAAAAACAAAAAACAAAAAACAAACTTAGGTTGAATATTAAAATATAGTAGCATATATTATACAAAATTTTCAAACTTAATGTAAATTAATAATTGTACATATTTATTTATTTCAAATATGATAATTTTTAGGAAAAAAATATTTAAATCTATCTCAAATTTTTAATTACCTTCTTAATTATGTTCCGATGTATTCCAAACTTTTCAATATAACAATTTTAGTCCTAAATTTTAAATATTTTTCCTTTGATAAAAACTCACATATGTGGTCTCAAGAATTGCATATCCCATAATTTAATTTAAAATAAATAAATTATTTATCATTTTTATAATAGGATAATAATAGAAAATATTTATTTAAATAATTTGTGATTTTTGCATGTTTCAATAAAACAATACATATAATGGAATAAAAAAAGTTCCTATTTTGTTCTAATATAAAATAATTATAATGCATGTCGTCCCCTCTCCATTGTTATGAATGAAATATTTAAATGGATTATATTGTCTGGGAAGTGGGAAAGACTATATTCATTAATATTGAGATATAATAATTTCAATTATCAATAATTATTTTGTATTAGAACAAAATTATTATTCGACATATCCAATATAATTCTATTGAGATTTAAATATACCAAAATCTATTCGAACTTCGTACAATATCCTAGATGCATTTATTGTTTACGTATTAAAACATAAAAAACCACATAAATAAATTATATTTAAAAAATTATTAATGATATTGTGATAAATAGTTAAATTATATTTAAATAAACTTCTTCTATTGTTCTCTTATTATAAAAATGATAAAAAAAAAATATGCACGAAACTTATCTAAGATTAAATTATGCTATAACATCAAATATTTGTATCCATGTAACATTTGCCACTAGTGAGTTTTAATAAGTGAAAAACATTTAAAATTTAAGTTTTAAATTATTATATTAGAAAATACAAAATAAATTTGGGAACTTTCAAAGTTTAATACATATTTTTGGTAAAAACTTTGAGATATGTACAAAATATATTATTTCATAAATTATGTATATTAATATATATAATAAATAATATATTATTGAATATACATAATTTATTATATTGAAATACACTATTTATAGATATAAAAGCCTCATTCTCTCTCCATCCATCCGGTTAATTAATCACATATTAATCCGGAACAATAATCAATATTTGTGATAGAGAAATTAATAATTTATTAATTATTAATGAGAATTAGAAAACTAGACTAATAAAATAGAATACATGAGTAACATCTCACACGATTCTTATTCCTAAAATTTTGGAAAATCGTTATTTATCATATCAAATCCCTATTTTTTCTAACTAATTGAGAGTTATAAATAACATAGTTAAGAATTGAAATCCAATCAAAAATCAAATACTCCATGGAATCTACTTCATATTCCCACCATCAAACTTCTCGAAATCGAAACCTTCTTCATAGTAGGAAGCATCTACCTTCATTTGCTCCTACATTCAGTATCAAATGCCCTGGAATCTCCTCTTGGAATCCGTATAAAGAATACATGAGAGGTTTGAAGCCTGTGGATGGCGATGGCGATAGCGATGATGATGATGATGAATTCGCTCTTAGGGTTGGATTGGGCAAATGGGTTTCTTCTAAGGATATTCTATATACCGGTGGAATCCACTCTTATCATCGATATATGGAGAATACGAAAGGTTTGAAGCGAAGGCCAACAAAAGACGACGAAGACGACGGGAAAAAGGTATGCTGTGTTTGTTTGGAAGATGTGGTGGGTGAGGGCGGGAAGGCCGCCATTAAAAGATTGGAGTGCAAGCACGAGTTTCATATGAACTGCATCAAAAAGTGGTGTCTGCGAGGAAAGAATTGTTGCCCTATTTGTCGTCGACCCAACGCCCTGCGGCTCTAATTTCAACAACAACATTGAGTTTTTTTAGGGTTACGTTTTCTTGCTTTTGAATTGGAGATGAGATATTTTTTTTTAATTTTTTTTTTATATGCGTGGTAGTAGAAATATTTTGTTCGCATGAATGGATGAATCACCCAAGTAGTAGCTTGTTTGTCAGCTGTTGATTGGGTCGAATTTGCGCGTGCATGATTTGGTTATGCGATTAATTCAGGGTTTTTCCTTGAGCGCAAAAATTGGGTTAACTTGATTAATCTTTTATTAATATTTTTTTTTATCATAATTTAAGTCGGGGTACGTATGATAACAAAGAAACCGCGATCATGCAAATGTAATTTGTTTTGTTTTAGTCCTGATCAATACATTAGTTGTTTTGAGTAACTCCTTAATTACCGAAATTTACTTATATTATTAGTATTATATTTATTGATTAAGTTTTAAGTTAAATAATATAACTAGTTTATAATAGATAATTAGATTTTTTAAAATATTTGAATCATGAAGTTCAAATATTGATAAATAATAAAACAGTGTTTTTTTAATATTTAAAATTTGTAATTATATAAATATTGTAATGTATTTTTAAAAAATCTAAAATAATATTATTATTTTGTACATATTTTATTATTTTAAAAAAATACTAATTAAGAAAATATTTAGTGACAAAGTATCTAAAATAAAAATTAATTTATAAATTCAGCAAAAAATTTCAGCCCAACCTCATTGAACTAGCCCCAAAAACAATTGAGTTAGCTAAATTTACATCCCTAACTCTAAGCAAAATCCTAATTTAGTATGAGCATCTTAAATGTAGTTTCAAAAAAAAAAAAAAAAAAAAAAAGTCTAATCTTTAGCTTTCTATAAAAGAACGAGATGATAGGCATGCATATGTGATTGAAAACTCTGTCCAAGCAAGAATTAACACAACGTTCTCTCTATACAACTTTGGCCTTCAAGATTTTATTTATGGATCCGCATAAAATTACATTTTGAATGTTGTACCTCTGATAAAATTATTACAATTGATGGTATAAAATTGATTTTGTATATCTAGTTAAAATGATTCTGAGCTGAGAGCTGGGATGTTCATGAAGCTCATGATATTCATGGCCATAATATGTATCTGCTAGCCTCAATCAAATGTCTGGAAACGAAGATCCGTGGCTACGACAATTTCATGGACATGTTCACCGTATGGGTTTACTCCTGTAGTGTGTGCATCACAAAGCTAAGTGACACTAAAGCTTATGCAGTGAGATATAGTGAGGGTGAAAGCATTACCACGTATTGACTTCATTTTTTAGGGGGTTGCTACTAAACTGCAACCTTCCTTCCAGTAGAGGCAGTGGCTTCAGCTTTGCAGATTGTTTAATCTATAATCAATTAGGAAAAGGTATGTCAGTAGCATTAGTGACATTGTGAGATAATGATTTATAGTTTGGCAAACTATGCTTAGTGGCTAAAGCCAAGAATTAAAGAGCAACCCTTTACCTCAGTGCCGTGCTGGAAGCTACCCCCACCGTTCTCTTTTGACCCCTAGTAAAGAAATGATTCTATTCAAAATAAGAATTTTAGAAATAAAATGATTCATAAACTGTTGGATATCAGAAAAGTATCTGGAGGAACCTTTGCCGGTGTGCAGATAGACCGTGGCACTCTAGACTCGAAATTTGTAACTTGTGCCTCAGATGCCAGAGAGAGCTATTTCAGCACAACAGAAATGTGTCACAAATGTGATTCCCGTCACATTATTTGGCAAGCTGAAGGCTTGTTAAGTTACCTTTTTGAATAGATCCGTAGGGGGTTTGTCATGACATCGCTTCTCTGTTTGGAGGTTGAATTCCTGGAAAGTAGGAAGTTGATAAATCATCGCTTCCACATTAATGAACTAAAAAGAAACTACAATATGCATTATCATGTCATCTACCATTGGCACTGTGGTTTCCTTCTTAATATTGCGGAAAATCCCAATATCACCCTTGCTTGTCAATATCTGCAAGTGGAAAACAGTGAGTTACATTTACAATGAAACCAATATCAGATAAGGACGCGTTTAAACAGTCTACCTTCTTATTGAGGGGAAGAGCTTTAAAGTACTGTGATGACTGGCGACCATCTGACCTAAAAACAGTAGTCACAGTGCCAGATCAGAGAAGAAATATAAAATTTTACATAAATGATTACTCAAAGCATCAGAGAAGATGTTCAAACTGTGTGAATGAAACAAACTACCATATATTGACATTAAAGTCGATAGCAGACAGATGTATGCTGTTGAATTGAGAATGGCATGTATCTGCATATGAGTAAATTTAGCATCTGCAAATAATTACCTTCCGGGTAACTTATTTCCGCAATCTTTGGTTATGTTAGAAGTGTATCTGGGCAAGTCCTGCTGCAAGACAAAAGAGGACACGAAAAATCATAGTGAGGACATTCTAAGAGTCATTGAACTCAGAGAATGAGAGATGGCAGCAAGTTTTCTTTCAGCAACACCAAAACCATAATGACAATTGACAGGGAACAAAATGATACATGCATTAATGACATTCTTCTCAGTAATTGTATTGAGCATTAAATATTAAGATATGAGAGTCAGGACTGACATATCAAATCAAATACCTTATTATCAAAATGATTGGAAGGGGCTGTGGGATTTACAACAGCTGAGCCATGTTGTGCAGCCCTCTCTAATGTCTTCAATTGGAATTCCTAGATGAGATTTTACAAAGAAAATTAAACATGCAGGTCATGCGGATCAAAAATCCTAGACTGCCGATGTATCATCCTATGAACTCACTTGAAAATCTGATTGATGAGGAATGCTTCTCTTTGGGAGCAAAGATGGTGCTTCGAGAATCTGAAAATGTATAACTTTGATCTGATTATCTAACAACAATTTAAAGGTACACAACACAAGATAAATTTATGGAAGGAAGATACCAACTTTTCTATTTAGCGGAAGAGCTTTGAATGTACCAACAGTCGAACGGCCCTTACCATCATCATTACTGCTATTCGATCTGAAACTCAACCGCCAAGCAAAATTAAATTGTTATAAACTCATAAGCGTATAAAAGACTTCTATCAGGAGAAGGAACTTAACAACTGAAATAACAACAAAATGCAGTTGGGATAGATCAAACCAACCTTAACCTTTGGGCCCTGCGTGCTGTTTCAAGATGCTGATCTCTCGGAATAGTGATCCTTAACTTAGTTTGTTTTGGATTATAATCGGGAATTCCATCCTACAAAGTCATTTAGAAATGTTTGGGTTCCTTTAGATTGGTGTTTGTCATCATTAATAGCAGAATCAATTTTAGAAGAAAATGTAACATAAATCCTATTATTACTGCAGGTTAAATGTAATTCAGAGTGACATTAAGATGGACAAGGTTAGCTTCCAAATGTAAATGACATACCCGCTTGGGTGCCTTATGAACAAAATTAGTCTGCTGCAGCTGAACAGTCCCGCCAACCTGGTTGTAGAGTAATAAAGATTGGTTTTAGAGTAATAAAACTCTGAGAATTACTCTGAGAAAAATGAGATATTCAATAATATCCTGCTTACTAGGGAGTTAAATCAGGGGAAAAAAAAACTAACACTAGGCCAATCCTAACTAAGATTAAGACAAAGAAGACAACCCTCAATTTCAGGAACAGGACACAGATCTTCATGGTCTTGCTTGTAACGTGAGACAAATTTACTGAAATTGTTTAATTTCATAATCTTACACACTTATTTCTCGAAAAATACCCGGTTTCTTGGTCACACCAGCTTTACATGTTTTAATTAATCGATTATTGAGCTGACTGAGATTTCATCATTTTTCTAATCACAAACATACAAACCAACCAACCTGCCTTGGAGGCCTAACTAAGATACACTTATTGTTTTTACTTACTACTGACCGGAAGCTTCAAACTGGTCTCGCCAGAATAATTTAATGATCGTTATATTCAAGGATGAAGGGTTAACAATGATTTTATATCGAACCGATTGAGTGAACAACATTTTATGCAGAGTATGTCATGAAAAAAATTAGATAAGAAGTACGTACTTTCCGCAGAAGACCACCTTCAAGCTTTTGTCTTTTAGCAGCTTGATTTTCAATCAAAGAGCCAGTAGCAGAGCTTGTAGATGCCTTCTCAAAGACTGGTAAATTTGACCTATCATAAAATAGGAAAAAATTTACATCATATGAATTAATTGACAGTACTCTAGTCTATATATCTTTACACCTTGATTGATTTTCTAAGACTACATAAACCAAGGACTTGCCAAAGCAAATCATGAGTAACTCAAGGTTTCAAAACAATTTTTTCCTCAGCTAGAGCCATATTAAACCTTGCAAGTAAAGGAAAAAAGATCACCTAGAATAGCCAGCCTGGAAGGGACGATTCTGCTTGGCTAATTGGCTTGCTGTTGGCTTCATAAGAGTCGAAACCCTTGGAAAAGTGGGCTTCTTGGACACCTTACTTTGAGTTTCTGACTGAACAGTATTCGCCACGTGATTATAAAAGGTTAATCCTGTGAAGATAAATAAGTAAGAAAAATCAAATTCATTAGTGAAAACAGAAAATCCCAAATTGTAAGATTCCATATCCTGTTTAGAACAAAAACTGATCCCTTATCCAAAACAACAATACAAGCATAAAACAAACCTGAGGGTAAGTTTTGAGATCCATTTTGAAACTTTTGTTGGCTGTCAATATGTGCATTGCAAGAAGTTCCATTACCTTTTCCTTCTTCGTCATCTATAAGAGGGCATAGAAAAATTTTAATTAAGGCAACATATTTTATGAGTTACAAGTGAAGAGATGATCAGCCGCTGTTAACTGATAGCACAGATCGAGACAAATGCATCTTCTAAACAGATTTGCATCAAAGATACCTTATGGGACCACAACAGGTCTAGCATAGCAATTCCAAATTCGTATGTGTCACTTGTCAGTCATTTACCATATGAGTTAGAAGTCCAAAGATTATCCTACGGAGTAAAACTCATAGCACAGAACAAGAAAGATGCAGCGTCGGTCATTTACCATAATATTTAACTGCCTGACCCCATAATTCATGCATTCTTCTCCTCTGCTGAACATATTACATTTTATGAAAGTCTGTCATTTAACTGATAAATGAAACTTTAGTACATTAAATAATATTGATCCTCACAGATTCTAATCTTCATCCTATTACCAGCTTCCTAATCCATGAGCACAATAAGGAAGGCGAGAAAGCCGGTTAGTTCGTGAATCCTGTTCATCCAGCTTCCCACGGATGTATTAGAGGTTAAGCGAGCATTTAATGTTATAGATGCATCCACTGAACTTAGGACATTCTGTTTGGGACTCATGGCTCAACCGATAAGCTGCTTCTTCCGTCAATAAAGTTCAAAATTGGCTAGTTTCTTAATTTGATAGGCTTTATGAACAGGATATAAGTAAGCCATGAAGCACGGATTGACCACACCCACATATTTTCTTTTTGAATGTGGAGTGATGGATAATATTTGTCACAAAGAAAGAAATGAGAAAAGTAGCATTTCTAATATTGGTGAGTAGTACCTGAGTTCATCGCCATAATTTCATGATCTGCATTAACATTAGTGTCCCTCCCAGACAACATGATCTCCACACCTTTAGATTTGGGGGAAATATTAATATTTCCAGACAATATCTCTTCTCTTGGAATTAGATTTACCACGAAAGCTGAAAAAGGAGTATCACATAGTTCAATTTAGAAAAACAGCGATACACCAACATTCCCTGCTTACACAACAGCCCATTAACCTCAATACATATCCCTAGAGAAATTATCCCAGTACACCTCTGCGTATGTTTGCATACATAAAACAATCATTGCTCCACCACACCACAACCAAGCACCACAAAGCTCAATCCATAAGAACATCATAACAGCTTCAAAACCAGAACCAGGAACATTTAGGACAATTCAAGTTTCAAACATTTAAAACTCTAATACACGTGGCGATGATCAATTCAGCACCACTGTAACGACTCTTCCAGTATGTAAAGCTCCAAAAACTGCACTCTGAGCGCTCTTAGACAACAATCAAGGAAAAGCTGGAAATTTTAACTTAAACATACATCGAGATTTCAGACTCTGATGATACAAACGGAAGGCACAATTTTTATCAGGATAACGCACAAAAAAAATAATAAAAAAGAAAAATTCACATTACTATTTTAAAAATAGCAATACGCGGGGAAGAGGAGAAGAATATTACGAGACGGAGGGTAACTTCCGGCGGAATCGAACCAGCTCTCTGCTAGGCTAGCGTCTGCAGACGACTCCTCCCGCTCAAAGTCGAAGAATCGAGCGGCATCGAACTCGTAATCCAAATCAATCTCATGCACTTCGAAAGTATACTCGAACTCCTCTTCATAAGCGGCATCATCTACCATTTCTTCCTCCATTTTCCTAACCAGCAGAACACAGTAAAAAACTTCTCCAGCTCCTGTGGAGAGAGATATACGTTCGGAGAGAGAAAATCCAGTTGAGAATTCTTCAAGAGTGAGTACGAAATATGGATTTGTTTGTGGTGCAATACGATAGAGACAGGAAGTTGTATGTATATTTTGTTGACAGAAGTCAGAGACTTTGGAGAGCGGTGAGGTGACTGAAGAGGATCCGGAAATTTGAATATAGAGGGAATTACCCAATATGGAGGATCCGAATAAGAGCTCCGGGAAAGTTGTGCGCAACTGACTAATTTACCCTTCTGCAGTTTCTATTTGTAGCTTGCCTCATCATTTTTTATGGGATAAACTTATTAATTACATTTTACAAGGAAAAATCAGGATAAATTATATTAATGGAATGTTTAAATAAATAGTACTATCTTAATTGTGTTTACCAACCTACTTTATTTTTCGAGATATTTTTGGTATTTTTTAATTTAGATTTTCCATTGATGGTAGTTTGTGTAAGAATTTGTACAATATGTCATTAATTAAATGATAACAATCATATTTTGTTTAAAGATATTCGAAATTACATAATAGAAATTACAATCTCATATTCAATATCGCAAATTTCCTCCTTTTTCATTTCTCAATAAAGCAATTTTTTTTTTTTTTTTTTGGTAGAACAATTCATCAAATATAATTCTACCTTAACTTTTTGTAAAAATGAAATCGAAATTCTAATATTTCTAAGCAGACAATGAGAGAAAAATGATGCAGATGTTAAATCACTTTCAGTAAATGTGATTGGCCAAGCCACATTTATTGAAAGACAACTAGATTCAGCTTTCAAATATAATCTAAATTTTATTTTATTTTTTTCAAAATTTGAAGCTTATGGGGAAATGGGGATTGTGTTGTCAGTTTGTGAAAAAGAGTATAAATTGCGTGTCCATATTAAGAGGGGCAAACTCGTCATCGGGGTTTGAGCTTCGCCTCGGGCGCCTCTACCCTGTCTTCTCAAACACTGAAATTCCGGCGCGACTCGAAACTGGTCCTCTTTTCGGATCCAAAATTCCTAAACTGCCCTTTAAACGGTTTTATTAGGTTTTTGGGTGGGTCCCGCCTCCCCTGTCAAATTTTAAAATGCATAGGATTCTTTGTGTAGCTACGCCTCGTTTGTATAATATTTAGTTTTGTTTTTTTTTTTCGGAACTATTATACTATTAAAAGAATTCGTTTATGGAATTCATGTTGTCTATTTTATGGGAATTTCATTGATAGATGAAATCTACTCCTTCCAAAGTTGGGTATTTAAATATATATTGCAATTAATTCCTACAATAATTGTTTAAATGTTCCGATCGAATTTAAATTGATCTGAAAGTGTGGATGTTAGTTTTGTGTTTAACACCTTTCTGTTGACTTGTTTATTATCTTTATGTTACACATCATGACTTGAGCACTTTGTTATTAATTTATATTTTCCTGCATTGTAGGAAAGTTGTTACAACTGACTTCCAATTAACCTTTATTTTATAGAGATCGATTTTGCTTCATTTTAAAAAGTTTTTTACGTATCCTAAAAGGGGAGCACCTCCACAACTAAAACATATCAACATGAGTTTTGTGGGTGAATCAAAATTTTGCAAAAAATAAGATGAAAGTGGAAAGAAGTTCATGGCCATATCAGCCACAACTAGGGAGTGGAAAAGTGGACATGTTCTTCGAGTGCTCCAAGCCATAATAAATAGGCAATTCGAAGAATGAAGAACTTGAGCGATTTCATTATTTAAGCCTACATCTTCTTCAAAATTGATCATGCCTAGCTCATACTTTTCAACCTCTCACAACCAGCCTTCTCTCAATGGAGTCCATCTCCGAAAAAGGTGTATCCTACGGTGGAGGAGTCATGTGTTAGCCTTGTGTGCATATTGTTAGTACGTTGTCTATAGGTGTTGTTTCAACATCTATGTAGAGCGATGTTTATTCAAGGGAGTGAACCGATAAAAAATTGGGTTATTTGTTATTTGTCTTGCTGTGTAAACTTGTTTTATATAGTGAAGCTATTTTGCCGCAAGGCACATGAGGGATAGATATATTACCCGTAAAATTATTCAATCGTGCACTACTCTAACACCAACATCAGGTTATTCGTACACTCAGGTACTATATTCTTTCACGATCGTTTGAAATTGAGTTGTTAGAATATCTCTAAAATCATTTTCGATCAAAAACACTAAATGCAAACTCAAAATACAGTAAATATTACATCATATAATATTTATTTTTAATCATAAATGTCAAACTCAAAGAAAAAAGAATATTATTATATTCTTCATTTTCACAATATTTCATATTCTCCAAACACTAAAAATACATTTCTCGAATTTATAACTTAAATATTGCAATATAATTAATAAGTAAAGAATACAAAATCTTATATAATGTATGCTTATTACTTGAATTTTTATTTAAATAATAAATCTTGAATATTTATTTAAGTAATAACTACAGTTAATGAACCTTTTGTTTTTTAATTTTTTATTTTCATTTCTATTCTTTTGGAGACACAGATAAGTTTTATAAGAAAACTAGTTAAAATATCTCAATCTATTTAGATTTAGGGAATTTTATTTCATCTTTCTAAAGTTAGGGAAATATATACCAAACTTTAATTTCATCAGAAAAATATATCTTCAATAAAAAATAGTGTTAAAATCATGCTGACTCTTGCGTTATATAATTTTTATTATTCACCTACATTTTTATTTATTTATTGAAATCTAAAATAAACCCTAAACTTTTCAATATTACAATCTCATAATTTCATTCAAGTGTCAGTCGGCTTCAACATTTTCGCATCGTAATAATTTGACCTTTTACGAACTATTATATTTGAGAATGATATATGAACTATAATATTTTCATATCATAAATTTTTTATTTCTATTATGATTGTCATGTACTTTGCTCATGAAAATCATTATTTGTTTTTGTTTAATTTCTCAAATAAATTATTACTAAAAAAGAATTTTTTTCATGTTTTGATTTTGCTCGTTAAAGTTATATTCCAAACCGTTAAACCGACCGAACCAAATCGTTTTATTTGGTTTGATTGGAAAAATTAATTTGACTGATTTGATTTGAAAAATTTTCAAATCATTTTATTTGGTTTGGTCCATACTTCGACCTTCAAATCGGCCGTGTACACCCTAGTCACACAACAACTATCTTAAAAACAAACATAGAATAGAATAATTGTACAACATTCCTAATCATAATCACAAATTCTAATGTAGTTGGGAGTTTTGAAAAAAAAAAGGGGTGGGGCCCAAAGAAGGTAACACACGAAACGGTGAAACCCACAGAATTAAATGAATGTTAAGTACAAAGTAAATAAGAGAGGGAGAGTATGAAATTATTTTGTCAGCATTTATTTATTATGCTGGTACGCTGTTGTCCAATTTGCCAGAAATGGCTTTTTCTTCATTCCATTTCATAATGTCAACTCAAATCAAATGGGGGCCTCCATTTCATATAGGTGTAACAAAAATTCTAGACTTTTGCGTCCCATTAATTATGTGTCTCCAAAAATTATATAATCAATTTGAATTCTACGTTTCACATTTTAACGGTACATTTCATGTTCAAAAAAATACACATTAGTGACCCAGCTCGGGTATATAATAAAATGATAAAGAGGTTATGAGTTTAAAATTTCCTGAAAATATTTGAGCGTGTAAGTTAAATAGATATAGAAGAATAGTCGATTTAAGATTCAAAAGATAGTTTAATTATTGATTCAGGATCCGATAGATGATTTGTCAATTCAGGACCCGAAAGATCAAACAATACTCAATTCCAGAACTTGATATTGAGGTCATGGATTGAAAATTGTATGATTTTTCGGGTCCTGAATTGATAATTTTTGTGATCTTTGAGGTCCTGAATTGAGAATTAATCTTTCGGGTCCTGAATCGATAATTAAACTATCTTTCGAGTTCTGGATTGATAAAACTCCATAGATGTATTACTATTAAGAAATGAGTATTATCAATCTAGGACATTAAAGATGGTTAAATTATGCATTCAGAACCTGAAAAACGAATTCTCAATTCAGGACCCGAAATACTGAAAGAGTACAATCGATAACTTCAACATCATGTCATGAATTGAGAATTAAATGATCTTTAAGGTCTTGAATTGATAAATAAATTATCTTTTGACATCTGAATCGACAATTCTCCTAAAAGATTAAAAATGTGCAGAGGTGGTAAATGACTAAAATACCCCTCCTACAAAATTTAAAAACGTCAAATAAATATGATGAGATTATTGCATAAGTAGAATAATACAATGAAATAATCACAGCAACTCTAAATGAATTCAAAATAATCTATAGTTTCTCTGACCTGAGTAATAAAAAATTTCTGATCATGATTCCGAACCATTCCTTATAGATTCAAGAACTTGAACAACCTCAGCCATGCTCGGCCTCCTCGCCGGAAGCTCCGAGGTACAAATCAGCCCCAGCTTCATCACCTGAATAAGCTCATCCTCTGCAAATCCGATCAAACTTCTGTCAAAACAGACTGAAGCAATACCCTTCTCAACCAATTCTCGAACGCGATCGCACAAAACAACCACCTCATTTGCAGCTCCCCTCTCCACTGGCCTCCTTCCGGTAACCAGCTCCAGAAGAATAACCCCGAAGCTATAAACATCACATTTATCAGTGATCCGCGAGCTCTGAGCCAGCTCCGGTGCAATGTAGCCCACTGCATTGTGAACTTTGGTCGAGCCATGGCTGCCTAGCAGAGGAAGCAGCTTCACTAGGCCGTAATCGGACAGCTTGGCCGCGTAGTTTTCATCGATGAGCACGTTAGTTGATTTGATGTTGAGATGAAGAACTTGAGGCCTGCAGTCATGGTGAAGATAGGCTAAGGCTCTGGCTGTCCCAACTGCTATCCGGAACCTTCTAGACCAATTCAGATCATGCAAATTGTCGTATAGATTTCCTTTGGAAACGAATTCGGACAGAAGTAACTGCATGTTTGATGACCAGTAGTAGCCTTGAATGCTGACAAGGTTAGGGTGGTGGAGGTGAAGGCTTCCTAGACGTCCTAATTCGAGCTCGAACTCGTCTTGGCTCGTGATACGTCCCAGAGTTTCGAGCCTCTTCACGGCTATGACAGCCCCACCTTCTAATGTAGCTCTGTAAACTGCTCCAATGGAGCCTCCACCTATCAAGCATTCATTCCCAAGCAGAGCTTGCATGCTAGCTTCCCAATTCTCGAACTTGGTGGGTAAACTCTTGCTGAAGAGGACTAATTTCCCGACCAACACAGTTGAATCGGATGAAGCTAATGGAGTGCTCTCCACAACCATCGTTTCATCTTCTCTCCTCCTGCTGCGAGCCTTCGTGTTGATGATGGTTATGATGCAAACGCCGGTGACAATCAGAGCAGCGGCAACAATGGCTACGACAGCAGAGGCACTCAGCTTTGGCTTTCTAGCACCAGAGCAAGAGTTCTCCAATGGGGAGCCACAAAGGCCTGGATTGTTGACAAATGCAGATGATCCAAACTGCTGGATGGTTCTAACCGAAGGGATTGAACCCGAGAGGTTGTTGTTGGAGACATTGAAGTGTGTTAAGTTCATCAAGTTTCCAATACTTGAAGGAATTGAACCAGAGAGAAAATTCTCTGATAGATCTAAAGACACTAAATTTGACAGATTCCCTATGGTTAATGGTATGTTACCAGTGATCTTGTTCTTGTGTAGATCAAGAATTTCGAGGTAGGTCAGATTGTCGAGGTTTTGTGGAATCCCTCCCTCCAAAGAGTTTCCAGAAATGTTCCTGCAATTATAATTCACACATTCATCAACAGAATCAAGAATCAAAAATGAAACATCAATGTAAAGGCATTCAAGATTGAACTCACAATTCAAGGATGAACCTGCATTTGGTGATCTCTTCAGGGATCTCACCACTGAGTCTGAGATTCTGTAGATCAAGAACTTCAAGCCATTCTATACTCCCAAATTCTGATGGAATTGCCCCATCTATGAAGTTATTTGCTAATCTAATCACCAAGAGCTTCTTCAAATCTGCAATGCCAACTGGTATACTTCCATTCAGCTTATTGAAGCTCAAATCTAAGTACTTAAGGCCACTGCAATGGGTTATAGATGTAGGGATCCCTCCATACAGATCATTTCCAGAAACGTCGAAAAACTCCAGTTTTGCAGAACATATTCCACCATCTGGAAACGCCCCTTCAAAACCATTCCAAGAAATATTGAAGTATGTAAGATTTTCTAATGTTATAAACTCAAACGGGGCAGGCCCGGTAAACACATTGTCACCAAGATCCAGATGCTGCAAACTCCTACATTTCGAAACCTCCTCTATAACACTTCCAGAAAGCTTATTACTTCTCACAGAAAAATGCACAATTCTTGGAGCATCACAGACTTCTGAAGGGAGTCTCCCACTGAGACTATTGAAAGACAAATCAATCCCTTCAAGGTTTAAGCAATTGCCAATGGAGGCAGGGATGGAACCGGAGAGTTTGTTATGTGCCAATGACACAAACCTAGTCTTATAACAGTTCTTGAACAATCCCGGAGGAATCTCACCAGCATACTCATTTCTTGACAAATCAAGAAACCTTATGTTTGGCAAATCTCCAAGAAACTCAGGGATTGCTCCAGAAAGTGCATTTGAGCTCAGATTAATCTTCCACAATGAGCCAATATATCCATACTCAACAGGAATATTCCCAGTGAACTTATTTCCAAACAATGTCAAAGTCCTTAATGATTGCAATCCAGACAATGCAGGAGACAACACCCCACCAAGACTACAGTTCCACAACACAATTTTCACCACATTTCCATCTGAATCACAGGAAACCCCACCATAATCTTGGCAGGGGTTTCTACTGGAATCCCAGTTTCTCAAACAATCAAAAGGATCATAAGAAATTTCACCTTTGAATTGAAGCAAAATCTCCTTCTCAGAAACCGGGGAGACGAAAACTAAGACAGTATTAAACAAGTAGAAGACGTAAAGGGATACAATATAGTGGGATAATGTACCTAGTATTCTCATGATCCCTACAAAACCCCAGCATTATGCCATCAAGATCAGTTCCACTTCACCTTCATCAGCCTTATTAAAAAAAATGTGATCTTGGCTGATGGGCATCATTGAAAACATAATATAGTTGTATTATATTGTGAGTTCTAGGAAAACTAACCTTCAAGAAAGTACAATACTTCAAGAACCAGGTGAAGGAGAATGTGTGAGAGAGAGCTGGACTGAAAGAGAGGGTGCAACGAAACGTAAGGTCTTATTTAATGTCTCCCATCTATCATTGAAGCAAGGTTTTGTGCGTGAGAGATGGAGAGAGAGGGATGCACAGAACTAACTTCCAATAATCTGAAAAAAACCGCAACTCTGTCTCTCTCACACGGCCCACAACACATACTGGCACAAAGTTGTGTCGTCTTAGATGAACGCTAGTTGCAAGCCAAATAAGTGAATTACAAGCATTAAAAAACAAGGGAATAACCCATTCTGCAGGTCAGCTGAAACCATGGCCACTACAAAATCAATGAAGTGTCCGTTTCATCCCAGCAAAGAAAGCATTTATTCCCTCCAACAACCGCCGCCGCTTGCGCCACGACCACCACCGTATCCCCACTGCGGTACATTCTCACCAATAATGGAAAAGCAGCAAGAAACTGAAGAATTAAACGACGAAAAAGATTGAAACAGAAGTAAGAGGTCGGAGGAATTGAATGCGGTTTATTCGGCATTAAAGATTTTGGTCTGCTTCCCATTTGTATGATTTTGACAAAGGAAACGAATATGGCTGCATCGCTTGTTTCCTCATCCGTTTCACATTTCACAAGGTCAAGGTCCACCTTCCTTTTCTTACATTAATTTAGACAAATAATAAATTAATGATACGATGTTGATGCCATTCAACTTTTGATGAAAATCTTGTATGATTCATTAAGGTTCAATATATTGCCATCAATGCCATGTACCTTAAATAAGTTGTAAATTATACAATCAATGTTCCACTCTTAGCAGTTAGCACCATATATATATTTTTTGAAATCTCAAGATTAAAATAGGCGAGTATAAATAATATAGCTCAAATAGATTATTATTGTTATTATTATTAAATAAATGAAGGCCTTCAGCTAGTGGAGTGAGGGCACTGTCAAGAAATGAGTAGCCGTTGTGGTATTGGATTGGGCACAACACATTTGTATGCATTTATTAAGAAACTAGTGGATGAGTAGTTGGCAAATTTAATGCTTATTATAAATTTATAATCCAAATATTGATGGCTTCTTAATAAGAAAAATAAAATAACACAAGAATTACCATTCTGAGAAGATTCGATTATCATTAATTTCCATAACTTTATAATTTCTTTTTTTTAAAAAAAATATATATAATAACATGGATAAAATGGAATACAAGATATACGTTAGTGTCACTTATAAACGATCAAGTTAGAAATATCTCTAGATTTTTTTAGTTCACATAAAATTGTAAAATCCTTTTAGAATTTATATCGAGTTGTCATAGAACTGATAAAGCTTATCAAGACAAACTGGGTGGAAATCCAACACTCCAATTTGAATCCTGTGAAGAAGAAAAAGAGACCAGCTTCCAGTTTGTAGACACCAACCTGGATCATTTCCAGTTTACAAGTTCAGTTTCTAATCACACGAAGAGACAAAGAGAACAAGTCAGAGGAATCATAAAGTCAGTCTTTAAGAATGTAGATTTCAAAAAGACTAACGAAGCACAAACCTTTGCAGATTACTCGGTTTGGCAGAGCCATTCTGACACAAAAGCAGAGTGTCGACATCTTGTATCAGAAAAGGACGTAGCAGATGCGGGTCTTCGGGAATAGCATCTTGCTCTCGTTAGAAATGAGATGCATAAGATTGTACGGTGCACCAATATCTTTAAACGATTACAAATTTGAAACACTTCTTCTTCCTAATAGACGAAGTACTCAGAGTGATAAATATATAGAAATCACAAAAAGCAACGACACTCTGCGCAAGTGAAAACTCAAAGCATTTATATGATCAAGGCTAACTCTTAGCCTACCTTGTATCATCTTTTGAACACAAGAATCATAGCTTCTAAGCTTGAGTTATTTCTTTGTGATTCTTTCTCTCCAAGAAAGAACACAACAATCACTGCAGTTCTCCAAGTCTGCGAAGCCAAAAGAACCAGGGACCTGGATGAGTGAGCTAGTGGACTGGTTGACACTGGCATGTACCAACTAACGATAGATCGCGAGACCATTCTGTAACAGAAGCTTAGTGAATTTCCAGACCACGGTCTAAAGAGAGGACGCAATACGTGTTGTCCGAACCTCTATAAATTCTTGCTTTTTACTGCTTTTTAATTTTCTACGAAGTTTTTAGAACTCAACACATTCTAGTATTATAATATATTCGAATTGAATAATTAAATTCCTACCTGCTGACAAACTATTTTCTGAATCACAAACCAGAAATATTTGTGGCTCATTTCCTTCGAGTCTTGATTGGATATTCGAGTAGGAAACAACAAAATTCAATCAAACCAACATAATTATGAAAAAGGTAAATTAAACCATATATCTACAAAACAGAGAAATAAATGTTAGTCTTTCAGCACAATCCATTTAATCATCTCGCTCCACCAAATCATCACATGATCATTTTTCAAGAATTTTTTTTATATTATTGATAAGAAGGCAACAATTTTACAAAAGGAAATGAAAGAAAAAATAAGCTATCATCTAATTCATCATTATCTAATCGACCTTTTCATTCATCTCAATTTAATTGGCCAGCACTAAATCATTTTCAATTTACATTTGAGAACAATATACACCAAATTATTTCCAAAGTTGATTGTAATACAGACACATCCATTAGAAGTCCCACTCAATCATATTTTTATCTTCATCCCCAATTAGATCCTATTCATTCATTTTTTTTTCTTAAGTCACACTATATAATATTGATATTGTTTATGTTCATATTTATATACTCCTAATAAATTGATTTTATTAATTTTTCAGATCATATGAAGTCTAGCATATCCACATTATTGTAATTAACCTTGATTATGGAATTTTATTTTCTAATTGGAGTTTTAAATTTTAAGTAAAGTTTTGGAGAACATTTTAACAATTATTATAACTCTATTATTTGTATATTAT
>JAPKLW010001027.1:0-153263 GCA_026898455.1 Plectranthus barbatus | reverse complement strand
ATTATAATATAATTCATCAAGTTTAGATAAATTAATGAATAAAAATTGGTGAGTGCTTAATATCACATTTCTAATCTCATGATTTCAATATTTTATATTAAGTTCATAAGAAATTATCAATATGTACATATAAACATCAATTTGTTAATCTATTGCATCCTTGAAATCATCCATAACTTATTATAATAACTTATGAGTAAAGTATATTTGGAGTCATTTTAAATGGTGGGGAGTGATATCACTCATATAAGTGATTTGCATTAATATTAATGTGAATGAGTGTTGACGTATGTATTAAATAGAATTACACAATGTTTATATTTTTTATTAAATAAAATTATATATTAGTTTTAGAACAATGTTAAAATAAATATGCTATTATTAATGTGTTGATATGATAAATGCATGAATAAGTTTGTGTGCATAATAAAAAAAAAGATAAAATGCTAAAATAATAGTCCCAAAAATGTATAAAGTTGTTGATGTGAAAATAAATTACATGTGTGCAAAATAATTTAAATTGATCTTACCATTAATATTATTATTAAATAAACCAATAAGTACATTAACATATGTTTATGGTGGGCACTAGAGTATTTTTATAAATAAATTTGAGAAAAAATTCCTTCAAATATATGGTTTTTGTGTTACAATGGCGTGAAATGAATTGAATTATATAAATTAAGTTGTCATGATTGTTGATATTGCATTCAAAAAATAATTTTATTTGTATGTATAAATTTTCATTTATTTACGAAGAAGTCAATTTACTTACTTTTTTCTTAATAGATTACTTTTTTAAATTGATTTATAATGGATAATTATTTATACACGTGAAACTCATTTATATTAAAAAGATAATATATAGCTATTGTTTTGATTTAGAAACTAATTTGAGACTTAAAAAATATAATCTAACAAACTAATCTAAATAAATAAAATAGATGATAATATAATATCAAACATATATACTATAAATATAATACATTAGATGTTGTATATATTATTATACAACTTTATGAATTATACATTTTATAAATTTATATGGTTTGTCTATAAGAACAAAATCAGATTTAATAATATTTTAATACGAATAATTAAAATTCCCACGCATCGTGTGGGTTGCAATACTAGTACTTTGAAGTTAATGAACGTAATGGAGCCTAAACGAGATTTTTAAATTTAGATTATATTTAAATATAAATATGTTTTTAAAGAAAAAATTATTTATTCCAAAAATAATAACAGAATATTCATATGTACTCAAATCAATTTCTTCATATAACTTCAAAAATTTCATAGTTATTACTCTTAAATAATGAAAACATTAATTTTATAAAATCAATAATTTTATATAACGAGCTTGTTCACGAGTTGAATACTATAAATTCGATTTATTTAATAAATGAGCTCGAACGAATTTTTTTTTCGAGTCGAGATCCAAGTATCTACAACTATGAATACCTACAAATGATTATTAATTTTTTTAATAAGAGACTGCAATATTTTGCTTCCTTTCCATTTTCCTTCCTTCTCTATTTTCATATTTTAATTTTTACTACTACTGCTATTGATCCTGACTCGATTGACGAAAGGCATAAGACAGTAACTTACACAAGTGAGAGATTATATTCCATTCCACCATCTATAAAAATAAAACAAATCTAAATTACAGCCAAAAAAAAAAAAAAAAAATCAGATATACATGGAACTATTGAATATAATTTTTTTTTTAATATATTTTACCTTAACCTCACGAAACTGCATGGTGTTAACATATATGCATGTATTAATTAATGAATTGAACATATTAATTAGTTGCAACTTTTCTTTTTCTTTTTCTCTTAAGTGATAGAGTTTATAGGAGAAAGTATTTATAAGGTTGTAGAATAACACCATAAATCACAAACAAGTACCTTAAATGAAGACAATAATTCTAATATATATTAATTATTTCCTAGGTATTTTATTTAGACCAAATTTCTTTTGAAACTCGGACATTAAGGCAAGATTCTCTTGGTGGAGAAGGAAAGCCTGCTTCTTCAGCTTCTCATTCTCTTCAAATATGCACATATTCTCCATGTAAAGCTTCAAATTATTCACCACCATCTCTCTCCCAATCTTTTCTTCTAGCTCTTGCTTCTTTAGGCTGCATATACAATTATACATAACATATACATGCATCCATAAAATATACTATTTTATAGTTTTGTAGCATATATATGCTTCTATACACATATATATCTATGTATATGTACTGTACCTTGAAGATCGGAGGAGAACACGAACTCGAGTTCGAGTTCGCCTCGGTTTACACGAGAAGAGGTGCAACCGTATCCTTCCATAACCAGAACCAGAACCAGAACACATTTTCTTGGATGATTTAGAAGTTTGTTTAAATCCCATTTTAACCAAATGGGGGTATATATAGATTTAAGTTCAATAGATATGGAAGCATGTGTGTGGGATGGATTGTGAGGGAGGGCTTAAATTCAAGAATGGTATGATGGTAATCATTACAAGAAGCTGTCAACACCATCCATGAGTAATCATGCATGAAGAAAAAAACCACCCTAAGCTCTCAGCTGCCTAATTTCCACATCATTAATATTGATTTTTTTAATTACTCTCTGATATTTATTATTACATTGAAACAATACCAACACAAATTATTACATATTATTTCGGTGATCACACAAATAACCCACACGGACTTGTCTACTTTTTCTCTTCTCTTGAATTCAAGATTTCATGAAGATTCCACAAATTATTCAGCCATCAATTATTACCTTTTGATTTTATTTTATTTTTTAATTATTAATTAATGCTCCTTGCGTTTGGCACCCAAAGAAAATAGGAAGTGTCTTAGGTTAGGCACGCCAAAACGGTTCAGGTGGGTTTTATCCATTAACCCAAGCCAAATTTTTTTTAATACCCTAATTGGGGATTAATAAACCCTATTTAGGATAGGTGAACCCATTTGAGTATGAATAAAACCCGCCAAAACCGTTTTGCTGTGCTTAACGCAAGTTTTTGCCGAGAAAATAAGGGTTTGGTTGAGATTGTTTCGTTTTCAAAAATTGCTTCGATTCAATTTCATTAGTTATAGATTTTCAATTACTTCTTTATCATTGACAAATCAAAGAAATTATGTATGTTGATGTGATCTAATAATGACTAAACCTTAATTAGATTGATATAAAATTAGTTAATATAATAGCATGGTTCGATCAACTTTAAATTAAAACCAATAGAAGTGGACGTCAACTTATTATTAAATGGTTTGATAAATCATGTTTGACTTTTTTTATCTTTGGAGTTGGTGAAGGTTAAATCAATGGCCGTGTATATCGTCTCATCTATTTTCTTCTTCTTTTTTCTCGAAGTATTTGATTTTCCTTTAGATTAAAATATTTTAATGAGTTAGTGATTAATTCTTGAATTTAGAGTGAGATGAGAGAGAGGAGGAAACAATAATAATAATAATAATAATAATAATAATTAATATTAAATTTGTGGATATATATGTATGAGGTTGTGCAGGTAATGGATACATACAATACAATTAAAATGGCATTGCGCTCCCCTATATTTTTCTCGTTGCAATTGAGTACTTATTTTTGTATTCATCCCCACCTAATAATTTTCCCTACGAATATCGCCTTCACCATATGTCGTATTTGTTGCACGCCTCTAGTGTTTATTGGCTACTTCATCATTTACGACTACCTATTGTTTAAGGCAAAAACTTACGTTACTTAACAGTTTAGACGGATTTTATAAATATCCAAATGGGTTCATCCATCCTAAATAGGGTTTATTATTCTCCAATTAGGGTATATTAAATAGATTTGGGTTCGAGTTAATGGATAAAACCTGCCTAAACTGTTTAGGCGTGCTTAACCTAAGACCTTCCCATTGTTTAAACATGTATATGGATCAAATTAAATCTTTTGTTCCACCATAATGTTTCACTGTTTCGATTACGAGGTTGAATAATTATTATTATGAAAATAAAAATTAAACATGATACAATACACTTTAATTGGATTTTAAGAGTAAAAATCAAGATTTTATATGGTTATGAATTAATTAATTTTAATTATCATATTTTAGTTAAATACTGAAAATTTATTACTAAACAATATTATAGATCGTAATTCGGTGGGATGGACTATACTGTTGAACTTATAAATCTAAATTAGATTTAGGATCCAAAAGATAGTTATTTAATTATCGATTCAGGACTCGAAAGATAACTTCTCAATTCAGGACCCTAAAGATTAAATAATTTCAATCTAGGACCTGACATTGAGGTCCTGGATTTAGAATTATCTTTTGATCCTAAATTGATAAAACTCCATTATTAAAATTATATAAAATATTAAATAAGAATTAATGATTTTTATAGTGGGATAGAGAGTGGAAGATAAAAAATAGAACCAAAAATCTAATATGATATGCCTAGATTAGATATTTTAGTAATTTTTAGTCGATTATTTAGGTAATAATTTTTAGTCTTTTTTTGTTGTTTGGGAAGAAATGAATCCGACGAAGAGAGGTGGAAGGTGCTTGTCAGTTGTCACATATCCTTCATCGGTAAGGAAACCCTTGCTAGTTGCATGTAACAATATTCATAAAAATATTCTAATAAAAACTATTTTGTTTTGTACATTTAATTTGGTAGATTATTTTATACATGTAAGCCTTTGTACTTTGATAGAAACACTACAATTTGGTGTTTAACCTTGACTTTATTGATAATATAAAGCCTCAATGAAACAACTTTTTTCTCGAGATCTGTCGGATTTATGAAGTACTCCCATTCGTCCCGAGTAAATTTTTCACATTTCTTTTTTCGTTTGTCCCACAATATTAGTTCACTTTCTTAAAATAATAAGTTTTTCACACTCATCAATAAAATATTCATCCCACTATATACCACTCACATACTTTGATTATTGTGTCCGGTCAAATATGAACAATTTAACCGAGACGGAGGGAGTAACTTATTTCCTAATATAATTTTGCCATTTTCTCTTCCAATACTATGACATCTGACATTCATTTCATTTATTTTTTTAATTTTATGTACTATTCTTTTTATTATAACATAGATATATAAATAATAATAAAAATCTAACAAAATTATTTTTATCATTTTTTTTAAAATATTGCATCTCAATAATTTATTACGTTTATTATTTTTAAACAATACAAATATAATTTTTTAATATGATAATTCTGTAAATTAAACTCATATTTTAATAGGCTTTATATTTAGTTTATATATATAGTTCAACGTATAAAACAAAAAATAATATATTTATAATATGCTGACATATAATACTAAAGAATAATAATTAAATTTATTTATAAAAAACTAGTATAAAATATTTAAACTTATAATTTAATTCATGTTATTATATTTAATTCATGTATCATACAAGTGTAGATCTAGTTCCAATGATAAACAAATAGCAATTATTATATTTTAGTGCAATAAAACCTAATAGATAGTGATTACATTTTTTGCCAATTCAAGTGTAAATGAAAACTTCAATCAATAATTTTCCAAAGAAAAAAAAAACTCAATCAACAACGTTTAGTCATTTTCAGAGAGTTTAGGGGTTTGCGTTGGACCATTGTAATTGAGTTTCGTGCAATAAGCCATTATTTTTCTGGATTATTATGTTTGGAAAGATTTGTATTTCGGCATCTCATAATTCTAATTCCTTATTTTCTTTCTTCCTCTTCTAATTATATATATTTTGAATATAAATAAACACGAACTCCTAATATTTTATATTAATTATATGCATGCAAGTGTAAAAATATATGTAATCTCTCTAATCTCTATTCATAGATGATCAATATTCCATATCAATTTTTTTTTATATTCATATTCTTTTGTTTGTTATATATATATATTATGTTTAAAATATTTTGTGTTTTTTTTTTTTTGTATTTATGCTTAACAAAAATATATCTTCTTTTTAGTAATCAATCTAAAGACTCAATCTCATTCTTATTTATAGTATAAATTTTAATTTTAACATAGAATACATATATAGACATCTAACTTGGGGCGTCGGTGTTAATTTTAAAACTTCAGCCCTCACAATGAAGAAAAAAAAATTAGATATTCAAATATAAAATCACTCAATTATAGCCTAGTCAATAAGTGAACTTCATTACTTGTAATCAATAGTGGCGGGTCCACAAAATTTTCGTAAGGGGTTGAATTTATTTATTTATTTTGCCTCTACATTAATTTTAACCCCTTCATATAATATTTTTTTCTTTTCTTATTTTCATCTATTTTTTCTTCAATTAAGAGGGGTCAACTCATAAAATACCAGATCACGATACTAGAAAAACGAAAAAAAAATTCTGGCTAAGAGGGGCTCGAGCCCCCCTAGTCCCAAGGTAGATCCGCCACTGGTAATCAACTACTGCAACATTGACTCCATCCCTCGAGGCGCAGTCTTAAAAGTGTCATGAATTCAAGATTCTAATAGATAGTATTTGAGTATTAATTGTGTTTAAATTAATGTTATTTATTTCAAAGTTAATGTGACATTCATCCATTTTGTTATATATGCTGAGGTGAACATATATATATATATAAATATAGATAAATGAGTCCCATGTCGGCCTCCATTTTAAATAGAAATAAATGGGAAAATTAAGATATTTAAAATTGATGTAGTCCAAGTGTACTCAATGCAAAATGTGAGCTAATAATGGCAGTTTGAAAGAATATCCAAGAAACACTCAAACCTATGTTTTACTACTGCAACTAGCATGACAATATATACATGGAGTGAGTGATTAATATTGTTGATATAGTCAACAATAAAATGAGATTCTTCTTTTTTTCTTTTTTTTTTTAAAAAAAAATTATTTGCATGCATCATTGAAATTCTACTCTAATTTCAAGTGTATTGCAGAATTGGAAATCTCACCGAAAAATTTGAGTTCAATTAGTAATCAAACCTCGCCCTTGATGCAGCTCACATGCATGCAATTATATCGTACACCACTTGGTCCTCGATGTCGTGCAGCGTCTTCCATTATATTCTTGAAATTAAATATTAATACAAAAGGTTGGTGAATATATGAAAATTAATTAAACGTGATGTTTCAATCAAAATGGAAATGAGGTTTGTTGGGATCAAAATAATTAAGTCAATAAAAGAATTGATTAAGGCCATGAAATTAAATTAGAAGATCCCATTGAAGAATATATGAAGGATAACACAAAGGAAGAATTTACGAAAATAATTAATGCATTTATCAGAAGTATGGAAGTGAAAATATTGACCATTAAACTACGAATTCAAAGGAAAAAAAAATGGTCGGACGAAGCCATGAAGGTCAAGATATAGACGAAAGCATCCTAACAGAACAAGCAATATGTCCAAATCTATCAAAAATCCATGTTTTTACCAATATTTTCTCATTGGGAAGCTCTCGGGTTAGGCACGCCTAAACGATTTAGGCAGGTTTTATCCATTAACCCAACTCAAACCCATCTAATATACTCTAATTGGGGATTAATAAACTCTATTTGATGGGTGAACCCATTTAGGTATGGATAAAATCTGCCTAAACCGTTTAGGCCTATCTAACGCAAGTTTTTGCCTTTCTCATTCTGTTATTGAAAACACTTGTATAAATAGATCTGCCCGATCTTGATTGATTATTGATAAGTGTGTTATTTTGTTCACTTATCAATAAATTTTTAGGTTTATTTTATGCATTTACATTATATTTTAGTTGTTTTCTTAGCATCATGCGGGTTTTATGCTTGGTATGTTGTTTGTGGTGAATTTTGTAGGTTTTGGAGGTCAAAATTGGCCAACTGTTGAAATTGGACTTTTGGATGAGGCCTCTATTTCGACCGACACGTGGCGTATCGGTCGACATGAAGAGCGAGGCCAGATTGTTTAATGCTAAGTTTCGGTCAAGGTGGACGACGCATGTCGATCGATGCGGCGCGTGTCTGTTGTGAATATTTCCGGGTGAAACTAAGGAGCCCAAGAACAACTGAATTGATGATATAACTAGAAACACGAATTTACAAGGCAAGCGGAAATGTCAACTTTTGGGAAATTAAATGAGTACAAGGAATGAGAATAATATATGATAAACAGAACAAAGAATAGAACAGATAAGGTAAATTGTGCTGTATCGAACTGTAATCCTTGTGTCAATTCTCGCATTTTCCTTCGTCCCGAGATCATGCTCTTCCAGAAATATATATACCCTCTTTAGACAACGCTCCCTCCTTGAATGCCGTGATTTCCGCCGAGCTTTATTGTTGATTCGCCCGTTTCACAATCAGAAGATCCGTTTTTCCCTTATTTAATCCTGCTTTTAATATCGAGCTCTGACGTTTAAATTTCCATGGATCGAACAGTTCGACCATTATCGTTCGACCTATGATCAGGAGCTTTTGACTCGAAGGTCGGCCCATGTATCAAATGGGCTTGGGTTTGCGATTTAAATGGGCTTTCATAATTTTCAGCCTCAACAATAGCCCCCTCTACTTATCAAGTTACTTCCAAAAAGAAGCTTGTTAAGTCGAGCTCAATTTCGAGAACATCTACAGATGTATGGCTCATCAGATTCTCCGAAGAAAATCTGGATTAATGAGATATCGTATTCAGACATCTTTTCGGCTGGAAGAATCTATTCCTCTGTGGGGATATCTTCCGATTCGCACTACTCCGTAAAATAGCGACGAACGCCGGCGAACATGGCCCGAATCCATAGTTCGCATTTTTCATGACAGTTCGGGGTTCTGCCGTGCTAGCCATCTGGTTTTACTCCTCGAAATGGATTTGCGAAGTATGATCAGAGTCTGATTTTTATCGGAGCATTGTTAATACTTGAATCGATATATAGCTGAAACGTTTCAAATTTCCCGCCCATTATCACAGCAATGGCATTTGCGTAATTTCTGGAAAAATTACGGGCTAATTACCGGAAGTCAAACAGTCGCATCCCTTTAAAATCGTTTCCCAAGAAACCCTTCCTCTTCATCTTTCCGCAGCACTTCTTCGGCTTCTCCTTCTCCGATCAGAATTTTAGTCGCTCGAGATTCAGGTAACGCACTTCATTCTTACTTACCCTTTATATGTATTTTCTTAATCACATTCCTTCCTCCCCTATTCCGCTTTCTCGTGTATCGATTAATTAGATTTTGATTCTGATCTTCTTCAGTCGCTCATTCTTTTCGACTAGGTTTTAGCCCCTTGTCCGTTCAATCTCGCCGTTTGCTTAGAAACAACATGGCCCACGATTCTGATACCCACATTCCGACACCGCCTTTCACACCTTCCCCCGAAAGGGACCTTTCTATCACTCAATCTGCCCAACCCAATTGGGACTTAATCTTCCAGAACCCAGAAACATCCCGCCGTCCTGGGAAGGAGAAAATCATCCCCGATGAGGCACCCGATGAACTCCCATCATCTTCTGACTCTGAAGACGACACCCCCATCGCCGAGACCTTCCATCGGCTGGAAACAACTTCGAAATCCATAGAAGTCGGCAGTCCGGATTATCATCTTCCGGATAGGACATCCGCCAACCCATCGGTCGTTGGTGGATGGACGCTCCCCAGAGAATGGTCCACGCATAGGGTTCTCGGGGCCACCTCTTCGATCACTAGGGACGACATGCTCGCCTTAGCCGATTCCGTTCCGTGCCTGGGGGCCACTTACATCCGCCCTAAGCAAAACCGTCGATGTTTCGACCCACCGGCTGGCTTCGTAGCCTTCTATACTGCCGCGATGGAGAACGGGGTTGGTCTTCCGATCCACCCCTTTTTCAGCGAAGTCCTGGCCTCCTATAACATCAGTCCGTTCCAACTAGCCCCCAACAGTTGGTGCCACCTAGTCGGAGTGTTCTTGGTTTGGATGGATTTAGGTTTAGGTCTTCCCACAGTTCGGGAATGGCACTACATGTGCAGAATGAACCAATGTCGCGATAAGCACTATTACTATTTCACCAGGTGGAAGACAGGACGAACACCCCTCGTACAAAAACCCCCAACGAATTCCCCCAACTGGTGGAACACGTTCTTTTTCCTCAAACTCAACCCTTCGAACCCAGAATTCATCAGCCATGGAGGAACTCCGATAAGTGGGTGTTGTTATCATTAGATTTACCCGCCGTTTGTCTTCATACTGACGCAACCTTCTTTTTGTTCCTTATATTTTGCAGTGCGAGAGAGAACAGTACTTACTCCTCCCGAGCAGGCAAGGATCGATCGGGCCTACGACATCAGCATCAGTGATCGTGAGTGGCACACTCTCCAACTGGGTCGGTTCGAAACCGCTCATCACTTCCTGGATCACAATTGTCACATCAACGATCTACCGGATAACATGAAAGGTCGTGGTCCTTCCGCCGAGCAAAAACACCGGGAGGAGCTCGAGCAAAAACACCGGGAGGAGAATCCCCCCAAAAGGCCTGCCAACACGTCGAGCAGCCATCCCTCGACTCCATCTCCTCCTTCAGTCAAACCTACCGAAGCCCCCAAGGACACTCTCCATACCTCCCAGTCGGCCTCTTCTCATAGAGAGTCCGATCGCAAGAAGGACAAAGGAGGATCCTCAGAGCGCCGCCAGCGTCCGTCGGGTAAAGATTCCGGCCCGAAAGAGAACCCGGAGAGGTCCCTGACTAAGATGCAAACAGCCCCGGCGAATGCGAGGGTGGACTCATTCTTGGTCCATGCTCGCAAATTGCTGCTCAACCCTCTTCCTCAAGATCATATGGCAGGGGCACTCTTCAACAGGCTCTCTCGCTTCGAACAGCGTCAGTTAGAGGTACCATCTCCATCATATTTTGTATACATTCCCCTTTTTACCGTGAGATTGGATGCAGGACGCAATGGAGTTCAACAAGATCCACCGCGAGATCAAGGCCTTCGAAGACAAATGCGCGGAAGAGATTTTGAAGCTTCGGGATGAGGTCGAGGCCCAGAAGAAGAAGGTAGTTGCTCTCGAAGATAAGCTCGATGAGACTGAAGGCAATGTCGCCTCTCTTGCTATAAAAGCGAACAACGCTGAAGAGGATCTGAAAGCATGTCGGAGCGAACTGGAAAATTCAAAGAAGAAGTATGATGCCGACATCGCTTTGCTTTCCAGCGATATTCAGAAGAGGGGAGATCGGCTCAAGGCCATGCAGGAGCAGCTAACCGCCAAGGAGGAGGGGCACAAACTCGAGTTGAAGCGCTACCAGGATGAGATTGCTCGCCTCAAGTCTGGAGAAGGTCTTGACTTTGAATCCATCATCCAGACACCCTATTTCGCCGAGACATATGAGGTATCTTCTTGTTGTACTTCTTCCCCTATACTTCGCTCTTCTTTGCTCTATCACCAATAGACACTTAATGCTCCGTATGCCGAACTTACAGACTCTCGCCGAACAGGTTGATCAAGAAATCAGAGGGAAGATTTCCTCTCGATTCCCAGACCTCGACTTAAGCGTCCTGGATGAGAGCCCTCAGACTGAGCAGGACCCCAATTCCAGCAGCCCCAAGCAGCAGAAGAGTGGTGAACAAGACGTCAACCCTCAGCAGCAGACGAGCGCCGCATAAATCTTTATTCTACTTTGTCGAACAATTATGTTTTTCTTTACTTTCGAACAGTCTTTTCTTTTTCTCTGCTTTAACCGTTGCATTTTTTATGATATCGAATGCTTGCTTCGTTTTAGAATGGTGAAGCCTTATGACGCTTTATTCGCTCTTTTATTCTTGATATTATCCTGCACAGGGAATCTTCGAGGTTAGGATGGGCGATGTCGAAGCATCGCCCCTCCGATGCTCAAGTTAGTACGGGTATTAAACTTTAAAAACATAGGAAATAAATGAGTTAGAATACACTTATCTGGCTCACACCCGAGTTGGGCTATATCTTAGAAATAGTACTTCTTTAAATGTCTAACGTTCCAGCTATTCGCGATCTCTCTACCATCGTAGTCCTCCAAATGATATGCTCCTCGACCGACCACCCGTGTTATTTTATACGGTCCTTCCCAGGTCGGTGCGAGCTTCCCTACACTCTTGTCCTTGGTATTCTGAAATACTTTCCTCAGTACCCAGTCCCCTTCTCGAAAAGTTCGAAGCCTGAGCCTCCGATTATAAATTCTCTCAACTTGCGATCTCCTCTGTGCCATCATTAACAAGGCTCGATCTCTTCGCTCATCCAGCAACTCTAAATTTTTAAACAACTTATCGTTATTGCACGCTTCGTCACATAGTTCAACTCGCAAACTCTTTGCCCTTGTCTCAATAGGTATAACCGCTTCTTCACCATACGCCAGAGCAAAAGGGGTGCTTCCCGTCGCTACGCGAGGTGTGGTTCGATACGACCATAACACCCCTGGGAGTTCATCGACCCATCCAGTTTTAAGAGCATGTAATCGTTTCTTCAATGTAGCCATAATGGTCTTATTGGATGACTCGGCCTGTCCATTTGCCTCCGGGTAACGCGGCGTAGAAAAGACTAACTTTATCCCGTATTGATCACAAAATTCCCGAACTCTTCTTCCAGTGAACTGTGTACCGTTGTCGGTCCTAATTTCTTTCGGTATCCCAAATCGACACAATATGTTCGTCCAGAGGAATTTTATAACTTCTGGTTCACGCACATTACGAAATGCTTCCGCTTCGACCCACTTCGTAAAATAATCAGTTGCGACGAGTAAATATTCCTTCTGACCAGCACCCTTCGGGAGTTTCCCTACAATATCCATCCCCCATGCCATGAAGGGCCACACAGGCACCGTCACATGGAGCGGTTCCGCGTACTTTTGCACTGTTACCTCGAACCTTTGACAAGCCTCGCAACTCTTCACATATTTCTTAGCGTCCTTTCGTAAAGTTGGCCAATAGAAACCTGTTGATATTACCTTATGGGCTAATGTTCGAGCTCATTGATGACTCCCACAATCTCCTTCATGAATTTCCATTAAAATGACAGGAATCGTACTATCGTGAACACACTTCAAGAGAGGACCCTCCAGCGATCGCCTATATAACTCGCCGTCATAGAGCACATACTTCGCAGCGGCTCGAGCTACCCGAGCCGCTTCTGCCTTCTCCTCTGGAAGTACTCCCTCTTCGATGTATCTTAGTATAGGGTCTATCCAAGTCTCGACTCGCTGTATCTCATTTACATCATGGAAGTTCCGAACTATCAACTCATCTACCCATGTCACAGGTACCGCTTTCTCCCACCTTCACTGCTGAGAAGAAGCCAAGTTCACCAACGCATCCACCTCCGCATTCTCTTCCCTGGGTATATGCCTTATCTCGAAATTATCAAAGTTAGTACTAACCCGCCGGGCAATTTCGTAATATTTTGTCAAACGTGGTTCCTTTACTTGGTACTGATTATCCACTTGGGAAACCACCAACTGTGAGTCGCAGCGCACCTGTAAACACTGCACACCCAACTCCTTTGCCAATTGCATTCCTCGTATGAGAGCTTCGTACTCCGCTTCATTATTCGTGACATCGAAGTTAAGTCGAATTGCACGCTCAAACTGCTCTCCTCATGGACTCTGCAATTTTAATCCGACGCTATTCCCATTTATGTTACTAGACCCGTCGACCTGAAGGATCCATGGTTCATGCCCAAGTTCTGACACTTCTATCTGTGCGATCTCCTTTTCGGCTTCGATTTGCAAGTTCGCCGAATACTCTGCCACGAAATCAGCTAAAGCTTGAGATTTTATCGTACTCCTAGGTTCGAACTCAAGCCCAAAGTCTCCGATTTCGACTGCCCATTTAAGTAATCTCCCCGACAGACTAGGTTTAGAGAATACACTTCGAAGCGGGTACGATGTAACAACTTTGATTGGATGAGCCTCGAAATACGGCCTTAATTTTCGTGAAGCTACCAATAAAGCCAAAGCCAACTTCTCTAAGGCCGTGTACCTTCGTTCTGCGTCGAGCAAAGGCTTGCTTGCGTAATGAACGGGATGCTATCTCCCTTGATGTTCCCTCACTAAGACTGATCCAATGGCATGGTCCGACACCGATAAGTACAGTAGCAAAGGTTCCCCTTGTTCAGCCTTAGATAGCAATGGAGGGCTCGATAAATAATCCTTGAGTTGCTCAAATGCTTTTGAGCATTCATCGGTCCATTCGAAGTTCTTCCCCTTCCGTAAGGTCCTGAAGAAACTATGCGTCCGATCCGAATACCTCGATATAAATCGACTTAGCGCTGCCAATCTCCCAGTCAATTTCTGCACCTCCTTCGGACTCCGCGGATGCGCTAGATCTTTTATCGCCCTTATTTGTACTGGATCGGCCTCTATCCCTCGACTGGTTACCATGTATCCTAAGAACTTTCCCGATGCAACTCCAAAGGTACACTTTGCGGGATTCAACTTCATATTATACTTCTTTAAGATACCGAAAGCTTGAACCAAATCTCGCACATGCTCGCTTGCCTTCCCAGACTTCACCAGCATGTCGTCAATATACACTTCCATGGTTTTCCCGATTAGTGGCTCGAACATTTTGTTTGCCAGGCGTTGATAGGTCGACCCTGTGTTTTTGAGTCCAAAGGGCATTACTTTGTAGCAGTAAATTCCTCTGTTGGTCATAAACGCAGTTTTCTCCTGATCGTCTGGATGCATCAAAATCTGATTATAGCCGGAGAACGCGTCCATGAAGCTTAACAGCTCATGCCCAGCAGTGGCATTCACAATGCTATCTATATTCGGCAAAAGATACGGATCCTTCGGGCATGCTTTGTTCAGATCCGTGTAGTCGACGCATACGCGATTCTTCCCATTTTTCTTCTTCACCACGACAACATTGGCCAACCAGGTCGGGTATTTCACTTCTCTCACAGATCCGATCTCCAACAATTTTTGAATCTCCTCGTTTATGGCCTCGTTCTTATCTGGAGAGAACTTCCGCCTTCGCTGTTGTACGGGCCTTGCCTTGGGATCTATTTGAAGCTGATGAGTCATCACCTTTGGGTCGATGCCAACCATATCTTTGTGGGACCAGGCAAATACCGCACGCTCTTTAGATAAAAAACTCACGAGCTCACTACGAACCGTAGGGTCGAGCTCAGATCCAATATTTGTTTTCTTGGAGGGGTCCGCTGGATCAAGTTCTACCTCCGTCGTTCCTTCCACTTCGCCTCCCATTGGCTTTACCGGTTCTGGCACGAAATGTTGCTGCGAGCACACCGCCTTAAAACTCGCGTAATAACATTCCTTAGCCACGTTTTGTTCTCCCTTGATGGTACATACTCCATCTGAAGTTGGAAACTTTACCAATTGGTGATATGTAGAAGGGACCACCTTAAGTTGATGAAGTCATGGGCGTCCCAATAGCGCATTGTACACGCTAGGCGCGTCGATGATCATAAATGCCACATCGTGCCGGACTCCACCGCAATAAGTAGGTAAGGTCACGGTCCCCACCGTCATTTGTACTCCTCCGTTAAACCCGATCAAAGGGGTCTGACTCCGTACTATCCTTTCCTCAGGCAGCTTCATTTCCTTGACCGCATGATGGAAGAGGATGTTCGCCGAACTCCCATTATCCACCAAGATCCGTTTGATGAGACAATCTGAGACCTGTAGAGAAATCACGAGCGCATCATCATGAGGGTGCGTGGCCTCCGAGACATCTTTCTCCGTAAACTCAATCGTCCTATGGGTTACGGAGGCGTGGGCATCCACACCTTGGTAGGACTCTGTCTCCTCGCTCTTTTGGCTGCTGATCTGGTGACTCCGCTGATGTCTGAACCTCCAGTTATGCAATTTATAGTTCGGGTGGGAGCAGGCTGTTTATCTGGCCGGTTCTCTTGGACTTTCTCCGAAGTGGTCTGCTTTTCGCGGGTCCAAGTTCTCTTTCCTTTATCTGATAAGAATTCTGTCAATATTCCTCGTTTTAGTAAATCGAGCACCTCCAACCGTAGGGCCCGACAGTCCGCAGTGTTATGTCCATGGTCACTGTGAAAATCGCAGAACCTCTTTGGATCCCTCAGCGAGGGGTCAGTCTTCATTCTCGGTGGCCATTTCACTTTATCCGACATTTGGCGAAGTACGCTCTGTACCAATTCTGCAGGCTCGATAGTGAGTGTATACTCCGGCACACAGGTAGTCAGAGTGTTGACATGAGGTGGCCTGCTTCCGGGCGGCCGACTGTATGGGTGCGGTCGCGCGGGTCGACGATCGCGCTGCTCAGGACGGCGCTCCTCTCGCGCGATTGTTGATCGACCCCCACGTCTCGATCTACGATAGGGCTCACCCTCTTCCCACTTAATCAATGCCCACGCTCTGTTAAGCGCGTCATCCATGGTCTGGTAGGGATAGATCGACAACTCCCGATACAAGTCGGAGTCAACATCCAAACCTTTGGTGAAGGCTCGCACCGCGGTACTGTTTGGGCAATTCGGGACTGCTACTAATTCTCTGTTGAATCTGGACAAATATGCCCTCAGTGACTCTCCGGGTTTTTGAATTATAGCATACAAATCATCTGGATGTTTGTCGAGTTTCCGACTGCTTGAATATTGTCGGAGGAACAACTGATGTAACTCGGCAAACGTTGAGATCGATCCCCTCGGCAAGCTAATAAACCATTGTAAGGTCGGGCCAGTGAGACTCGATCCAAAGCTTTTACACATGCAGGCTTCGCGTCGGGCGCTAGGAATTGCTAGCGCGAACATCTTTTGTTTATAGACCGCGACATGGTTCTCTGGATCAGTTGTGCCATCGTAAAGCGCAAAGCTCGGAGGGGTGAAACGGTCTGGAAGCTCGGCCTCCGCGAGCTCTGGTGTAAAGGGGGATTACGCGTAGCTTTCTCGCGGGATAGTCCGTTCTGGCGACGGCAGCCCTGGTACCCTAGCGATTAGAGACTCGAAGTAACTCAGCCGTTGTTCGAACCGCCGTTCCAGTTGTGTCAGCACCGACCCACCTACGTGATTCGAAGTCAGCTGTCTCGGGTTAGTGTTCGGTTCTACCAACGTACCCGGTGTCCTTTGATTAGCCTCATCTTCGGTAGCCCGATCGAATTCATCCCGTAGGTCATGGGCGGTGGGCGCTCGGGCTCTACTCGTGCTCCCAGGTTTTTCCACAATTGGATGGATCGCCAATTGGTTCAATCGGCGGTTATCCCGTTCAAGGGCCTGGCACTTCTGGGTTACAGTCTCAACTTGAGCTCCCAACCTTTCCATGACTCCTCAAGCTGTCTGGACCTGACTTATCAATTGCGCTACATATGGGTCTTGCATTAAGGCGGGTGGCGGCGGAGGAAAGGACAGTTCGTTGAGCGGGGTCACGTTGAAGGCTCGCCCTATATCATCCAATGACCCATGAGATTGATCCGTTCCGCGTCCGCCTGCGGTGGAGCGTCCTCAACTTGTTCCTTGTTGCGGACCACGTCCCTGATTTGACCCTCTTCCAGCTCCGGGAGGCACGGCTCCTCCTGTTGGAGGAATAGTTCCATCAGTGGCGAGTCCGCGATTTCCGTCTTCCGCCATCCCTGCACGAATTGTTAGCGTAAACCTTGTTCTTGGGCCCCACGGTGGGCGCCAAATTGTTGTGAATATTTCCGGGTGAAACTAAGGAGCCCAAGAACAACTGAATTGATGATATAACTAGAAATACGAATTTACAAGGCAAGCGGAAATGTCAACTTTTGGGAAATTAAATGAGTACAAGGAATGAGAATAATATATGATAAACAGAACAAAGAATAGAACATATAAGGTAAATTGTGTTGTATCGAACTGTAATCCTTGTGTCAATTCTCGCTTTTTCCTTCGTCCCGAGATCATGCTCTTCCAGAAATATATATACCCTCTTTAGACAACGCTCCCTCCTTGAATGCCGTGATTTCCGCCGAGCTTTATTGTTGATTCGCCCGTTTCACAATCAGAAGATCCGTTTTTCCCTTATTTAATCCTGCTTTTAATATCGAGCTCTGACGTTTAAATTTCCATGGATCGAACAGTTCGACCATTATCGTTCGACCTATGATCAGGAGCTTTTGACTCGAAGGTCGGCCCATGTATCAAAGGGGCTTGGGTTTGCGATTTAAATGGGCTTTCATAATTTTCAGCCTCAACAGTGTCGATCGACATGAAAAGAAAAGAAGGGCTCAAAGTGAATGCATCTCGGTCGATGCAGGGCTACCTATTTCGGTCGACGCCGGGCACTTCGGTCGACATACATAGCTTTTTGGCAAAGATTTCAATTCTTGTGCTAATTCTGAATCTCAGATAGTTGACCACTAAATTAGGTTTTCTTAGTTAATTAATTTAAGATTGAAAGGCGAAAATTAATTAATGAGATTAAAAGAATTGATAATATGATTTTTTTAACTTGTCCAGAAATAGGGGAATAAATCATATGAATAAGTTTGAGATTTTCAGGAGTTATTGATTGTTCTAGAAGAAAGGGTACATTCAATAATCTACTTTTTGAATTATCAAAACTTGAAATTTGTAATAATTTAATGATTTTCACCTTTATCTATATGTTTGAATGATCGATGAAATTTCTCTTTTTATATTGTCCAAGATATGAATTTATCCCTAGAATCTGTGTTTTTTCTCTGATAAATCTCAAAACACTCTTTTAACTCTAATAAATTTAATTTTTCAAATTTTACATTCAGTTTTAAACCATTTAACCTTCAAAGTTCTTACTCAAACAATAAACTGACAAACTTTGTTTCAGTATACAAGATAATTCGATTATTTAATCTTTATGTATCGATAATTTTATTTATCACTAGACTATTATTATTACTAAAAAATTAGTAATCAATTATCATTGTTTTCTATCACTCTTTTAGGTCCATACTTGAACACCAAATCACCCACAGGTTGATTATCATGCTCGAGTTTGACGGCGAAAACTTCATTTTGAATTTGAACTCTTATCGATTATTTAATTTTCTTAGGCAAAGGTGGGACTGATACTCAATCACACTTTATCAATTTATTAATTTGGTTGATTGAGACTAGGATTGATATTCAGATCAAAACTCATAAATGGATTTTCACAACTAAGTCCAAATAATTATAAAAATACTATAATTAAATCGATCTCCAAACCTTGATCCAACAAAAGAATTCCTTTTTATCTCAAAAAAAAAAAAAAAAAAAGAATTCCTTCTCTTTTCTTGGCACAAAAATGCAGTTATATTTGTAAAATATTATAATAATACAAAAAATTATACTCCCTCCGTCCCACTCCAATTGACATACTTATCAAATTGGGCGTCCCAACCAAATTGTCACATGTCTAAAAATGATAACTTTTTCACACTCAACAATAAAATATTAATCCCACTAACTAATTCTACACTCACGACTCTTAATTTCCGTGCCGAAAAGAAACATATCAATTGGCATGGGACGGAGGGAGTATAATATAAGAGATGGATATCTTCGCTACAGAAGAGTCCCTCTTTCTCTTTAATTTGATGTTTAAATTATGTGCTATTTTATAAATTATGTGGAAATATGCATGGAAACTATATGCAATACACCAAACAGACTCTGTTTAATTATTTCCAAAATTACATGCTCTGATTCTAAGAGGAAAATTCTTCAGGGAATGGTGGAAGTCCTCAGCAGGGAAGGCGATGAGTTGAAGATTTCCTGCCCAAGCTCATTCACTTTGTCGATCAGCAGCATTTGCTCGGTTTCGAGCCGAATCGTGTATTCCTCCTGGCTCTCATGGAGACTTTCAAGATCACTCAACGACTTCAGCACTGCTTCAGGATCATCCTCATCCACCTGTGATCGAAGCTTGATCATCATATGCCTGATCTGGATGGAGCCAAGAATCTTGTTCAGCAAATTATTCAATCCCACAAAAAAAAAAAAAAAGGTGTTACCATGCCACTGCTACAGCTGCATATCTCACCTGGTCTGATATTTTAAGGCGGATTTTGGTAGGAGATGACTCAGAATCCACACTCGGTTTCTTCTCGAGTTCGGGGACTTTCCTCGTGACTTGGATATGGATCTCTCCGCGCTTCACTCCTTGCAGAGGTATCCATTTGTCGGCCATCTGGTTGGGAGGCAGCATCTGATACTCCACCACACACTCTCCTATGCTGGATGTTGGCAGCAGGGTGTTGTGATCCTTCACGTGCAACGTGAGCGGGCTCCCATCATCGGGGAACTCGAGCGTTTGGTGCCACTTCGGATGCAGTGTCTTGTGTATAACCTTAGTACTTCTCTTCAAGTTCCCGTAGTGTATCCTCACGTAGGGGTCACTTGTTCCTCGGAGATCAGCTGCAACGAGATCTCTCGCTTCAATCAGCACGAGTTCAATCCAACCATTTGCCGGAGATTGTGAGCCCTGGCATTATCACCAAGAGAGAATGAAGTTTACACCTTCATAGTTCAAGTTTTCTTCATCAAATCTTAACTGAAATAAAGATGAAAGAGTGAGCTATCCATACCTTTGAGCCTTCACTGTCATCAACCTTTATAGCTTCTATCTGAAGCCGTAGCTCTCCGGAGTTAACTTTCTCGAGAGGAACGTACACATCTCTAACCGAACCTTCTACAAGTCCTTCCAAGTTCACACGCGCGCTGCCAATGTTCTCGTCGCCAAGTGTTTCCTCAGTAAGGCATTTTATCTTCAAGTACTCCCCACCTCCTATTTCGTCGAATTCAAACTTCTGGTTCCAAGTAGGATTCGTCGAATGTGGACCAGGTTTCGTTCTGTGGACGGCCTGGAGAAGACGTGCATACAATGAAAGGAGAACTTTTGAATCCAGAAACATGCATGAGCTGTCATAAAATGAGGTATGTACCTTGCCGTACTGGAGCTTAACGTACGGGTCAGATTTTCCGATTTTGTCCTTCACAAGGAGGTCCTTGCCCTCAACCACAGTGATGCAAATTTTCCTTCCAGTTCTTGGAAAGTAACTTGATGAACCGCTTAGTGAATGGCGCGAGCTTGCATTGAGATTAGTCGAGCTGTGTGAACCATCGGAAAACATCCACTCTTTAAGCACGAGCCTCACGGTCAGCTGCAACGAAGTTTCCAAAGATGGTTATTAGTCATTAGTTCGATATTGACAAGGAAGAGAGTCAGAAAATACCTCTCCTAAATTAACTCCCTCAAATGGAAGTGTCATTTCAATCTCTTTTCCACAAAACTCAGCATGTCTAGCAATCACACTGGAATCATCCCCAATAGCCCAAAATATGGTTGAGTCATCTGGAACATATCTCATCTGCATTGGAGGACACGTTAGCACGAGACTCTCCATCGAGAGCATCATCACAAAATCAAGAATTTGAGACAACTAGGCTAGATTAAAAATACCTTAACTTCACAGCTTGTAAGATAGTCATACTTGATACTTCCAGGAGTGCGTTGATACAGATTAAATTTAAGAATTCCTGCATTGTCGTGCAGGATTAGGTTGAATGTGGAGTCCCACTTAGGACAAGATCCTGCTCTCACATCTGTTCTCCGCGTTAGTTCCTCGAGTTCTATCTCTACAAATGTTTGAAGCTCTTTCCCATCAATGGGAGCATCTGACACCGGACAGTTGATTTGCTTCGTAGAGCCATTGCCCTTCCAGTTATGACCTGATAGTCTGCTAGCAGAGAGCACTGTTACAGATAATATACCACCTACAGCTTTCTTGTGCAAGTCTTCGGGTGGCAAAGCAAGACACTGACGACGGGGCTCAACCATCCTCTTATTCAAAGTTTCAGTTGCAAGCTTGACCTGAGTTTCAGATACATCATTAGATACAACATCAGTGCTATGTTAGAAGACACTTTCATCTACATTAGCCGTGTTATTCCATAGGCGACAAAAGGGTTCTAGTTTCAATATATTTCATAAGCGACAACATTGGAGAAACATTACAATACACATTATAACTATAAACTTACCAGCCATGAAGAAACACCTGGAAGCTCTGTTGCTGGTAGAGACTGGCTTCCACCGCTTCCAAAAGCAACACCGAGTCTGACCTCAGGAGTTGATACAAATGAGTATGCTATCGCTTTCCCTTCTAATATTGGTCTGAATAGAAGCTGCACAATGCAAATTAAGTAATCATTTTCAGAATATTTTCCAGAAAATTATTTGATCCAAAAGAATTTTGATTAAACAATAACATCTGGTGATATGCAGGAAAAAGAAGTTTCCGAAGTCTTTAGATGTTAGTGCTTACAAGAATCAGTTTTCGATTCGCTTCATAGATGAAAGACAATGCAAAGCAACAGCAAGAAAGCAAGATGACAAACCAAAAATAGTTGCAAGAATGGACATATTACCAAACACACACTAAAAACAGAATGGACAGACCACTCCATCTATATATCACACATGAGTTGAGTGAAACGTGTAACTTCTGCAACGACACATTTGTAAAAAAGTACCAAACTTTATAAATTAATCCGGGAAATAAAGCAAATTATCATAGTAACAAACAAGAACCAAACCAAAAATAAAGTGAAATAAAATAAGAAACAAGAAATGAGATTGATGCGTACATCGCCCTTGACGTGGATGTTGTTTATAACAATTCGAGCTGTCCCCATAGCCAACTTAGCAGACAACAATAAATTTACGTCATCTGTGTCCCAGTCAAAACTCATGTGCATGATTCGCTGTTTCATAAGTAAGTATTAGTCATAAATACCTTGGCAGCAATACAATTCAGAAAGAGTTGAGAATGCATAATATATTTGGCAGAACAACAATCAAATTTTAATAAACGTGATTTTCCTTTAAAACATGAATATTTTGGCAGCATTACAATTCAAAAAGCATTGAGAATGTACAATATATTACGTGAAAGGATCATACTTGAGGTTTAATATCCATATGATGAAATCCTTATTTAATATATTAGCTCATGAAAACTATTTTGATTTAAGAATGAAGCATAACTTGCTCTTTGTAAGTAATGTGCCAAACCTGATCACCTGATGTTGCCCAACGGGTTCCATGCAGCCCAAACACAGGTGGACGAGAACCAAGAAAAAATTCTTGTAACTCAATCCTTTCCTAAAGATATAATATTTTCATGATATTAATACTGAGATACTTTAAGCAATCCATAGAAAATAATTTCTTCACTTGATAAAAATAGGAGAATTGGGACTTACAATTAGCCTTGATTTTCGATGCTTCAAGCGCCTCTGTGAAATTAGTAGAAGTTAATAAGCAATAGATGTGTAACAATTCTTCAACTGTAAAGATGAGTGTGTGGTTGTATTCAGCAAATGAGTAGTGATAAGTCAACAATAAAACTTCTTTTCCTCAATTCTCTATTATTAGAATTGTATGAATGGAAATGTCAAAGAATACAAAATATAAAAAATAAAAATGATCCTTAAGAATTATTTACCTCAACAATAGATGCAAATCTTGAAGAGAGCTTTGGGTTGATATAGTTAAGCCAAACTTCCATTAACAGCTTATTTAGCCATTCACAGTGTTCCAAAGGTGTTACTGGCTGTAGATTGATGAAGAACAACAATCATCCAAAATGTACAAGCAGTAGAAACAAAATGCAAACTTAGAAATAAAATGAATACATACTGAATTCTGTAGAGTCATTTGCATCCATTTCTTGTTCAAGTCTTCCACAATGTTACGTTGCTGATAACTTCCATACTATGACGAGAAAAAATAAAAGTTAGGAAATGCTATGGCCATCTAAATCACATGTGCTCATTTTCTGCTCAAGACATCAACCGGCAAAAATTCTTCACGGCAAGAATAAGTCTTTCATATTTAGTTACAATTCTAACTCAAATTTCTATGTAAAAGAATACAATAGTATAAACTTTGAGATTATTTCGTAATTTATAAGACAATCAATTGAGGAATAGAATGCTGATTGGAAATGTCACTCTGTTTGTTTATTTTTTTGCCAGTTTCCCATTTGCTCAGAAGTTAAGGTGATTGAAATATGACAACACAACTTGAAGATTCCCGCAAAATATTAAACACAAAAGGTGTGTGGTTAACTACTTAACTTAATGAACTAGTAAAAAAATGCAACACTTGTGAAAGTGCCAGGTAAAATACCTAACACATCATGCACCATTTTCAATTTAGTTCAACAAAATACCAACCCATATAAGTCCAAACATTCATAATCAGATACATTTTAACACTTGATCCAAGTTTAAACAACAAGCTACGACATATACTTAATCATATCTTGTTTTTGAGGAATTATTTTAATTAACTTTAAAAAATGCTGCTTTCTTGTACTTGTTTCCAAGTTATAGTTACAATTGTCCATGCATCATCAGCAAATTCCAGTTCCGCTACAATATTTTTTTCCTAAATATTTGGTAACTCCATCAATACCAAGTGTGAGCTAATTAGTGAGCAATTTATATAAGCAGTTGCTATTAGAAACATGAGAACATAACCAAGTGCTCAAATGTAAGAGGAAAGCCGCAACAGTACGTTAAAGCACAAATATTGTATCCCAACTTTTTTTTTTTTAAACAAAAAGGATTCAAAAGTGAAGCAAATCCAAATTATGCTCAAAAACATAGAAATTATTAGTAAAACGCACTCCAGCCAAATGTTTGCACATATTTGCAGCACTTGATCTTGAGAAAAGCACAAGATGGACACATAAAGGGCTCACATGAAAAAATCAGATCTTTCACCACTAATGATTCCCGAAATGGGAAACATTTTAATACTCTTTCCACCATCTTTCAATCTTGCATCAAACACCAAGTGGTCCAGTCTTGAGAACAGCACCAAAGATACATTTACATCATTTCTATGAAAACTTTCATAACTTTCTAGACAAGTGATCCTGAATAAGAAACATAATCAAAACTTATCTTTCCATGTACCAATTGTAGATCAAAGTCCAAGTACAGAAAGGCACTCCTATTCACATTTTTGCTTAACATAATTCTACAATTCTCCAAGCTTCAACTGCTTCACTTGTTACACGTGACTCAATTATGCTTTTTCCTTCCATCAAAGATTATCTATGATTTCCACTTATTATTTGAACAAAGATTTCAAGCAACGATCTGAATCAATTGCTGTGGAATGAAGATAAACTAAACCGAGCTCCCCTATGATCAGTTCAAGCAAACTATACAGAGTTGACCGACAATCTAAGTCAATATTCATGTTTGCTACAACCGCAAGCCAAAAAAAAAAACCCACAAAAACAAAATTTTCCAAAGTCAAACAAGAATCGATAGAAACATATAATGAGGCACATACAACATGATCGCATCCTTAACCAAATCGAAACAAGACAAAGGAGCGAAAACGAGGCGACGATCGAAACTACCTGAATTGTTGCCCAAACAGCACAGGCAAGAAGAACCCAATTCGACAGAGAGAAGAACCACTTCTCCACGACCCAGAGGAACAGCAACAAAGGCATCACAAACGGAAGCAGCGGCTGCTGCCCCACCAACTTGTGCCATGATTCCACAGCCCCCTCGACGTCAAACAATTTCTTCTTTGTTCTGCCCATTTCTCAGTGAGCCAAAAAACGATTCTTTTCGTCCCGAGAATCTCGTGGGTGTTGCCCAGATTCAGAAACGACTCTTCTCGTCCCAATTCCTTAACTCAGGGGGGAAATCAAACAATGATTAGACGGTCTAAAAGACCGGATGGGGCCATCAAGAATTCAGTGCGTGATGAAATGTGTTCTTGTTCGGCAGCTGAAAAGTAGTTGAAATCATTCGGTTTCAATGCAAGGGAAAAGAGTAAGTGAAGATTTTTTTAATTAAAAATATGTGGTGCACCATAGTTGAAAAGTAGTATTGGGTCAAAATGAGAGAAGACTTGCCTCTTTAGCAGCAGAGGAGAAGAGAGAGAAGTTTATCTAAAAAAAACAGAGAGAGAAGTTGAAGAATCAACCAAATTCCAATGTTTTTGTAGGATTCAAAAATATTTATTTTATTACTCCCTTCGTTATTTGGTCCATATTTCCTTTTTCGGTGTCTTGTTTATATGGTCATTACCTAAATTTAATATTATTTTTTGCATGAGTTTACAAATTTACTCATATAAATTTAACATAATTAATATAATTATTATTAATAGTTATTGTTAAATAAGGATAATTCAGAAAATTTGTTCAAATATTTAATGTATTCATAAATGAGTTTTTGACATTCGTGCAAGTTAAAACAGGACCAAATAAATGGAAAAGACAATAATTTAGAAATAAAATCAAACTTATTTGCTAATAAAATTTACTTCCATATAATTATTGATTCAAAATTTAAAAGATAATTTAATTATTAATTAAGAATTTAAAAGATACTTTCCAATTTAGAATTTGAAATATTTTTAAATTTTTAATTAATAACATTTATGTCTTAAACTGATAATTTTATAATTTTTTAATCATATTTCAAATTTTAAATTAATAATTAAACAATATTTCAAATCTTGAATTGAGAATACTCCAAGAATATTAAAAACCTCTTTGAAAATTCCATACTACTAAAATTAGTTTACACACTAAAACAAAAAACATGGCACATATTTTTACAACACATCATATTTTTGTACATAAAGTTCAATAAAATATAGCAATTTGTAAGTGACTCTATTTCAAATCTCAATTATTATATTCTCAACCAACTTTGTAAAAGGATTGGGAATTAGCTAGAAACAATAAATATACAATTATGTAGCATGCAACGTGGTCCACATGGTTTGTGTGAAATTTATAAAAGTGTCTTTATTAACCACCAATCAAGAAAGAGCAGGGGAGAAGGAAATGTGGAGTGTTGTTTCCTACCCTACAAATTCTCGTATTTGTTTTCTTATCCTTTGCCAAGATTTTGTTAATCCAATGTGCCCACATCACAAGATTCATCTTGATAATTGATATTGAGGTTGATTTCAAGAAAAAAATACTACTTAATGAATACGAACCAGGACCCGAAACATAGTTTAATTATTGATTCAGGATCCGAAAGATAAATTGTCAATTCAGGACCTGAAAGATCATACAATTTTAAATCCATGACCTCAATATCGAGTCCTGAATTGAGAATTGTTTGATCTTTCGGGTCCTGGATTGAAAAAATCATCTCCCAGGTCCTGAATTGATAGTTTAACTATCTTTTAGGTCCTGAATCAATAATTTTCCTAAAATATAATATCATTCCCAAAAATCTAATTCTACATTTTTAGATCTAACAAAGGATGAATGGAATTCAGATATATAAAATTTAATAACAAGGACTTGAGATTATGACCTTGTTTCATTTGGGAGAACATGCATAAGTTCTAATTTCCTCATAAATATTTGGATGTATGTCTAAATAAATGTATTTTTATTAGAAAATAAAAATGGTTAGATTAGTCCAGACTTCCAAGGCAACACAATCTTTGACTGAAATTTTGGACCGGTGGGGAGGATTTCCTTTTTCTTTTATTACTACCTTCGTTCCATTATATTAATCTCATATACTTTGGGCATAATAATCAATATTTGTAACGGGATAGAGAGAGTACAATTTTTTTCCGTGGAAGAGAAGAGACTAGAGAGTAGAGAGGGTGCATGTTCTATTCGAGCCCAACTTATTTATTTATCTTGGTTTAGGGCCATCTCATTAATTTAGTTAGTTTTAGGCCCATCAAGTCTAATTATTTGGTTTAGGCCCATCAAATCTAGATATAGACCCAGCTAAATGCTTTTCTTTCTTTCTTTTTTTAATTTATTTCTCTTGAAGAATTATGTTACATGTTCTGCATTTTTATAAGTCACTAAGCTTTTATTTCAAAAAAAAAAAAAACAATTAACCCTAATCTTGCATAGGGCAGAGCGTTTTACACTAAATTGTCTTAACAAGCAATGTGTTTTTCCCTTGAAGCTACAATTATATATGGATGTTATATTAGACAAATTCTAGCAAGTTTTGTAACATTATTTATTACTCGCTTCTAAATATCTGATTTCACAACTTCCTGTGGTAGGGCTGGCAATTCGTGCGTGTCGTGTCATTATCGTATTTGAGCTTAACGGATTCGTGTTGTGTTTGTGTTTGAGTTTAACAGGTTCGTGTCGTATTCGTGCTCATTATTATCGTGCGTGTTCGTGTCGTATTGATTAAAAAAAAATATCTCAAGTTTGAAGCTGACAATTTTAGTAAGGTTGAATTTTATCGTGTTGGGTCGTTTTCGTGTCGTGTTTGAGCTTAACAGGTTTGTGATCGCTTTTATCGTACGTGTTCTTGTCGTGTTATCAGAAATTGTCAACCCTAGGTCGAGGTATAGGAAGTGTTGAATACGCAGTGACTTCAAATCTTTCTTTACATTTTCAAACAAATTATATATGTATTTTACCATATAAACAAAACAAACATATATTACAGCTTATGAATGACATGATTAGTGAAGTAAGAAAATACAAAGATAAAAAATCTTATTAATTAACCAAAAAATAGAAAGAAAAAAAAACCAAAAAAAAACAAAAAAAACAAAAAAAACAAAGGGGGTGTAGTCTGGATTCTGGAATAGTGTGTGAGGAGTAGTACTGTAGTAGTAGTAGTGTGGATAAGCTTAGAAAATGGTGATTGGTAAGCACAGCTGTTGCACAATGAGGAAGCAAATGAGTTAGTTTTTTTTATATTTTTTTTTTGGTGTGTAAGAGTTGAAAGAATCTGATCAGACTATGGTCTCCTCCTCCTGATTTAGATCTACCAAATAAATATAAACAAACCCCTAATCCGCAAATAACGCTGGAGGCATGCACATTGCCACCTGCTTCTTCCCTCTACACACTACTCTTCTCTTTTATTTTAATCTCATTTGCCTCGAAAAGGAGCTTCTCCTCTTAACTGCGCACGTGCATCCCATTTACCATACATACATTTCCACAATCTTATCTCACTACTCACCACCACTATCACTTCATTAATTATGATATATGTTCCTTCGCTCGGGGTGTAGTGGTTAAAGCACCTTACTTATGACTGAGAGGTCACAGGTTCGAGCTCCCAGGAGGACATCTGGATGTGTGAGTGTGTGTATGTGAGTTTACGATTAATGTACATTTATTATAAAAAAAAATTCATGATATATATGATTAATTCTTTGGATGCCCTAATTCCTTCGAGCTTCTCAATAGTTGCTTATTAACAAATTCGATTAATGCTAGCTAGTAGATGGGAGTCTTAGCTTTCACATATATACTTAATTTAATTATATAAGTTGAAAGATATAGAAAATTTCATGAATAACATATTGAAATATTTTGATTCTTGAAAGCTCCAAATTCAACGACTTTTAATGAATACCTTCCTCAATGTAAGCATGTGTTACTCAGGGGGGTGCAGTAATCTCACGAACTACAATGAAATGTATTAATTAAATATGAGGTTATATTCTGTATGGATCCATATAATTAGGTCTAACAATGGAGTTTAATTTCTCGAGAACTTCAAATATTCACACTCATTATGGTCTTCAAGAATCTTTCTTTTCCATTGGTAAAATCATTACGCTCTAGGAAGATTTCAGGTTAGGCACGATTAAACGGTTTATGCAAATTTTATCCATTAATCCAAGTTAAACTCATCTAATATATCCTAATTGCGAATTTATGAATAAACCCATTTTAGTATGGATAAAACCTGTCTAAACCGTTTAGATGTGCCTAACGCAAGTTTTCGCCTTACGCTATAGTTTGATTAAGTTTTACAATTAAACAGACTGAAATAGATCCAAACTGAAAAGAAATCACACTAAAATTGTGATTGTCATCATCAACAAGCCGATCAAAACAACATAAAATCAAAACCTAAATTGCAATATTAATAAAAGTGGCAACAGTGGAAATGAGAAGAAAAGAATGAGTTCCCCAAAATAATTTACTCAACAACATCTAATAGGGGAAGCAACAATTCTCATCTAATTCAGACATACTAAAAAAAAAGAAGTCATCAATTGATTCATAACAAAACCTAAAAATCAGAAAAAACAGGAAATGTAGCTACCTCAAATATGTTAGTCCGATCATGCTAGAACGGCGGCCGCCCGGTAGCCCAGAATTCCTCATTCGGCGGCATCTGCACGGAGTTGAGTAGATTTGGCGGCATCCCTTGAAACAGTGAAGGGTCCGCCATAATCTGCGGCGGTGGCTGCCCTCCCACGCCGCCCTGCGGCGGCGATCCCAGTGAGTTACCTTGGCCTTGAACAGCAGACTCATCGTTTTCGAGAGGGAGTCTTTCATATGCTGCATTGCTGAACGAAGCAGCCATGATTATAACTGGCCCTGAAGCTAGCAGCTGCCCGACGACGCTGCCCCCTACCACCTGCCCCTGCCCGCCGGAGAGGTACACGGTGAGCCCAGTGGCGGCAGGCGGAGCAGGCGGCGGGAGAAACGATCCGGCCAGCGACAAGATCTCGAAGCGGCCGTGCAGGGTGACCACGGCCCCGGGCGAAGCCGGCTGCCTTAGGGTTACGTTTGTCACATTGCCGGTCCCGCTCATAATGCAGACGCCGCGCTGGCGGCTGCGGGCGAAGCTGGCGACGCCGTCCATGATGTCTCCGCCGTCGGAGATTTCCATGACGTGGGTCCGGAGCGCGTTGGCGCTGTCGCGCGTGATGATGATCGGGGGCTTGGATTTGTTCTTGGATCCGGCGGGGCGGCCCCGCGGCCTCCTGTTGGCCGACATCTCCCCCTCCGCGGCCGAGCTGCTGCCGTCCTTGGTGGCGGAGTCGCTCTTGCCGCCGCCGTCGTCGAGGCTGCGCTTCAGCCCCATGTTTAGGCGGCCGGGGGACTCGCTCTGCTCGTCTTCCGAATTCTGGCTCTGGTGGTGGAATTGATGCTGCAAATTGAAGTGATCCCTCGTGTGAAACGGCGGCGGCAGAGAGTGATTATCCATATCTTGTTTCTTCGTTCTCGAAAGAAAAAGGAAAGTAATCAAGAACGAGAAGAGGATGGATTTGAGGAATACTGCTTTTTGTAGCTAAATTTGCTGGCTTCCCTTTTTAGGGTTGTTTAAAGAATGAGGCACACACATTCACCATATCTATAGCAAGTGGGATGATTTGATTTCTGGGTGTCGGCCACCAAATTCAGAGCTCCACCACCCCCACTTTCAAGAATCGTCGACGGCGGCGCTCAGCCAAGATCTATTCTGGATATTTGCTGTCGGAGCTGAGCTAGATTTGGTTGTCTTCTTGGATTTCAAAGACTTTGGATTAGGGTTTGATAAAAATGACTCTTACTTGCTCGTGGCAGTCTCCCTCTCTCTTCACCTCTCTCTCTATATATATATATATAAATATGTGTATATATCTGTCACGCGCACACACATCTCAAGTGTGGCTACAGCCTAAACGTGAGGTACCTGCATCAACACACATGACATGATAGAAGAAATTGTATGATTGCAGTTAAAATATTCAAATAATTCCAAGTTTCTCTTCTGTCCAAATTAAATACACTGTTGTTTTCCGTATGTTTCAAGGTTTTTAATCAGAAAAAAATAAATAAAAAGGAAAGTGACCTTTTATTTTGTGTATGTATTTGCACCAACTCTTGCAGGGATTGTTGATAGCTGATTGGTTAAGGTTTCCATTAATATATACGGTGATAGATCTTGACCGCACAGATTTTATCATTAATAACGAAATATAATAAGCGTAATTTTTTAAAAAAAAAATGATTTTGCAGAAATTGTCACACAGGAAATAAGACTTGTATGGGTTATATTGTGATAAAGAATATTCTTTTTAATATGATCATCAACACGCTTATAGTGAAATTTATCGTACTTGATTAGATTAATTCAATATAAAAATGTGTTGATTATGTACAATTGCGGAGTTAATCTACTACACATTTCGGATAGAAATTGCAAAATTTCCCTTCTTCCCGCACTCTACCTATGACCAAGTGATCATAACTTTAAGTGGGGTGTAATGTTGAAAGTGCATTGTCTAGATCAAAGGGGCACAAATTCGAGTTTTACGGGGGATTGTGTAAGTTTAATTAAATATATTTTATATATAAAAAGAAAGTTAACGAGATTTCCTAACGAAAAATAAATATACTTAATCAATCGTTGCATTCGAAATATAATAAAAACTAATAAACAGTCGGTAAATTGCGGATCCTATTTTTGATAAGCATATGTATCTAGAGGCGCACATTCAGAATGCGAGTTATAATTTAAAAGATCTCGAAATCAATCTTTCTTTTCCCAATATAATTTTGGAAGATCTCAAATAGAGATGAGCATGAGTCAAGCGCTCGCAAATTACTCGAGATCGGCTCGAAAAAATTCAAAATCAACTCAATACTAATCAAGTTGAGTTTGAGATTAAATCGAGTCAATTCGAGTTTGGATTTGACCTAAGCTCACGGGCCTTATCGAACTTAATATAATTTAGTTTTTTTTCTAAATTATTATTTAATAATAAATAATTTAATTTTTTTTATCAAAAATAAGAAAAAAAGTTATAAGAATCAATCTTGAGCCTGAAAATTTGAGCTCAATCGAGTTCAAAATCAAACTTAATCATTAATCAACACGATGCAACCAATTATGTGGAAATTCACGTTATCATGGGCTTATATAATGGACCTAGGTTGGGCTTAAGTGCTTGAAACGACGTAGTGATTGGGCTATTTAGTAATTTGCTTGAATAGTCACGGCCGAACTCGGAATTGGGCTTCAGCACTTTCATGTATTTCTCTCATACATATAACATTACCTAGGCCTTGAATTGCTTCACCATAATATCTTTATTGCTACACACTATGTTTTTAAAAAATTAATTTTATATTTCTTATTTTAAGCGTTATGTAATTAATCTAATATTTTGAGTATATTATTTAATATAAATTTTATTTGTTGTATAAATCTAATCGCTAATCATACTCCTTTCATTCCGAGTAAATTGCCCATATTTTCTTTTCCATCTATTCCACAATATTAATTCACTTTTTCAAGATAACAAGTTTTCTACATTTATCAACAAAATATTTATCCTATACTATCACTATTACTCTCGTATATTTTGGTTATTGTGACCGATCAATCAAATATTAATAGGATGAAGAGAGTAATTAGTTATAGAAATTTTAAACTTTACAAAGGCTGTCACTGTCAGCTTTACGTGACCACATCCAAATCCAACAACTGCAATAATGCGGTCTCTCTAAATTCGAATATTTCAGGATTTTATAGCGCCCATCATCTTTCATGTACCCCAATTTTGAATATTTCATTTAATATTGCATCTCAAAAATAAATTATTCATTTAATATATGTCCAATTGAAGACGCAACTAATAAAATTGGAACAATAGGAGGAAGCCATACGTTGAAGAAACTTGCATTTTGTTATAGATAAATGTTCACATATATATTCTTTCCGTTCAAGCATGGTGGATCTAGAAAATTAAAACTGGGGTACAATATATGAATAAGATAAATTAGGGTACATTGTGTAAATAATACTCCCTTCGTCCCATAACATTAGTCTTGTTTTCCTTTTTCGTTTGTCCCAAACATTAGTCATCTTTCCTAAAATGGAAAAGTAATACACACTCACTAATAAAATATTAATTTCATCTATATCTTCCCGCATTGGTATTTGTGCCAAAATAAAATAAGACTAATGTTATTGAACGGAAGGAGTATGTAAGAAATATTTATAAATTATAAATAGTAGAGAAATTACATAATTAATAACAGATTTAAAAAAAATTGGGGGTATAAGTGTACCCTAAGTACATCCGCCCCTGCGTTCGAATTATTTGATTTAGTTTGATGTTGCACATTTATAAAAAAATATTTAAGGAAATAATATATTCAAATAAACTTTTAACATTATCATTATTTAAAAATACTAATTAAACTCTATTTTTGATAGTATTAAATTTAATATTCTCATTTTTCCAAATTCTAAATTATATATGTAAATTACTATTAAAAAAACCAAAACCAAATATGAAAATTAGGACCAAAGATCCTGAAATTTAGTGACATGACTACGTAATTGAAGGAGGGAGTATATATATATAGATAAAGAGAAACACAAACTAATTGACTGAGCCAAGCTACAAATCCTGTCTTAATCTCGATTTGTACATAAATTCAGAAATACAAATTTATTGGATAAATAAAAATCATGTTTTTTTAACACCCTTGAGATTCTTGTCAAGAAATGCCTCCAGCTTGTCGTCAATTTCTTCCACCTGCACATTTAATTCACCTTTAAATAATACAATTCTATCATAAAAATCATATGATAAACATAACATTCTAAATCATAAATTCTAGTAATTCAAATTTTTTCTCAATTTTTTTTTAATTTTTTTATCATGTTTTCCAGAAAAGAAAGATACAAATAACCTATCAGAGAAGATGCTGACTATTCAAATTTTACTAAATCATGAAATGTTTCACGTGCCATCAGAGCCCAACCACTCCAATAATGCAGCCTCACATTTAACAGCTATATCGCATTATTAATTTCGAGAAAAATTAACAGCTTGATCACCTAATAAACTCATATTAATTAATCCTAATAAACTAAAAATTTAGTGTATGATCTACAAATTAATGGCGCGTTAATATTAAAACAAAGAAAAATTTCCAACTTTTCTTGTAATAATAAAAAAAGGAAACGGAAAAGGGCATAATTGTAATACCATGTCCATGACATCGGAGATTTTGTCCGCGCCGTCGGAGGTGTCTTCAGCCACCTTTTCAACAAAAGCAGCGACTTGCTTCAGCTTCCCTTCCGGCAGCGCCTCCTTAAGCCCCTCCGCCGCTTTGTCCACCTCGTCCGCCACCCTCTCCACCGTGTCCGCAATGTTCTCCACCACCTGCGCCGCCGCGTCAAGTTGCTCTGCACATACAAAAACAAAAATCAAATTCCGCGCATTAACGTATATGATTTAAGTTATATATCTGCACTAATTTTGCAAATTTCACTCACTTGTTAGTGACACTAGTTTTTGGATCATGAGCGGCAGCCCTACAAACAATCCGCAAATCCCAACCAGCCTGCAACAATTGAATAATAATAAATCGTTGAAAATGGAGTTCGTCACTCACTCTCATGTTTGATTGTGAGAAAACTAAGACGAACCATGGATTGTCTTCAAACCCAGGAATGGTGGGGAGAGAGAAAGAAGAGAGAAGATCTCCGGCGGCGGCAACCTCCGGTGTGGCTCTCGTCACCACCAGATCCCTGAAAATCGAGCTTTTAACGAGAGGAAACTAAGAAATTTGCAGGATTTGGTAACAGAAAATTTAGATCAATACTTGTTTGATGATCTTCTGGAAGAAAATCTGTGGAGAGGAGACTGGCGGAGGGGAAAGGAGCAATGGCCATCGCCGCTCAACTTGTTGAGATTATGATTGTAATTTTTATTATTGAGGGGAAGCGTTGTGATTGGAGTAGAATAGGTGGCCATGGATGATGTTTGGAATAAATTAATCAAGATATGAAGATCTCTGTGTTGTGGTGGAGAAGAATATGTAGTAGATCTGGAGAGGAGAAGAAAACGTTGACTGTATATGGTGGGAAGGAGCAGTGGAAAAAGTTGGGTAGTTCTGGGCAGATGCAAGATTATTATATAATAAAGCTAATATTTTAAAATAAACTAAATTTAAAGAAATTGCCTCGAAATTCGCATTTGCCCCGTGCTTAATGTGCTCAAAATATACGGACGGAGAAAATGAAACTGGCGAATATGAGCATATAATGTAAGTAGGTAGTGGGAAGGAGGCTTCTACAAAAAATATCTTTTTTTTTTTTTGGAAAAGATAAAATATACCTACTTATTTTTTAATTCTAATTAATTTAATTGAAAAGTGTAAGAAAAGTTTCAAAAAAAGTTATAATTTTATGAATAACCTTGCTTAATGAAATATGATAAGCAATTTATGAATAGTTCCGGTTCTTCCATTATACCTACATTCAAAAATGCTTTGGAAAAAGTTTTGTTAAATGTCTATCCAAAAAATTTTGGTTAACTCAATAATCATAGACAAAGCCGGCCTGATTTCGTGCGAGATGTGCGTTGCACTGGGGCCTCCGAATGAAATGAGCACCATTTTTTAAAAATATATATAGTAGTAATGTTATGCTAATTTATCTTAGTACACATTGAAAAAAGACTAATAAGAAACTGGGTTTTTAACTTAACTAAATAGATTACAATTTATATTTATCCTAACACACATATTTAATTCAATTTGAATTAAAAAACAAGACAAGATATTAAGATTTATTTATTCTACTTTATGAGTATGCATGATAATATTTATTACTAATTAAAAACAAATATTTACAATCATGTCACATAATTTGCAACAAAAAACTCTTTTCAAAAATGAAATGTCTCATCATCTAAACGTTACATATATAGTGTTTATCTTTGATGAGCTTTGTCAAATTTCACAACTACATGCTTTTAGATTTTTTGTGCATTGTTAAATAGTTTACTTGCATAGTTTTAAATTCTTACATGTTATTTTGTTTGATTTTTTTAAGAATTTAGTTAGTTTAATTTAATTTTTTAAAATTTTCAACTATTGTTTCATAAACTAAACACCATGTGATATACCGCTTTAGATATATTGACTCATTTAAAAAGATTGAATAAATTCATGTATATGACAATACACGTTACCGTTACATAAGTTAAAAAAAATTTATATGCGATCGAATATGTCACAAGAAATATTGAGTGAACAATTGCTTTGACATAATATTAAATATTATATTTTATTAATATTCTTATTTAATTTATAACTTTATTTAGTCAGCTTTGCATTATTCTAATTAGAAATCAAAATTTCAGTTCAAATAAATAAATTTAAAAAACATTTATCAATTATTTCATAAAATTAAAATACTTGAATATTAACTATTATATAATATTAGAATATAAATTAAATTAAAATTTAAAATAAACATTGGAATATTTATTTAGAATTTTAAGTAAATATTGGTTTTATTTTACTTTCTTGAGATGTTAAATATTTGAAGTATATGGAAAAAAAATAATAATAATATGTAAATCGCCTAAATATCCCTAAGATCCCACTTAAGCGCACGTTAACGAGTTTAACAACACTGCTTTCACGCAAAAATATATATGATAAATATTAAATCAATAGCCCAAAAAATCAAACAACTTCATTGTTTCCTGAGAAATATTATAATAGATCACATATTAATTTTAAAATGCTTGTATTAGGAGACATGCCTGAGTTTATTAGCAATTGCATGCTTAACAATAGCAATGGCAAAAATGATTTGGGGGAGTCTTCCCTTCAATTTTGCAAAACCCTCCCTTCCCACAATTGCTTGACTTGCACAATTTATCACATTTGGAGTCGTCCTGCCCTAAGAGACATCTATCAATGTGGTTGCTGAAGCAACACTTCAATCGACTATCTTGTGCAATAACATCACTCATACCTGCAAAAATATATATCGAAATTGAAAGAAAAAAAATTAGTATGTTTATGAGATATTCTAACACGATGAATTTAAGTGACGGAAACTAAACATTAAAATTACAAGAGTTAGGAACTAAAAATACTAACTTGATATAACTACAAGAGCAAAGAGGAAGCATGGTAGAAACTTGGTTGTAGCCATTTTTAATATTTGGAGAATAATAATATATTGCTGGGAATTGAATATGATCGATGCATTGTCAGTGAAGGTTTATACTTCATTATATAGGGGGGAAAAAATTGTGTAACGAAAGTGGTAATAATCTTTAGTTAGTATTAAACATATAAATCGAAACAAATATTCCAAGATACGTTTTATTTCTTAGTTGGAAATGTTTTCATTATCATTTTTTGGAAACAAAAATCTCATTAATTCTATAATTTATAAACTTTACATTTGGAAAGAGGTTTTATTAAAAAGAAATGGCGTTATTAATTTTTAGAATGGAAAGAAAATCATGTTCACCACTAGATACAAAACAATTTTTTCTTTTTTCTTTTTTTAATTTCTTGCCATTCGAAGAAAATATATATTTGTGGAGGATACTGTTTTACTTTTATGTGAGATGAGAGCATAGACCTATTTCCTCATTCATTAGTTCTTTTGATATTTTAAAATTATAAAAAAATGTATCCAATTCATGGCAGTTTGAATCATAAATGTTTAGGCTCGTGATTATAAAAAGATACTATTAATACCAATATGTTGCTACTTATAATATCTATGCGTTACTATATATCATAACTTAATTTTATCATTCCTTATTATTGTGATTTCAATTCTTTCTAGAATTATATATTGATTTTATAACTACTATATATGATGTAGTATATGATATATCTAATAAATATGTTGTAATAAATCTTGTTTTATATAGAGAAAGTTGTTGATTACAGTCTTACAAGGCTTCAAAAGGTAGTTTTTGGACCACATCCATGCAAGAGGATTTGAACCAATTTGAAGTTATTGTTGTTTGGACACTTGTTCCTAAATTGAAAATAAAGATATTAGCTAATAAGCGAATATTTTAGATAGAGGCACCAATTTCCAAACTAACACGACAACCCGATATGAACTTAACACGAAAAAAAAGCGGGTTGGATCAACCCATATAATTTTAGAACCTAGATTCCCAAACACATATAGAAACTCTTATGAGATCAAGTGATAAATTGAGCAAAGATACATGCAACTACAACATATAGAGGAATGATGGATAACCTACTTTAACACTGACATTTTTAGTTTTAGTGATGTTCACTAGGTATGTGATATCGATGATTGGAAGAGTAAGGGGATGACTATATATATATTTTTTTTAGTATGAAGTGTTTACAAAAATATCATAATATCACTTTTTTTTTAATGACAGCATATATTTACTTTTTTTTAATACTAGTTAATCTAATTGAAAAGAGTAAATATTCTTTCAAAAAAGTTATTAATATTATGAATAACCTCACTTTATCCATTTGTATATGAGAAGGTCTTAGGTTAGACACGTCTAAACGGTTTATGTGGGTCTTCTTCATTAACCCAACCCAAACCCATTTAATATACTCTAGTTGGAGATTAATAAACTCCATTTGGAATGGGTGAACCGATTTGGGTATGGATAAAACCCGCCAAAATCATTTAGACGTGTCTAACACAAGTTTTTGCCTTTGTATCAATATCATCCACATCAACTCAGATGATGGAATCATCAAAGATTCATTTTTATTTCCTTGAATTTGAATTGTGTAAGCAGTGGCGCGGATCTACATGGGGCTCCAGCCCTCCTAGTCCAAAACTTTTTTTGTTTTTATAGTATTGTGATTCGGTATTTTATGATATAGCTTCCTCGTAAAGAAAATGATAAAAATATGATATAAAAAAAATTGAAGTTAAAATAGAAAAAAAAAAATATCAACCCCTCACGAGATTTTTCTGGATTCGTCATTGAATGTAGCATTGTTAATGTAATTGGACTATAGTTGAATTTTGCTTCTGTTACAGTGAATCGACTTGCATTCTTTTAATTTATTTGGTCAACTCATAAGTGCAACATTTTTTTTTTATTTTTTGGTGGTTTAGAATAATACTTTCAGCTATATATATGTATGATAAATTTATATGCATTGCCCATAAAAAAATAACATCAACATTGTTCCTCCAAGAGATATATAATATTATATATCACTTATCAATTTAAAAAGGATTGTAGAAGATTGAAATAATTTGGAAACATGAGTAAGTTTTGCTTAACAAAAGCAATGACAAAAATGATTTGGTGGAGTCTTCCCTTCAATTTTGCAGCGCCCTCCCTTCCCACAATTTTTTGATTTTTACAATGCATCACATTTGGGGTCGTCTTGACCTACGATACATCTACCAATATGGTTGCTGAAGCAACACTTCAATTGACCATCTTGTGCGATAACATCATTCATACCTGAAAATTTTATATCAAAATCGAAAATAAATTGTTATGTCTATGAGAGATTCTAACACGATGAATTTTAGTGACGGAAACTAAACATTTGTAAATTAGAAGAGTTAGGAACTAAATATACTAACTTGATATAATTGCAAGAGCAAAGAGGAAGCATGGTAGAAACTTAGTTGTAGCCATTTTTAATAATTAGAGAGTAATACTAATTAATAGCCTGGGAAGATTATTGATACCATTGGCAGTGATGGTTTATTCTTCATTATATAAGGAAAAAAAAAATTGTGTAGCAGTATTTGTAAATAATATTCTCTAAATAGTATTTCACTCATGTACTGTACAAGATTATTCGGGTCCGTCGTGATATGTGAGTGTGTTTCTTCATTTTAGTTCAATTCAGGATTTTTATAATATTTATATTTATTATATAAAAATGTGATCATAAAAAATAAAAAAATTATTTATTATTATAAAAATTCATATCATTTGTATAATTATATGTATACGATTTATAGTGATTGGATTATATAAATCTCCAAATCTTGCATATAAATAATTATTACGATTATAGTTTTATATATTTCGTATATAATTATAGTCATAATCCAAAAACTGTATATAAATAATTACTACGTTTATATTTTCATAAATTTCGTATATAATTATAGTCATAATCAAGAAATTATATAAATACCGTAATTGTAATTATAATAATACAATTTTTCATATAATCTATACCACATCTCATTAAAATGACCGAATTTAGTAATTATAGTTGTAACTATCAAATTTATATGAATTATCAAACCATTAATTATCAAATTAATTTAATATTTGAATATATTATAATATATGGGTGGGAAAAAAAATAAATGCTGCTTAAACTATTAAAAAAAGGGAAGGTCTTGGGTTAGGCAGGCCTAAACAATTTATGCAGATTTTATCCATTAACTCAAACCCAAACTCATATAATATACCCTAATTGGGATTAATAAACCCTATTTAGGATGGGTCAACCCATTTGGGTAGGATAAAACCCGCCTAAACCGTTTAGGCCTACCTAACACAAGTTTTTGCCTTAAAAAAAACTACTATTAACTTTACTCGTTTATGTTTATGTGACCGTTGCTTTTTAATCTATATATATATACTAAAGCAGAATAGTGGCAAAAAAACTGTTCCCGCCAAAATCTTCAATCATTTTTATTTTATTTTATTATTTATTTATTCTATTATATTATAGTTGTACAATAAATAATAATAAAAATATAATAAAAAAAAATTTATATCCTTTCTTTAAACTATTATATATCATTAATTTATTATATTTACTATTTATTAAAATAATATCTTTCATGGGATAATATTTAACTCAAATCCCATAGACTATGTGTCTAATATATTTTTTAAATTAAATTTATCTATATAGTTTGATGTATAATATAAAAAATAATTTATATTAAATGTAGTATTGATGAATAAATATTAAATATATTTAAAAAATTGCTAAACATTTTAATATACATAACTTTGTTAATTATAAATTAATATCATAAAATAAGATATCACATTTTTAATTCGCGTATAGCACGCATATCACGTCAACTTTTTTAAAATTTTGCTTTACTTTATATGTTTTTATATCATAACATATACATATATTTTAATAAACAATAATGAAAATGTCAACAAAATTATATATGTATTTTTCTATAAAAAAATATATTTTCACTATTTCATATTATTTTACATTTTAAGACAATATAAGAATAATGCTAAAAAATAATACAAATATTATTTTGGATAGGTTAGTTTTGTAAAGCAAACTCTTATTTTTATAAGTTGTGTTTTATCTATTTGCTTTGCTTTTTATAGGAATTATATATATAGTTGGATGTATAATATAAAAAAATTTATATTATAACTATAGTAATATATACATATATATATGTGTGTGTTTATAACCTTATACTTATATTTTAATTAAAGTAAGTTATTAAATATGTAATCCGTGCAACACAAGGTTATAAATCTAAAATTAAATAATAATAAAAATATAAATCAATTTTTATTTTGTTTCATTTATTATTTATTATATAATAATAGAGATATATGATAAATAATAATATAATAAAACTGTATTTGTCATTTTCTAAAAAGAATTACTAAAAAATGTTAAAATTTTATTATTTATATCTTAATATTATAAAATAACATATTATATATTTAAATCGCGCATCGCGCGGGTACAGATCTAATAATTATACTAAAGCAAAGAAGTGAATAATTTAACTGTTCTCGCCAAAAGTATTTTATTTACCTACAAATTTTATATTAATTAAATTAAATGTAAAGCAAAAAAATTCAACAAAAACAAAATGGGAAGTTATCCAATAACCACCCATTCATTATTCTTAGCACAATTTTAATAAAATAAATAACGGTTATCAAGATTTAATTAATAATAAAACTCAATTATCATAATAATATTTACAATGAGATATCTATTGATTAAGAAATAATAAAAGTATTTAAGCAAAAAGTATTGCATCCACATGCAAATTTTATATTAATAAAAAATGCAAAATAATCACCCTCAAAATAATTATTCCTAAATTTTAACTACCAACATTTACGTGAAAATATGATGTGCTAAATAGTAATACTTTTTATCTCTTTCCATAAAAAACAACAATCTATTAAATAGAAAACAATTAGATGGGAACAATTTTTTTTAGATTATTTTCATTTCATATATTAGTAGACAAGACATCATAAGAAATGCTATGCTGCCCACCTTATATGAGCAACCCGTGAGTACCAAGAATATTTTATATTCTAATTGAGTGAATAAACCCTACGATAGAACTTATAAAATTAATATAAAACATAATAAATTAAAATTATAAAAAAAAATAAGTTCAACCATATGATTCATCACTTAATTAGGGTACATAATATTTTGAAGCTGACAAGTTGCTTACATAAGGTGGGCAACATATAATTTATCAAAGACATCATACGTTTCATTAGCGCATCGCGCGGGTGCAAATCTAATATATTATATAGTAGAATATTAGTAATAAATATTGTTTTATACATATAAATCAAAACAAAAATTCTTTTAACGTATCATGGAACATTACCATTTTTTTGGAAACAAATATTTCATTAATTCTATAAACCTGACATTTGGAAAGAGATTTTATGAAAAATGGCATTATTTTTTTTTAACGTTGAAACAAAATCATGTTCATCACATGATACAAAATAATTCTTTTTATTTCTTACACTTTTTGACTAGTTGACGAAAATATTTGTAGAGGACTGTTTTATATAAAGTAGCATTATATATAGGGATGTCAATCGGGCTAATCCGCCGGGTTTCGGGCTAATCCTATCGGGCTGCGGGCTATTCGGTCCGGGTTGAATCGGGCTGAATTTTTATCGGGCTAAAAATTCTTGAACATAACCCTAACCCACCGGTTTTCGGACTGACCCGTCGGGTTGGCAATATTTACGAGTTTATTTTTGTAAAGATTTTCTTAAAATATTTTAATAACCCCTAAAACAAAATTAAAAAAAAAGAAAATGATGAACCAACATAAATAAAAGACATCAAATAACAATATCTTTGCAAAAAAATAGTGATAAGTGGATAATCATAGTTTGAAAAGAAAAAAAAAACATCAATCCTTATATACCAACTAATTTAAGTAATAGAAGTACATTTCTCAACCTATAAAATGATAAAATAATGATTAAAAAATTAAATATAGCTTTCACTTGGTGAACATAACAACGAGTGGCTAAAGGTTCTTGAAAGGAAGAAATGAGTAGGTACGCTAATTAGGAGAGTGACGAGTGGAAGACAGTGAAAGAGGAAGAAATGAGAGATTTTTCGATTTTAGGGTGAAGGACTACGTCATTGGGAGAGATTGATGAGATTTTGTGTGACGAAAAATTAGGTCTAGGGAATTAGGTATGTAATTAATGGGTATATAGGATATAAATAATATTAGAAATAATAAATAATAAATTATTAAATATTGCCGGACCTAGGGCCGACCCGCAACCCACCGGGCTCAGCCCGTTCGGGCCGCCAACCCGTCGGGTTCAACCCGTTCGGTTAAAAATAATTTCGGGTTGAAAATTTCTTACCCTAATCCGCATTTTAGCCCATCGGTTTCGGGCCGACCCATCGGTTTCGGGCTTTATTGACATCCCTAATTATATGTGCGTAATCAAATTGAGTCTAGTAAGTAGTGTCATGTTTATGTTTGACTCGTTTAATATTGAGTTGAGTTTCAAATTTTTTTTATTGAATATTTTGATTTTTAAATTTTGATGATATTTAAAATATTTATTATTATTATGAATAAAAAGTAATGGCAAAAACTTGCGTTAGGCAGGCCTAAACGGTTTAGGCAGATTTTATCCTACCCAAATGGGTTCACCCATTCCAAATAGGGTATATTATATGGGTTTGGGCTTGGGTTAATGGATAAAACCCGCTAAATCTTGGGTTAATGGATAAAACCCGCCTAAATCGTTTAGGCATGCCTAACCCAAGACCTTCCCAAAAGTAATTTATTCAAAAATTAATGCCATATTCTAGCTCAAACTCAAATATTTCTCATTACTAGTAAGATTTATCAATTGCAAATCTTAAATTAATAATGAAAATATCATTTTTATAAAATTAATTATTTTATATTCCTTACAAATTTAAGTTGGCGAACCTACTCACAAGTCGTATGCTATAATGCTTAAATTGGATTCATTTAATAAACGAGCTCGATCGGACTTTTATTGAATTGAGATCCGAGTAATTTACAAATAGTTTGATTTATTTACAACCCTAGTTAGCAATAGCATACCTAGTTTATCATTTATTTAGTTCTTTTATAATGTTTTCAAATTATTCAAAATGTATCCTATTGAACCAATTCATCTAGTTTAGACCTTGAAATTTTATTTATTTACTTATTTTTGAATCCCGAATCTTGAATATTAAGGTCATGGGTATAAAAGGATACTTAATTTTAAACCCATAAATTGCGCATACCAATATTTAATATTTTATCAATATAATCAAAATATGCATGTATAGATTTTTTTAAAATGTATATTTTATCCTCCAATATTCAATACTATTATAATATGCTATAAATTATGTGTATCTTTTTCTTACTACACCTATAAATTTCTACAAAAATAAAAATATTATATATAAAAATGTGATAATTGTTATAGGAAAATAATTCTCTCTCACATCTAGGGCCTTAGTTCTTGGGCTTCTTTTATTAGCCTAATGGGCCAGGCTTCTTAGGCCTGGTATTTCTTTACCCAATCCAATACTAAATGCGGTTGAGCCAAGCCAGTCTGTGTATCCGATCGATTTGGTCAGTTTCCAAATTTTAAAAAAAAATTTAAAAAAAAACCAAAAAAAACCAAAAACAAAAAACCTAATTCCACAAATTAAAACTAAACTACTGAATAAATGAAATCAAAGCCTTGGGAGTTGGAACTATCGGAAAAGAAAATCTTAAAAAGAAGAAACATTTGAATATTAATATATTATTTGTAACAATTTATATATGATTTTCTTGAGAAATAAATGATTGAAATAGATCGTGCAACAACGCATGGTGAGATAATAATATTATTTGATTTTAAACAATTTCATTTTTTTCTTGCCATAGTCCATTAAAAAAAAAAAATCAAAACTCAAGCATATAGCTTCTTCCCTATCTAGATAAAATAAAAATCCAAATTATATATACGCAGAAATTTAGGATAAGAAAACTAACTATATCAAATAACGCTCAATTCAGCTAAGATCCATCTATTCTTTGTCTAATGTCTTCTCTTAACTCAATCATATCTACTTCAGGAATTTTAATTTTTATTTCATGTGATGTTTGTGATTTGTTTTTTATTATCTTACTTGAAATTTTACATTAGGGCTTAAGGATTAATTAAAATCTTAGTAAATTAATTTTTTATGTTTTATGGGCTATATCAAACAAGATTTGTGAATGTGTTTACTCTCTCTTAAATCTTGCACTCCCTTTTGGGGCTTTTGATGTTAGTCCAATGGACCGGCTTTGTGGGCTTACTTTATTATGATAACCCGAATTATGGTTTTAAATAAATCGACTTTATAATTAAATTTTAGTTAAAAATAAAAAAATTAATAATCAAAATATTATTCCTAATTTGGTGGATGAACTTTATGTGTTCAATTATGCGTCATACTCCATCTTGAGCCTCCGTTATTTATGGAAGGCTTTGTTAATAATGTTGTTGGTTTAGTGTAAAAAAAACTAGTTTTTAAATACAATTGATTAAAAACCAGATTTAATTAACACAATTTATGTGACAAATTAAGTAATTATTCTCACGTTTAAGTAGAAATTGAGGGGTTGAAGCATTCCAGTATTAAGATGTCGCACTCTATACTACAACTACTTACTCCAATCTATTAAATAAATGAGATTTTTTTTTATAAAAAAAAAATAAAAAGTGAAAGCAAATGGGATGAATGTACATTAAATAAGGGATTTCACAAATTCCACAGCATGATCCTTGCATTGTTTCACGACTTCGTCATGTTGCATGCTTACACCCCACTTTAATGCGACGTGCCATGCAATTACTCACCCATCTATTCTACCTACCCTATATTTTACTCGAGATCTTTTTATTTTTTATCTACGAATGCCCATATACATGGCACAACTACTATCAATTTCACATGGTTTGGAAACCTCATTTTCAAGATATTTATATAAGAGCTCAGACTCAGTTTAGGTGAATTATTTCATCATAATGACGATTAATTAATGCTTAATACTAGCGGTCATAATCTATAAATAAACATATCGTGTCGTCTGCAACACTGCAATAATTTACTCCCGAATTCCGGGTCAATTAGTCACATATTGACCGAACATGATAATCAATATTTGTGAATATAATAAAAGTAATATTTTACTAATAACTAATATACATTGGAACAAATCAAAAAAGAAAATGAGACTGATATAGAGAGACGGATGAAGTATTGTTTTCAAATATTGCATAAATAAATTTTTTTTTTCTTTCGGAACGTGTACTGTGTTAATCTTTATTCACATGTTATATTTTAGGTTTAGTTCCTTATATTTGAAGTTGCTTATGAATTTGATAGTGAAATTTAAAATTCTAGATTTATTGATTTTAATAATATAAATGTGCATCAATCAAATCAATTAGCACCACCATGGGGCAAGCCAGTAAACTTTTTCAAAATAATAAACATATTCGATTGGATTGGATTGAATTGGATTTGGAGGGAAGAAGTGTGGTGGCGGAGATGATCTCCCGCCAAATCCGACGGCTGGGGCCCTGCTCATGGTGACGTGAATCCTATGATGCCATTCATGTTTTGCCGGGCCAAATATAATAAAGAGAGTGTCAAATATACTCCTACGTCCCGGCTGAATTATCCCGGATTGATCGGGCACAATAACTAAGGAGTGTGAGTGTAAAGTAAGTTGAGTGGAATTAATATTTTATTGTTGAATGTGAAAAAGTTGCCTTTTAAGTAATGAGACAATTGAGGTGGGACGGACGAAAAAGGAAAGTGGGACAATTGAGGTGGTACGGAAGGAGTATAACAAATCAGATATTGGGTAAAACAAAAGGAATTTAACCCAAAAAGAAAGCGACGCCGAGATTTCTCATTAATCCCTTTCTACACTCAAAATCTATTTTGGGCACATGAAATATTGAATAGGGCCGTGTTGAATTTCCTATGAGTTTTAAATTAATGTAATTATTTTAAATATATATTATTTTAGGGAAACCCATGAAATATTGAATGGATGGGCAGTGTTGAAATAAAAATTCCGACAAAAAAAAAACTAGTTAAAACTCATAAATAAAAATGATGGTGGAGACAAGAGAAATGTGATTCACTAAAAAGCACGTGATGATCTCTCCACAAGGGACCAATGTTTTCTATATATCCCTATTATTTAATTTACTCGTCTCCACATTTCTACTCACAATTTCTTCTATTTCACAAATCATTAAATCGCGAATCTAGTCTAATATAGTGGTGAATCTAAAAAATTTTCGTGAAGGAGTTGATTTTTTTTTTTTTTTTTGTTTTCTACTGACTTCAACCCTTTGATCATATTCCCTCCGTCCTGGTTTATTAGACTCTTTTCTTTTCGGCGCGTAAATTAAGAGTTGTGAATGTAGAATGAGTTAGTGGAATGAATATTTTATTGTTGAGTGTGAAAAGGTTACCATTTTTAGAAAGGGCCCAATTTAGTTGGGACACCCGATTTAGTAAGAGGGTCTATTCTGCTGTGACAAAGAGAGTTTTTTTTTCTTTTTTTTTTTCATCCATTTTTTCTTCTTTACGAGGGACTAGTCCAAAAAATTTCGGATAACAATACTATGAATGGAAATTATAATATGATATTTTAAGGAAGGTCGTATTATCTTGAATCCTAAGCAAAAATAATTTAGGGAGATGAGAAAGTATTAACTTTAATTTAATAGTGACTTTGCAGTTACTATTGAAATGCTGAGTTGGACTGGAAGTGGTTGGTTTTTGACCAAATATTTCAACAACTTTTCTTTATATTCTTTGCCTACAAATTAAACAACCAATAGTTTATACTAAAATGTTTTAATAAAAGCACATAATTAGATATATTTTGTGTTGTAATTACAAAATATTATTTTAAATTGAAAATGGGGTGGAAAAACGAATGTTAGAACTTAGAAGATTAGGAGGGGTAAAATAGTAATCATGTGACGACGTGGTCGGCAAATCCTGACTTAATCTTCAAGATACCCCTAATTACCGGCCCTGATTAATTTAATTAACCCGACCCCACCACACTTCATGCCTCTCATATCAAATAAAGTTATAACCCAGCTAATTATTATTATTATTATTTTCTTTTTCTAGAAGAAAGTTACACAACTTAAATTGCTCCTATTTCTTTGTATATAAAATTAAATTGGATTGAAATGATTAACTTATCTTTCCATCCATCTCTTTTCTAATGTGATCCAACATATTTTTTAAGAAAGGATAATATGCAAACGCTCAAATCTTGTAAAGATTTTTATAAATCTACTGTATAATTGATATATATTAGATACAAAAATACTCACATACCTACCTTAGATACTTACTAATATGCTCACCGAATGATGTGGCAACATTACATTAGTGGTGTGGTCAATTTTAATCACACTTGGCACCTTTAATTTCTTACCGCGTCAACCGTGGGCACATTAACAAATGCCCATGGTAAATAGGTGAGCATCTATCGACGGACCTAAATGTATGTTCGGATGGGCTTCCAGCACGATAATAACGAGCTGAAATATGAGACGTCCCCTAAATCTCTAAGCACGAAAATGACATGACCTATTAAGACAAACCTAACACAACACGAATACTATATTTCCCTATTAAGAATCCAAAAATCTAATCAGTTAACACAATATTGACATGAATAAAAAAATCATGTTAGATAACACAAATATGAGATTGTCGAATAACACAACCCGACACGAACACGATACAAAAATATTATTTTTCTTATCGTTTGACATAATAACAATCCGACATAAACTTTGACACGCAAATTAACAACTTCAATCCCTCACAATTTTTTTCATTAGCAAGAAGAACCAATTCTTTTATGAAATAAATATCTCAATTGAAAAAGAGGGTGTGAAGAGTTGAGAATGAAGATGGGTCCAAATCTTTTTTGGGTTTTAATCATAAATATCTAGATCTTTTTAGATAAAATAGATTAGTTTAAAATTTATTCATTCTCACTATTATTTACTGATTTCTTATTATTTAATAAATTTAACTAAATTCTCTATTCAAACTTCTTGATAATGGCATCGAATATCAATTTAGTATGAAATGAAAAAAAAAAAAAATGATAGCGCACACATATAGAGCGGTCTCTAATTGTATAGAGTCGAAACCACGCAAAGCATAATTCAATGATGCTGACACGTGGGCGTCCACGCTGGCAATCCGGACCAGCTATGTGAACACTTAGGCACGTGTCATTAACGGGTGGTTGACTTAATTAGGATTTATGATCAATTCAATATTTTTCAAAATTACGGCAAAGAATAAGTGGGGCTACGGAATTCGACTATTTGGAAATTATTATTATAAAAAAAATAATCCGAAAATCCGGCTCTTCGATATTTTATTTATTTAATCAAATAAATCACTAATATATAAATGCCCTTTAACTTGAGAGACCAAAGTAAAAGGCATGCAGTGTTTTGTCAATCGTTTAGAGAGAGAACCCACCGACCCCCAAGAAAGAGTTCTCCGCGGTTTCTTTTAGAGAGGGAAAGAGCAGACGTGATTCAATTTTTTATTTTTTTGTCACTGGAGGTTTGGTTTGTGAATCATGGAGTGGCCGACGCATTTGGATGAATATGAAAAGCTTCTTGTTCGAATGTCTACGCCGAGGTTAGCTCTGCTTTTTCTGTAAAATTTCTGAACTCTTTGTGAAATTTCCTTGTTTTTTAGAGATTTTTGAAACTTAAGATTTCGGAGGGAAGACGGAAAACGGAAAAGAGGAAGTTTTTCATCTCGCTTTTGGCAAGATCGTCTCTACGAGGATTTGCTTTATTCTTTGAAGAAATTGTTTTCTGCTGCTATGCTTTTTTTTTTTTTTTTTGTGTTGAGCTTTCATGGATCTGCGTATCAATTACAGGAGAAGAAGATGATTTCGAAGCTTGAATGTGTTTTGATTAACTTTTTAATCCCCTAATTTCTTTCCTTTCAAGTTACTTCAGTTTTCAGAGTTCCACGAATTGACTTTCCAAAAACTCTTGAATAAGACGCGATATTCCAAAAATGCCCCTCCTGACTTCTTCTCTGTCGACTTCTTTCAGGGTCATGATCGACAATGCGGGCTGTTCCAACGCGACTCGGCTCACGGTAATGGCCCCTCCTCGGATCCTTCTACGCCCGAATGGTCAAGTTCTGGAAGAGATGATGACTTTTTTATTAATTTTTTTTTGAAATTTTCTTCTTGCAGATCGATAGTGCTAGAAAACACGGAATTCTTCTAGAAGCTATTCAGGTTTTGACAGATTTGAACCTATCAATCAAGAAGGCTTACATTTGCTCGGACGGCCGGTGGTTCATGGATGGTGGGTAAAATAGTTTCTTCCCTTTACTGCCGTTTCGAATTTTGTGAAGATATTTATTTATACGGGAGTTTTAATTCTGGCGTTTCGTTTGTGTTATTCCTTAAATGTATGCAGTATTTCATGTAACCGATTTGAACGGAAACAAATTAACTGACGGGAGCGTTTTGGGCTGCATTGAGCAGGTGATTATTATTACCGCAGTAAATGCTATCCTTAAGAACGGCTTTTTTTAGGTGTTTCACAACTTGGTGAAATAAATTCTTGTAATCATGATGTTAGTTGTTATGTTTGTGCAGTCACTGGAGACAGTTCATTATGGGAGATCGAAAAGTATTGATGGCCTAACGGCTTTGGAGCTAACGGGTACGGACCGGGTCGGTCTCCTATCCGAGGTTTTTGCTGTGCTGTCGAATATGAACTGCAATGTGGTTGATGCGAAGATGTGGACTCACAATGGCCGGATCGCCTCCATAATTTACTTGAAGGACGATGTTTCGGGTTGCCCGGTTGAGGATTCGGAGAAACTAGAGATCATTGAGGCCATGCTGAGGAACGTGCTGAAAGGGGACAATGATATACGAAGTGCTAAAACCTCGGTTTCTTTAGCTGTCACGCATACTGAGAGGAGGCTGCACCAGATGATGTTTGCGGACAGGGACTACGATCGGATGCATGGTGTCGAAATATGCGATGATGCACCGGTTGTATCGGTTCAGAATTACTTGGAGAAGGATTACTCTGTTGTGAATATTCACTGCAAGGATAGGAACAAGCTTCTGTTTGATGTGGTTTGCACGTTGACAGACATGGAGTATGTCATTTTCCATGCCACCGTCGACACTTCAGGCGACAGAGCATCCTTGGTATGTATGTGTTCCGTTTCATGTGCTAGTTTTTTTGAGTTTTTTAGTTCATTTGATTGATATATGTTTCTTGCCTTGTGATGAACTTGATCAGGAATTCTTCATCAGACACATGGACGGGACACCGATAAGTTCAGAAGCCGAAAAGCAGCGCGTAATCCTCTGCATAGCAGCTGCAATCAAAAGGAGGGCATCTCAGGTGCTGTCCTAGTTCCTTTAAGAATCCTTTTTTACTCACATTTTGCTTTCTGATCAGTTGTGAATAAGTAAATTTTCATGTCTGATCACAGGGTGTGAGACTGGAACTGTGCACCGGCGACAGAAGAAGCCTCCTGGCCGATGTCACGCGTACTTTCCGAGAGAACGGGCTGAACGTCACGAGGGCGGAGATATCGACATCAATGGGGACAGCCCGGAACGTATTCTACGTGACAGATGCAGTCGGTAACCTGGCCGATGCAAAGATCATCGACTCTGTTCGACAAAAGATCGGGTTGAGTAGTTTGGAAGTGAAGGAACTGCCGTTGATCTATCACAGAAAGGGTGAAAGGAAGGAGGAGGCTGCAGTGGGGGCCGGTGGGGCCATGATTTGGTCGATTGGGAGCATGGTGAAGAGGAATCTATACAACTTGGGATTGATCAAATCTTGTTCTTGATGGGAGATTTGTTTGGTGGCATATTCTTTGCTTCATTGCATAAAGGTTTGGCCTACATACACACAGGTGGATGACATGGGGCCACTTACCACCCCCATTAAGTATTGGTTTAAATTGAAATTACGGATTTGATATAATTGAAGTTGGGAGGTGGATCATGGTGGGTGGGGTTAGGTGGCTTATAGTTATAGGGGGAGAAGTTAGGTTGGAAGTTGATAGAAGAGGATCTTGGTTACACTTCACATATGATTTATTATTATATGCTCGTATAATTTTTTTTGTAAATATATCTTCATCACTCTTTTTCCTAACTTTTACTAGTGCTACTAATTAATTGTTTCCATTTGTTTTGTTCCTATTTGTTGTGTTTTCCTGAACCAATCAATTTGCTCTTGGAATGGACCTCTTAACCATAGGTATGAGCTGTGCCTGTGACATCTATATTCATTATACAATCTAGTTTAATTTTTTAATGTTGCTTGTTGGGGCTCATTGACTAGATTGAGAGTGACTAATTAAGCTGGCATATTTTGACTTTTCTACACCATTTTATTATAAGTTTATAACAGCTATTGATTTCAATAGTGATAAATCATTAAATCTTAAATAGTTCGCAAACAGAGTGGTTGCTCTGTTTGTTGCCTTAACTTTTAAGATTTGGAACTAGCTTTGTGTCGTGTTCCTGTTAACGGCTTTTCCTTTGCATTTCGTTTAGGGTTCAATTAATATTAATATATCAATTTAAATAGAGAGTGAGTTTTGAAATAGAAATATCCTAAATATTAAAAAGGGGTAAAAGTGAGATTAGACGGCTAATTGTTTAGGAGCGCAATTATCGAGGAAAACGCCACGACTTGAGACATCAAAAGTTTGGTCGACAAATTCAAATTAACTAATTCAAGCAGCTCCTTGGATTTCTCCAACACGTTTTCTTACGAAATTCTGTCTCTTCTTTAAGCTTTTTTCAAGATAAATTAATATTTTATATTTAAAATTGAGGACCGGAATGTTCTTCCTATTTTGCCCTTCACTCGCTTTTTTTCTTTACAAGCATCTACACTTATAAATGAGTAGTGTATGTGGATATATGCAAATCACTGAAAATAAATAACAATTTGAGAAAATAAATTTTCCGTAAAAAAATAAAAGGTTTATTATCACAAATTTGACTAAAATAATGGGGAATCAAACTAGATGCGGAAAGAGTCAAAGACAAAGTGAAAACATGCATGCCAACAAGTTCAGAAGTCAGAAGCTAGGAATTAAAAAAAAAAAGGGAGTAAATTTAGGGTTTAAAAAGTGGATGCATGGGTTGGTTGGTATCTGCACCGCAACAACGTGGGGGGGTGGCGGCAATCGCGGCGGTCGAGGCGGTGGGGTGAGCTGTCTCCGTCGCACTCAGTGAGCTACTACTACTGTTACTACACGTGAACCATGATCTCGTGATAGCTCTCTGCCTTCATTTTTTTTCAACTGTCGGTCTCGAGAATTCATCTTCTAAGGGGAAAATCGACATCTTTTTACTTGATTCTCGAGGAGCCTGTGTATATAAATACTCTAGTATCCATGTATTGTACTTGAATGAATGTGAAAGAGAAACTTTGAAACACATTCATTTCTCCCAATCCTATGAATTATTTTTTATTAAAGAAAACGAGACTTTCATATATCATAATAATTAGCGCCGTAAAAATCTAAATGATGCGCAAGGGTTTGAGATCCTCTATCCCATTCCATGTTCCATTCCCTGTTCCACAATTAAAAAAATTATTTTTTATTTAATAATTTATTATAAATTTATTTTTTATCAAACAAAATGGGAATGATTTAGCAACAGTTCATGATTTTGCACCTTTTCTTTTTTTTCTCTCTCTCTTTTTATAATAAATTTGATTCTAGTTTTTTCAATTTATATTAATGCTATTTTAATCATTTCAATTTTATTTTTATCTAATTTTCTTAATAAGAAATAAAAATTAAATACAAGTAGTAAAACTAAAACTATTTAATATAATTTATAAGTAATATACATTTATGTTTTCCTAGTTTAATTATTTTTTAAACTAGACACATAATAAATTGATATCAAATAAATATAATAATTAATAATCGAATCCTCGCATATCCAAGAAATAATTTGATTATTAAATAAATTGATCATTTTATGAGATTTTATTTATTTGATATGAATTTAAGTTATTTAAGATTTTAACTAAAAATTTAAAATATTAAAATAAACATAAATATATGTGTATATATATCAAAATATATAATATAATAAATTAATAATAAAAAATAAATAAACAGTATAAGGAATGAAAATGAAATATTATATTTTAAATAAAAAATTTAAAGTTTGGATTGTAAATGAATATGAAAAATTTGGGAAATTTGACTGAAAATTTTGGAAAACCGAACTGGAAAATCATGTGAATGGCTGGAGATGTGAGGATCCGATTATTAATTATTATAAAATCATGTGAAAACCGAACTGAAAAATCATAAAATGATCAAATTATTTCTTGGATATGCGAGGATTCGATTATTAATTATTATATTTATTTGATATCAATTTATTATGTGTCTAGTTTAAAAAATAATTAAACTAGGAAAACATAAATGTATATTACTTATAAATTATATTAAATGGTTTTAGTTTTACTACTTGTATTTAATTTTTATTTCTAATTAAGAAAATTAGATAAAAATAAAATTGAAATGATTAAAATAGCATTAATATAAATTGAAAAAACTAGAATCAAATTTATTATAAAAAGAGAGAGAAAAAAAAAAAAGAAAAGGTGCAAAACCATGAACTGTTGCTAAATCATTCCCATTTTGTTTGATAAAAAATAAATTTAAAATAAATTATTAAATAAAAAATAATTTTTTTAGTTTTGGAACAGGGAATGGAACAGGAAATGGGATAGAGGATCTCAAGCCATGCGCAAGTACGCAACACCATTAGCACTTTGATAAAGTAGCTTTAATTGACTCGCTCACTATAATCGCATTATAATATTATTGCGCCTACAACTCTTCCGCCAAGCATTTACTTATAACATACTCCCTCCGTCCCGGTCAAATTGTCCACATTTGACCGGGCACAATAACCAATGCATGTGAGTGGTAGTGAGAGTTAGTGGGATGAATATTTTATTGATGAGTGTAGAGAATTTGCTATTTTAGGAAAGTGGACTAATATTGTGGGACAGACGAAAAAGGAAATGTGGACAATTTACTTGGGACGGAGGGAGTATGAGCTAAGGGTGAGAAAGAAATCGGAAAAGCCGAAAACCAAACCTTATCGAGAAAATTTCAATTATTTTGGTTTGGAATCAATTGAATTTTTGGTTCGGTTAATTTTTTTTCAATATTTCGGTTTTAAGCTTTGTTGTTTTTTTAGACCAAAATAACCTAATAAATAAATATGTTTTTAATATTTAATATATATATATATATATATATTTATATATATATATATATAACTTTTAATTTTAATTTTTAATTTTATTAATTTTTATTAAAATTCGGTTATAACCGAAATAATCAAAGTCGAATAAGAATTTCAGTTCAGTTAATTCAGTATTTCGGTTCGGTTCGATTACTTTACCGCCAAAACCGAACCAAATAACTAAATACTCACTCTTAATAAAAATCTATTAACTCCAATTCGACCACTTTTTTGGGGCCTTCACAATATGTTTAACTAGAATATCGATGTCAATTTAGCCCGAAACATGCGGGTTGACCCGATTAACTCGAGTCAAAATGCGGGTTTGGGTCGAAATATTATGTTCCAAAAAAAAAAATTTAGTCCAAATAGCCCGGGACCGAATAACCCGAGGTCCGATAGGGCTGAGCCCAAAAATCGATGGGTCGGCCCGATTAATTCGATTATTTTTTATTAATATATTTATCATAATTATAGTACTAAAATCTACTTATAATATTTAAGTTCATATTTATTAATTAATTTTAAAGTTATATGTTCAATTATTATTCAATATAAATAGTTAATTTTATTGATTTATAAAGTTTAAACATATTCAAATATTTGTAAAAAAAATTTAATAGTTAAATTTATCATTATATAAGAATTTGTGATGTTTTTTGCATTTTTATAAGAGACAAGTAATATTTTATTTATTTTTTATTATTTAAAATATTAAAAGAATGAAAATATATTAAAAATAAAATATAATTAACAAATTCATTTGCCCACCGAGCTAGCCCTTTGTTAGGGTTATGATCAATAATTTTTAGCCCAAAAAAATTTCAACTCAATTTGATCCAAACCGATTAACCCACTACAACCTGATTGAACTTATCTGAAACCCGACAAGTTAACTCGATTGACATTCCTAAGCTAAAGCCGTTAGAATCTCTCAGTTATGATTGTGAAGTTGTGAACTATTGCTCCAACCACATCCAACCGATTATAACCCAACTTGGGCTCTATCCATTTTTTCATACCCACATCATATATTATATTATCCTCATGCCCAAAAACCAACTCGAGCCATTTTATTTAGGGAACTTAATTTTATTACCAAAGTTGAAATAATATATCTTGACACGTCGACCGTATTTTTTAATAATTAATATTTCCTGTTATAGAAAATAATGCTTTCATACGGTATGCTATTATATATATACGTCACTCTAGTAAAATAATATAGGAGTAAATCAAATGAATAACAATAATTAACGATTGTCACTGTTTTCTCTCTGTATTTGTTGAGATTTCCGGCCCATATGTTTGGGCCCTATCCCCAACTTTTACCCTACCGATATCCATTTTGGTTGTGACCTAATATATTGAGGGGAATTTCTCAGGTCAGGCACGCCTAAACTATTTAGGCAGATTTAATTTAAGTTAAATATATTTAATATACTCTAATTTGAGATTAATAAATTCTATTTGGGATAGGTGAACTCATTTGGTATGAATAAAACCCACCTAAACCGTTTAGGCGTGTCTAACGCAAGTTTTTGCTTATATTGCGAGGTATAAATATCAATCCTTCTCTTCCTCCCGTCACTCATCTGATTCTCCTTCGATTAATGTTTTTGTTCGTTTAAATTAGTTAAAGTTTGATATATACAAAGGGATTTATGAAAAATAAAAAAGAAATTTGGGAATGACTAAGCTGCTTTAATTATAGAAATACTTAATGACATTTTCTATTTATTATAATAGAAAATTGGACGTTCGATATATGGCCAACTAACAAATGTATGACAGTTAACAACTGAGTATCAGTTACGGATATTTAATACTGCTGGCCCGTTTACCTGACCCTTGCCCATTTTGATAATACGGGTCGAAAAGTTCGAGTTCGGATCTGACTGATTCAGTTTCAAAAATCCTCCATATCCAAAACCCCCCAAATCCCCTCTTCTCTCTCTCTCTATCCAACCATGGCAGTCACTCCGACGTCATATCTGCACACTACAATCGATTCTTGCACTCCTTCTCTCAGGTCGTGCTTTACTTTTTTCAAAACATATAAGTGTTCTTTGTTATATCTTAATTTAACAATTTATGCCCTTTTTCAGCTGCGCCAATAAAATCTTTGTAGGGTTAAGAGTCCAATCTCCAAGTATGTGTATTTATTTTGTAATTCATGGAGGATATCCTACGCTACAGTGATTTGTGTATATATATATTCTTTAAAATTACGCAGATGGTTGGGGAGTTGGAAAGTCGAATTTGAATGTGGAGTTTCGCGATAAAGTTTACAAAAGCATGGAATCCCGGTATATCTTCTGCTACTTAATATATATGGGGTCAATTTTTCATCTTGGGATTGTGTTTCATGGTTAATTTGGTATCCTAACATTATCAGCCTGGAAGTAGTATCACTTTCTTTTTTCGTTGAAGTAGTTTATGATTTTAATGGAGCATAAACTAAATCCTGGACTGATTTAGATGGAATTATTGGGAGTTCAATGAAAGTTGGAACTACTTGTTGGGAATATTGTAGTTCTAAAAAGGAAGATGAGGGTTTGCTTAAGAATTATCTTCTGCAGATTAGTTAAAAGAACTTTGGGAATGGATTTTGTAGAATTGAAAGGATGCTTCAATTATGATAAAAATAGTTGAAAACTGGTATCAAGAGAAGTTATTAGCTATAAAATTAACCAAATGGTCTTAGTGCTGCCAGTGAAATGAAAAACTCAGGTGTGTGGATCATACGTTGGCATTAACAAAGCAAGTCAGTTTAATGGAGAGTATATCCGCAAATGACTAAAGATATATTCTTGGGAAAATTGCGACGGGACTTTTAGGTAGAAGTTATTGCTTGAGATTGAAGGTTAACTATAGTAGGAGTTCTGGCCGATGAATGTGAAGGAAGTTTACTGTTGTAATGGAAGAAGCCACTTGTATGTTTCCATATTGCAATCAGTTCAAATTATTATAATATTATTATAATTGAAATAAATTTTATTAGCCTCTCATTTACTCTACCTTCCCTTATTCAAGTGTACTCCCCACATTTGTGACTTGATCAGTTGATCTTGGTAATGTACATATTCTGATGTCTTGGTAAGTATGTAAGCCCCTAATGGACACTTTTTTCCATTTCAAGATCTATTAATACCAAACCAACAAGGGGCCGTGTGGCGATGATGCCTATTGGAACACCTAGAGTGCCTTACAGAAACCAAGCTGAAGGAACGTGGCAATGGGTTGATTTGTGGAATGCTCTCGTAAGTCTATCTCTGTACTTCACCCCTGTAAAGTTGAATGAATTCTCACTTTTCGAATTACAATATTATATAGAGTGGGCAAGCTATTGTTATCTGGATCATCTTTTGCACTTTAGTGATGTACAAAGGGTGATAAGTTTATTTCTTGCCCATTTCCCTGCAATATTGAAATATTGGCTAAATTTGTTTTTATAGATGGTTCAGCCTGGCTGATTTATTTCCTTGAAACTTGCTTGACAGAAATTAATAATCTCTTCTATTGCAGTACCGTGAACGTGTTATTTTTATTGGGCAACACATAGATGAAGAGTTCAGCAATCAAGTACTTGCCTCAATGTTGTACCTTGACAGTATTGACGATTCAAAAAAACTCTATATGTACATTAATGGCCCTGGAGGAGATGTGAGTTCTTCATTTATAACTTGGCACTGACATTTTTTTGCCTTTATTTATGTCTGTAGCATTCTGTGCGTAACGATATTTACTCCTTAGTTCCTTCATTTCAATTTGAAATCTTATGGTATATTTTATATTGCAGCTCACTCCTAGCATGGCTATCTACGATACAATGCAAAGTTTGAAAAGTTCTGTTGGCACTCATTGTGTGGGCTTTGCTTATAATATGGCAGGTTTCCTCCTTGCTGCAGGGGAGAAGGTACATCTCCTTATGGAAGTTTTGTATATATAGTTCGTTATAAAGGACACTTTACTCCATCTTAACAAACTTGGATGTTATATCATAGGCACACAGAACTATATATGTTATCATACTCTAGGACTTAATATTTCTTTGTACATCTCTTCATGCACTTCAGCATCTTCTGCTTGATGCAATCATCTCACTTTCAATTTCTTATTTGTGAAGGGCTATCGCTTTGCCATGCCGCTCTCAAGAATTGCGTTACAATCTCCAGCTGGAGCTGCACGTGGTCAGGTTCGATCAATTCTCCTTGTTTCTGGGACCTCGTTTTGCTCCTGCCAGCAAGTTATCGCATTAATTTCTCTAGAAACCTTTTGCAGGCTGATGACATTCGGAATGAGGCTGATGAACTCCTACGGATCAGGGACTATCTTTACAAGGAGCTGGCTCAGAAAACTGGGCAGCCAGTTGAGAAGGTTATTATCAATCTTTAGCACAATATCTTCTTCATTTGTCGAATGAAATCTGTTTCTTGATCTTGGACATGAGTTATGCAGGTTCACGAAGACCTAAGCCGGGTGAAGCGCTTTAATGCTCAGGAGGCTCTGGAATATGGTCTCATAGATCGAATAGTTCGGCCACCTAGCATCAAACCTGACTCACCCAAGGATTCTACCGCAGGTCTTGGTTAGCTCACCCTCTCCTCATGCCTGCAAACTGAATGTGCCTATGTCTGTTAGATCTACGCTTTGAGCTATAATACCTCATTTTTAATACTTAATTGATGTCTCCTTTTCTCTATTCTTTTTCTTTCTTTCAATATTTCCTTCTTCTTTGAATGGTTGGACTCGTGCGTTTAATGATTATCTGGATAAAACTCTCTTTTCAAAATAACCCTCAAATTAAAGCCAGTTTTTTTTTTTCTAAGGCAAAAGAATTTTTTTTGAAAGGAATGGTGAGAGGCATGAAATAATGTTAAGGTACCGTATCGTGTACAACTTAATTAATTGGTGGTGGGCGTGCTGGATTTCCATTTTCACCATCTTTGTCATTTTCTACTTTTTAACTTATATAATATTATTTGTTTTGTTTATGTATCCCACAAATACAATTAATTGGGAATGTGAATAGGTTGAGTTATAATTTAAAGAGGCTTGAGTCTGGCCTATTATCTATAGTATGTTTTTTTTTGTAAGCCTTAGTTTAGCTTTTTTTTTTTTAATGAAATAGGCCTGATTTTTAGCATGTATAAAGCCTATCTGAGTCTACTGAAATTTTGTAATGTATATTTTATTTTTAAGTTATAAATATATTAAGTTATTTCAATAGCAAATATATTTAATAATTTAGATAAATACATTATTTAGTAACAAATGAATAGTTGAATATATTTTTTATTTATAAGTCATATATATATTTTAAATTCTAGATAATAAATATATTTGATTAATTAAATAATATATAATTATTTAAATGGGCCAGCATGTTAGACTTAGTAGGTTTATTTTCGAGTCCGAGCCTAAACATGTTTGGCTAAATAGATTTTTTAAATAACCTAAGTCTGATCTGTTTATGAAATTGGTCTGGCTCGACTTCACCTATTCTCACCCCTAAATACAATCATTTCCCATCTTTGCATTTATGTAACAACTTACAATTTCATTGTGTGCTTTTCCATGTGTTGCTTCTCACTCATAAGCAGCCTCCTGCCAAAAGTTTATTCTAGTTTCTACCTTATTCAGAAATTTGATACCGATCGATAAATTTGGGTTTTCCAAGTGTTACATAGTTTGCATTATTTTTAGTATTTAATCGTAGTTGTAATTAATTAATTAATTAATACACGATAATGGCACAGAGAATTTCTACACGAAACGAGAGTTTTGAGGCAAGATTGAATCTGTCATTCCGAATTTACAGACACAGAAATATGCATTGCAAGATCATTTCATGAATCACACAAGGGCTTGGGATTAAGATTAGGGTGAAGCAAATGTTGAGGTTGAGGGCTAATAATAATGTGGCATTCACCATCCCAATCAATTCTTGCAAGAAACACCAACACCAACACAAAGCAAACCACAATCCCACCCAAGAGCCCCAACAACAAACCCCCCAACCCCAAACCCATCTTGAACGCCAAAACCACCCCCAACGGCAGCCCAACCACGTAGAACCCACACACATTCGCATACATCCCCAGCCACGGCCTCGCCGTCCCCCTAACTATCCCTCCGCACACCGCCAACGGGAAGTTCACCACCTCCACCACCCCCCATCACCACCATCATCTTCCTCACGCTCCTCCTCATCCCCTCCTCCCTGCTAAACAACGGCCCCCACACGCCCCCCGCCCCCGCCATTGCCGCCCCACCGGCAACTCCCGCCACCAACCCTATACTCAAGCATACATAGGCCGCCCGGTAGGCGGCCCGCGGCCGGTTGGCTCCCACCTCGTTGGAAACACGTACCGATGCACATGTAGAGAGAGATAGCATGACGGAGAAGAGAAGGTAATCGAAGTTGAGCACTATTGCTAAGACTCCCACCGCCTGACTCGCCCCGGGGAGGCGGCCGGCGAGGAGGACTAGTATCTCGTAGCACCACCACTCGAGGCAGGTGGTGAGGCAGCACGGCCCGCTCAGTTTGAGAAGCCGCCGCCACTCGGTTATACCCTGCTCGAACCACCCTCCTTCCTTCCAATTCCCTCCCTTCCTCTTCTCCCATATCAGAACGTAGAATCCGAGCAAAACAGCCATAGCCAGATCACTGACCCACACCGCCATTGATATCCCTTCCAGCCCTCTAGCCTTGGACAGGAGCAAGTTGGCCGGGACGTGCAGAGCCACCGCCGCGGCGGAGCTGAGCATGATCGGGACGGTGACGTTTTGCGTGCTGAGATAGGCTTTCAGGGGGCACAGAAACGAAGTCGCCACTAAATCTGGGATGAGGTAGATCAGATACTGCCTCGCCACGGCGGCGATGTCCCTCTGCTGGCCGCAGGCGATGAGGATTTTGTCCACATTCATCCACAGGAAGGCCACCGGAAGCGACGCGGCGAGGAGGAGAGAAGTAGCCATGATTAGAGATTTGTGCAGGAGCTTGGAGTTCTTGGCGCCGAAGGCTTGGCCGCAGATGGGCTCCATGGCGCCGCAGAGGCCGTTCAAGAGAGAGAATCCCGTCACGTTCCCGAAGGTGAAACCGAGGGTGGCGCCGGCCAGCGGCAGCTCGCCCAGACGGCCGAGGAAAGCGGTGGTGATGGCAGTCTTCGCAAACCATGTGAAGTTCATGGCCACCAAGGGGGCAGTGATCCGCCATTGCGTTTTGAGCTCCGAATGAATGGATGATGAGAGAGAGAGTTTTGAAGGATCAACCTCTGGTGATGCTTGCTCCATTGATTATCAATGGATTTAGGTGTGTTTCTTTCTCACACTAATTTTGAGGATTCTTGAGTTGTGTGTGAATTTGGGAAGTAAAAAGCAAAGCCATGATATATAATGCATGGGTTTTAGTCTTAGCCTTATTTCTTCATATATTTTTATTGAAAGAGTCGTGCATATGGTGTGATATCCTTGTTATGCATGTGATTTCTGTTGGCCAGCAAACTCAATTATCTCGTATCAAAATAAATTCGTGCGGGCTTGTGCTCGTTTATAAGAGTTGGCCTTCGTTTGAGGGCAAATAAATCCCACCTTTTGTTTAAGTTTTGCATCCTATTTTAGTGATAGTTAATTAAATGGCATGATCGAATAAACAAATTAAATCGGTGGTATTTACAATTCAAGTGAAGGAATGAGACAAGAGAATGTTATGAAATTCGTTGGTGGGAATTAAAAAAATAAATTATTGGAAAAATGATTTGCCACAAAAAGCTAGATAGAGGCGATGCAAGTAAAGTAGTGGATATTCGATGCAAAAGGTGGTCCAACAAATTCATTTAAAATTCAAGAAATTATTAATTATTCCCCCATTATAATCGATCGACTTAAATCAATCTATAACTATGTAGGAAATTATGGTTATCATCAATGGATATAATTTTAGAAAGTTGAATTGATAATGATAGAATCATAGAATACAAGAGATGTGGACGTTGAAATTATACATCAAAGACAAAAGAAAAAAAAAAAACTAAAATAAACCTCTCTCTCTCTCCCTCTAATCGTAGGTGGAAAAAAAATACAAATTCTCACTCGAATTCTCATTTTTATTACTAATATTACATATTCGTTAGTTAGTTATGTGTCACTTTTTAATAGAATTAATGTCCAAGCATATATGCTCTTTCATTAAGCATGTGCCTAAATAATATATATATTTATTAAGGTAAGTTATAAAATATGAATAATGAAATTGCTCAAGCACATTACTATAAAATACTAATCTCGTTTGGAAGTTCTTTGAGAACACCTCGAATATATCTTATTTGAACCAAAATATACATATATGAGTGTTTTTGGGGGTGTATAAATATATTGGTTAATAATAGAATAATTCTTTTATAAAATACATTAAAATCTTTTATAAATAGTTTTTTTTTATGTGCATCACTAACCAAAATTAACAGTATACAAAATGCATACCCTACTCCATCATGACAAAATAGAAATTCCCAATATATTAATATATTACAAAACACTAAATGTTGCAAAACAATTTGTTGCACCTCTTATATTATTAACTTTCTTTTTTCTATTTTAGGAGGGAAGAAAATGATTTTTTTTATTTAAAAAAGAAGGCCATAGGATCCACAATAATTCATTTCCCTTTAGGATTTTGCATTCCACTTGTTTTTGTTCCCCCCTTTGCAAAACCACCTTTTTTTTTATTTTTTATTTTTTCATTTGTAGCCCTTAATCTTTAGGATATATAATATCCTTATTCTACCACACATGGGCAATAGGTAGACTGCCTTCCACCATATTGTTACATCATTTCTTACAATATACATATAAAGTACTACCTCCGTCCCGGATCATTAGTCTTGTTTCATTCCGGCACAGATACCAATGCGGGTGAGATATAAGAAATTAGTATTTTATTCATGAGTGTGTATTAATTTTCCATTTTAGGAAAGCAAGACTAATGTTTGGGACAGACGAAAAAGGAAAACAGGACTAATGTTTTGGGACGGAGGGAGTATCAAATACTTGATGAATTTGTGTTTATTTAGGATAAGAAACCCTCACTCATAAAAACATCAATACAAAGTGTTTATTCTATTATATCAACTTTAAAAAGCTGTCATTAAATAATTTGTGTACTAGTCCATACTAAAGCAATTGCTATGCATCTTTATGTCATGGTCTATATATGAACAGAATTTGTTACATTTCATTTGATATCACTAGTGCACGTCATAGACGTTACATATCGCATGATAATACAAAGATAAACATAATATAAAATATAAAGTTATAATTAAAAACGATTAATTTTTTGGTGTCTAAATTCTGAGTGACAATCAGTATCACATGGATTGGTGTTGAGCTAATCAATGATTATTATTATTAATTAATGAGATATATATAAAACAAGTGATCAAGCAAGCATAAATAAGTCAAAAGGTTCCACTAGACCTCGATCTTGTGCGTATTTAATTACTAGGATAAGAATAATTCATTTTTAAGTGATGGAATAATCACCTTGGTAGTGGAATCTAAATCAAGTTTAACTAGGAAAAAAAATGTGGGGAAGATATGATGAACAATCTTTGGAACTTTCTAAGAATAAAATTAGGTTCAATTCAACTTTCAAGAATGATAAATGCCACTTCTTAATTTGTATCCTGTTATTTATTCAGGGAGAACTATGAATCATATGCATAGGGATGTTAATTTAGCCCGAAACTCGCAGGTTGGCCCGATTAATCCGAGCCAAAATGCAGGTTAGGGTCAAGAACTCAAGATATTTTGGTCCAAAAAAAATTTAGCCCGGGACCGAATAATCTGAGGCCCGATAGAGTTGAGCCCGAAAACCGACGAGTTGGCCCGATTAACCCGATTATTATTTTTATTAATATACTTTTTATAATTATAGTACTAAAATCTACTTCTAATATTTAAAATGATATTTATTAATTATGTTTTAAATTATATAATTGTATTTAATTCAGATTATATTCAATACATAGTTAAGTTTATTTACTTATGAAGTTGAATGTATTCAAATATTGCTAAAATAAAATAATAATATACTTTTAATAGATAAATTTATCATTATATAAAAATTTGTGATGTGTTTTGCATTTTTATAAGAGAGAAATAATATTTTGCTTATTTTTCAACATTTAAAATATTAAAAATAATTAATAAATTCATTAGAACGACGGGCTAGCCCGAAAACCGATGGGTTAGGGTTAGGATCAAAATTTTTTAGCCCGAAAAAATTTCAACCCGATTTGATTCGGACCAGTTAACCCGCAGCCCGACAGAACTGGCCCGAAACCCAATGGGTTGGCCCGATTGACATCCCTACATATGTATATCTAAAATGTTTTTTTTTTTTTTTTGATTTGTGACTTGTTGTTTATTTGTAGATTTTTTTATCGAATATTTAATTATTTTATTAAATGTATAATATTTAAACAAAAGCTGGAATAGCTCAGTTGGTTAGAGCGTGTGGCTGTTAACCACAAGGTCGGAGGTTCAAGCCCTCCTTCTAGCGTGATCTATTTTGAATTTATTTTTTTCCTTTTTCAGATGAAATAATATAATTTGTCATTTATATTTTACTATCACATAAATATTAAAATTGTTGGACAAGCCCAGAGACTTATTTACATGATATAAACTAATTTGTCATTTATATTTTACTATCACATACAATAAAATTATTGGATAGGCCCAGAGGCTTATTTAGATTTTAGATGATATAAAATAATTTGTCATGTATATTTTACTATCACATACAAATATTGCACTAAAAGTTTATTGGACAAGCCCAGAAAAATAAACTATGTTTAAAAAAAGTAACAATTCAAGAAGAGTAATTGTCTCCAATTTTTCACAAATATCTGACAGGTGAAAACAAACAGATAATAAATTACTACATCTGTAAAAAAAGAGGAAGCTTTGGTATGAGCAGAAACGAAATATGTTTACATATGAATTTTGAAAAATAGACTATTGTACAGCTTTTAAATCAAAACCAAATTAGAGGGCAGGAGGAGCCTCTACATTTAAAACTGCTCAAATACAAGCAAATAACTCTAAGAGCAAATTCAAGCCATCCATCCTTCCAGCAGACAGCAAGCGCCATTAAAACGAATGCTCGTCGTCGTCTTCGAGTGCACTGTAAATCATCCTGCACAATACAAATTGTGTTTCGAGAAGTCGGCCATTTAAAAAGATATCATACGATTTGAAGAGGAAAATGAGCATTAGCTTTACCAGAACAAACACATGAAGAGAAGAAGAATGATGTAGCCAAGCTTGAATAGTCTCTGTTTCTTTTCCCAGTTCAGCAAGTTGAAGATCTCAGTTACATCTACGAGGTGCTGTCTTCGAAGGTACCTGAATGAGAGAAAGAAAGAAATCATGTCTCGTGGAATATTGAAAAAATACCTTATTTTGAAATTATATGCTTAATTTGAGTATGAAGCAGAAGAAGCAAAAGAACCTTACAATCTCACGTTGTAATATGCGTATGGAACGCAGAGAAGTGACATAAACCAATGCCCAGTGATAAGGAAGAGGAAGCACAGAACTCCTTGAGTGATGAATTCGGGTAAAACTACTTTGTTTATTCGAGAAGCGGAGTCATAAGGATTGATATAATCAAACTCTAGATCCGCCAAACACATAAGCTGCAATAAATGTACAAGGGTTAAAGAAAGTGTACACCTCTCAGTTTTGATGAAGTTGTGACAATTAACAAGATTAAGTTAGAAGCCCTGAACCAACACACGTAAAGGCATGAGTACATTCGTTTTCCCAGTACAATACAATATCGAAGCCATGCTCATAGTCCTTCTTCAGACTGTAAATGAATTCCATCTAGTTGTAACAAATCATCTTTTCTTTTCTCTTTCTCTTTTAATTTTTATTTATTGTTTTCTGGGAGCTGGATGGGGGTGTTACAGATCGAACCCTAGACACTCACTTGTTCAAGGGTTGGTCATACTACTAAAAGCTACAATCAAACGATAAAGTTTCATCTGCAAGATCAATAATTAGGCTGCGTGTATGGAAGAACTTCAAAAGAACTGCATTTCCATATTATTAATTGAATGCTAAATCCAAAGGATGAATGAAGATTATAACGAAGATGACTTGATAACTTTCCAATGAATGAAGGGCAAAAAAGATAGTGATCCAGTATGCTCAAAACCAAATATTGCCTTTAGTCAAGGTTAAAACTCAAAAAAACAAAATTTCTAGTATCTCTGTAGTAGTGCATTCAAAAATTTCAGGCAGAATCATCAAAGTTGGAATTATATACATTCCCCTCTCCTCGTCAAACATAATTTTACACTTTACAGCATCAAAGAGGAGAAACAAGTGCTACCTCCCAGCAAGAAATTATGAAATAATTGGTATAGCATACCAGTCAAATTGCAAGTGCTTCCTATAGGCACTCTAATCTTTTGAACTTAAATAAATAATTTCAAGCAATATAGGAGTATTCATATATGGAATTTGATGGAGTTATTCTGACTACTTCAACAACAATTTTTTTTCACAGTGAAAGAACTTAGAAGTACAATTCGTCCAAAATGAAATACAATAACTAAGAGATTAGGGCTCAAGACTGCAGGGCGTGAAAAATTCTTATCTTTGCAGAGTAATCAAGTTCCTCAATCCCAAACACAATATTAATATATAGTCAAACTCAAAATCAAAATAGCACTCCAAACCGATATGACATAATCAAAGAAAGCACAAATCTTTCCGCGACAGTATGGGCCTCGCTAACAGCAGAACACTAGAAACGACCCAAGAGAGCATAACCTGGAAGACGATCATAACGAGGAGAGCGATGAGTATGAAGAAGAAGAGCAGCCATGCCAACACCTCTCCCATATCCTGTTTTCTTTCCCCCTTTTTCTCAATTCTTTGATTTTTCCGTTATCGATTTCGTGGGATATTATGTAATGCAGAGGTTTCAGGGGGATTAAAGAGATAGAATGATAGAGAGCGCCAGGTGCACACTGCACCGTGGAGCTGAATTTGGAAGAAACGAATCTCCGCCAGTAAAAGAAAGGAATCGAAGATGATCGGAATCGAAACCCTAGCGGCGGAGGAGGAATTCTTAGGTGCTGCGCAGAGTTTATTTATTTATTTATTCAGGTGCAACTTATCATTTTGTTTTTAGTAATTACAAAATATATTTAATTCAAAACATGCTTAATTTTATAAGAAGTAGTATAATTTATGCATATGATTTTTTTTGTGAATAGTCATATTAGTGTCACAATAAATATTTGTTGGCAAAAATTTGTGTGAAATGATAAAACATGTATAAAATATAATAACATTTAATAAATGATGTATTTCAACATGATAAATAATGTATTATAGTATGTATAAAATCTCATACATATTTTTTCACAAAATAACATGTTACACAACACTCACTCTAGTAAATATTTTAATTTGATAAATCTAGTTATATGTGTATTATTTCTACTTATTATTGGGGTAAGACCCTAGCGGCTCAAGTGCAATTAATTTCTGAAATGCCCAAGTGGCCCAATTCATGGCTCACGAGGCCCAACCGCCCATTGGAGTAAGACAAAAGCGCTTTAAATAACGAGGCTGGCACCAACTACGGAACGTACTCGCCGTCAAGGAGATGAGGCGATACCTTGGGAGCCTAGCGGCGCAGAGTTGTTGGAAACCCTAACCGACTCGAGAATTGCGAGCAGTTGTAAAATTATCGGCAACCACGTGCACTCCGACGGCTAGTACACCAACTAGTGTTTCTTCCACTTTTCTAGCGTCTATAAATAGGGGAATTATACCCAATTTTTGTATCGAAATTTATTCTCTCAAATTGTGTCGAAACTCTAATAAAATTAATACAAATTTTTGGTTTTTAAGCTTCTCGGAACTACGAGTTTGATTCATTGCTTTTTTATAGACTTTGTATTGTAATATGCTTTCGAATTCTCGTATTGTTGTTTACTGCTTTCTCGTTATTATTTGTTGTTCTTGTTAACGATTCCAAGAGCCCTGTTTAATTCTTTAAATCGAAATCAACACTTATCTCTATTAATTGGTATCTATTTCGTAATAGTATACAACTATTTGCAAAAAATAACATAATATTTATAAAATTGTAATTTAATTCTTAATATTAATCCGTTTTATAAAAATAACCTTTCATAAAATCATATTTTCTTATTTATTATTTTTATTATTTTAGTAAAATAACAATAAAAAGTCATAATTTAAAACCTTATCATTTTTTTTTTCAACAACTTTCTATGATCATATTAACACTTTTTACAGAAGTAACTAAAATTGTGTTTTATTTGAACGACATTCATAAAATCAATAGATATTGTTGAGGTTCGATTTTAGAGAAAACGAGGCCCTCAGAACTTTTTGAACATACCACGGGTAATAACGGGAAATAAAGTAACAGACAAGAATTAAATGCAGAAAATCGAAAATAAGAGAATATAGTAAAATTAATATAACCGTCGTTAATTACGAATGAATTCCACCGGGAATTTGACAGAGTTTCGGCTATGTAATACTATCTCCAAAAAATCGATACAAAAATGAGTCTTCTTCCCCTATTTATAGACAAGATAGGGGTAGATAGACAATAGTTAACCCTAGCCGTTGAGCAGTAACGGTTTGCCGCAAATATCGGGCCGCTCGCGGACTTTCCGGAGGAGGTTGGGGCCTAACGTTCGGGCGCCGTCAGTGAGCTAGGGTTTCCCTTCTCTAAACTCCTCGATGCCGACCCTCATAGATCCTCGATGGCGAGGCTCTCTCTTGGTCGATAGCGAAGCCTAGACTTGGTGGGTTTTCAGTGTCTCGTTGGCGTTGAAGGGCAAGCTTTACGAATTAGACTTGTTTGTGTGGGCCGTCTTGTCGATTGGGCCTGGGCTCGTGGGCCTGGCCCCAACAGATATTATAGCAATAATATGTGAAAAATATAGTTACATGAATAGCAATCCCATAAGCACACTACATTATTACATAGGATTATTAATATATTTATTTATAATTTTAAAGATATTACTCAATCATATTTTTTTACATATGTAGAAACTCCGAGATTTGAGTTCCTTCAGCTTCTGCTCTGCCTCCAAACCTGCATCACACAAGATACATAATTATAAATTAAAATTAAAAAAAAAATAAAATCGAGTTTCTTTTTTAAAATTATGAATTATTATGACACGTAATAATAATATAATCAATTCGCAAAACTTTATAAAAGCATACGTCCATTTACCCTTATCTGTGGATCGAGACGCCCCTTCTCAGATAAATGAACTCTTAAAATAATTAATTATTTATTTATTTAACATAGCATAAAACATTTTTAGTATTTTGAAGCATTAAATCTCAAGCTTACAACTTTTAATTTTATATTTAAAATTTTGAAAGAAAAAAAAAACAAAAACGAGGAGGTCTGAAAATTGAAAGCTCACTTTCGAAGTCAAATTGGTTGCGGTGCAACTCGTATGCGGCGGGATCAATAGACCGGAGCGACGGCCGCTGCTCCCTTGCCACGTACGTGTCTATCGCCGCCTTTATCAGCTCCCTCACGGTGCTTTCCGGCGACATTATCACCTTCACCGGCACCCACATACTATTTTGCATGTGCACACTAAACAACGCTTTCGCTTCTCCACCGCCACTGGCGCCGCCGCCTGAGCCCATCTATTAGCAAAATGAAGTATGTCGATGGTAATTGCCACCAATATCATAATTCACCCTGTGATAAATATTTTTGCATAAATTAATTCGATTATATGTATGCAATTTCCACTAAATCTCTGAATTTGAAAGTTTACGATTCAGATTCACGTTGAGAGTGTAAAAAAATCTGACTGTGAATCGTAAAATCTTCAGAAAATAAGATTTTTGTAAAAATAAAATGGCATTAACATCACGCATATACAAAGAATATTTATAAAATATAATATAAATGGCAATAAAAAAACGAAATCAGTATTGATTGCAGATTATTGATGGGTGTTTTTTTCCATTTTATTGGCATATAAAAAGAATGCATGCTGAAATAAAATCATTGCATGGTGATGGGATAGGGAAAGTTCTGCGAAGTTGATCCAATTTTGTCTTTTTCGAATACAGAATGGGACATCACATGAATCCTCGATAAATATTATTAGTCGAAAATAAGATGCAATTTCACTAAAAGGAATCTGATATAATTGGTAATAACCCCAAAATATTGTATTTTGATCATTCCTATTGATAGATTTGGTATCCAATTATTTCGTTTATACATATAAATTGAATTTTCAGTTAACTTATATTTTCTTGTTGAGATTTGTGATTATCTTTGCAATAAATACTTTCTTCTAGAGATTTGATGGTAGGTTTTAGGGCCAAAAATGAATAAATTTTGGAAAAAATTAAATGGGCAATTTTCACTTTAGCTAATTAAGTACATGATTAATTATTATAATAACTATTATTAGAGAGAATGGTATTATTAACTGTTAAATCCCAGATTAAGTGATAATGATCTAGTCAGCAAATAATATTAGTCAAGCAATAGTAAATGAGATTCATGTCCAATCAATAACCTCTAATGTATAGGATGGAAAAATAGAAGAACTTTTATACAGATTATAATTTGAAAAGGGGAGCGTAGATATTAATTTCAAGATTTCTTACTCTAGGAATAATTGAATATGTACAAAAATATATGTATTTTTTTCTTTTTAAAGTTTGGAGCAAGAGAATTTAGGGATTAAATCTCGATCAGTTACCCTTATACCATATTCAAAACACCACCAAAATCTTGGACTTATAAATAAAACTTTTCTAATTGTTAATTTTGAAAATTAGTTTAAACAAGTTTTTATGAGACCAAGCATTATTGGAGCTCGAGTAAGAGATGATCCAAAAATAACAAGTAAAATAATTAAAATATTATATTCAAATACCTACACCAAATACACATATATTGTTGATCTCAACTACACAAGTTGAAAAACATAAAATGAATATATAATCAATTGACCCCAACATTAAAAAAAAATGGAGGCATAAAACATATATTTTTCACATGTAAAAAAAACAAACAAACAAACAAAAAACCTATACCAAGAGAGAACAACATAATGGAACCCATATACAAACAAAAAAAAATGAATAAAATCCATTTATAGATCAAGGAATGCAGCCAAATATTTTCCAGAATTTTCGAATGAATGTAGTGATAAAATTTGGAAGCAAAGGAACTGTAACTTCCTTTGCTCGAATCTCATCACTGCTGCCACTCTCCTTGCGAAGATAAAAGCTTCTGCTTCCAACATCGCCGATCAATTCCGACCTCCTCAAACCTGTCCAGATTTCACGTTCAACTAGAGAAATATGTATATGTATATATATATATATATATATATATATATATATATATATATATATATTCTCAATTAAATCAAACATCAGTCGCCGATTATGATTAGCCAACTTACTGTGAAGACTGAAATGGGAGTGGTGCAGCTGGAATTTTGCAGGGTGAAGAGGAGGCGTTCTTCCCTCCTCGTTGTATTTCCTGATCACCTGCTTGATCGTCTCGTCCACGTCCGATCCTAGCCTCACCATGGTTCGGACTGGCCCTGGACTCCCCTCCACTGTGACATTCACCACTACCTTCGCATCTTTGTTGTAAGCCTAAATTTGTTCTACATCAGTACTTTCATTCAAAAACAGAGGATTTAAGCTCAATTTCACCCATAATTAGGAGCTGTATTCACAATTAATCAGAGCGAATTCAGTGAAGTAGAATCGATTAGGGTTAGAGATTTGATTAATTGATGAACAATTTCGAAACTGCTGCTTAACATTGAATTTTTACCTGCGCGGGAGGTAAAAATATATCCGAACATGTCTGCAGCCGATGAAGCACTCTCTCCTCCTCCGCCACCATCATCGCCGCACCTTCAGCGGCGGCGCAACGCAGGAACGGCTCCGACTTGCTGATTTGCAGAACTTCAGCATGTTCCGATGGCCTCTGCGACAGCGACAGACTGCGTCCAGTATCCGGATTGATTTTGCGGCGAGGCTCTCTCGGCGATCGGCTTGCGGATCTCCGGTTGGCCGGAGTCTTCCTTCTTCTGAGATCTCTTTCCGACATGAGAGGGAGGGAGAGGAAGGAGAGAGTGGGAGATGAGGGAATAGGGAATAATGAGAAGGTGGTGTATAAGAAAAGAAAGTGGGGGAAGGAAGGAAGAGTGGGAGAGGTGGTCGGTTGATTCTGTTTGCTTCAAAAGCAGTTAATGTATTTTTTCATAAATATTCCACTTTTTTTTTTATTCGTATAATTAAACCCAAAATATAAATATCCATGAATATATAATTTTTTTTTTATATTTGTTTTATATCTAGCTATATAAGTATAACAGTCCAGTTTCTACTCTATTATCGAAAATTAATTAAACAAATGAAGTATAAATATTTGGATTGAATGAATTGAATATGCAGTTGCTATTTTGTAAATATAAAAATTTTATTTAACATGTATTAAAACAAATTTAGTATTTAGAATTGTGAATACTTTAAGTATTGGCATTTAACTAGTTATAATAAACAATTAGTATTGTTTAAGTATATATTGTAATAAAATAATATATAGAAGAATTACCGATTCATGACCTGAAAGATAAATTATATCAATTTAAAATCTATAAAAGCATAAAATTCTCAATCTAAGACCTCAACTGATAATTTTTTTGATCTTCCACGTCCTAGTTTGAGAATTCATCTTTCGGGTCTTGAATCGATAGTGATACTATTTTTCGAGAATTGTATTAATAATACTAAATAACTCATAATATATATTACTATATATAACATGTTAGGTTTGGTTTGTATTCATATGCAAGAAATAAATGAAAAAAAAAAAAAACCAGTTTCAGCCCAGAAATGAAAGAGATTTTGGCCCAGAAAAACACAATACAATCAAGGCCACTAAAATAAGGCTCCAATTAAGAAAATAAATGGATTGGGCCTCAAAAATAATCTTACAATGAATGCGAAAATTCGTGTCAGAAAAAAATGGTGAGATTCATATTCAATAATTCCCAATTTTAAACATATTGTATTTTTTTTTCAACTTAAATTGTTAATTAATACTACTAGAATAGCTCATGTTATGATATATAATTAATGTGTTAGCTTCTAAAATGGTCCACATAGTAGGCTATAGAATATCCATAGTCTAATAAATTTAATATGCAACTTTGCCTAGAAAGAAGTCTTTGCCAACATATCATTCTAAATTATAGTTCAAAAACTTCAAATTTACCCAATTATTTTTTTTAAAAAAAACTCGAGAATGATCATCAAATATAAGCTCAATATCTAGTGATAAAAAGCCACTTTCTTCCCAAATACTACAGTTCATAAAAGTTAAAATTAGGACAAGATTTAAAAAGTGAAGGACTATAGTCCACATCTCAAATCATTAGCATCAAACTTTTCACATACAATTTCTACTATTCAACAATGCAAATCTAACTTTTACTTCCTACAAATCTTCACACATTACCCTTTTGAAGTCCTAATATGAAGATTTTTTTTTAAAAAAAAAAAAGGTATGAATAATAGGGTGGAAGAAAATTAAATGCGTACCTAAAACTTGTTTGAATTTATCAAAAATTTTGATTTTATCTTTCTAGCTCCACACTATATGCAAGATTTATAAATGCCTAAATTGTACTTTAATTATGGAAATTCCCTAACCCTATTCCTAGTATAATAAGTGCATATTATTGAGTCGTCACTTTGTAATAATGAATTAAAATTGGCGGTTTTAGTGATTGAGAGCCTCCTATATTAGACTGTTCACTACCCATCTCACACATAATCATATGTAATAAATCTTTGGTTAAATTTAAGGAAACCATTTTACTTGGTTGAACAGAAAAATATCAGGTTGAGAAATTATTGTCGACACATAATATGTAATAATCCTTGAATTAATTTACAAGTAACGACTCTCTCTCTCTCTCTCATACTAGAGTTTACAGTTGCTCTCATTTCTTTGAATCATTTTGTGGGGAATAGATTTCAGCGACCTAATGAATTGCATGGATCAGTAGAAAAGAATATGACAGTGAAGAATTATCTTGAAAAAAACATTTTTGAGATATGTCAATCTCTGTATGCATGTGTTTATTTATATCCCTCTAAAATATATTGTCTTCGTCCCGGATTAATAGTCTCGTTTATTTTTGGCATAATAACCAAAATATATGAGTGTAGAATGGGTTGAGTGAAATTAATATTTTATTATTGAGTATGAAAAAATTACCATTTTTAGAAACATGACTATTAGAGTAGGACGCACGAAAATGGAAAACGAGATTATTAAAATGGGAGAAAAGGAAGTATTTAAAAATAATATTAGTATATTATAGACTGGATATTAATTAATCAATAGTTTGAGCATATGTTTTTGCATAATAAATTGAAATGGGTATAATCATGTTACACAGTAATATAAAGTCAAGGAAAGCTGCCATGGGAAATTGATACTTCATCTTTTCTTATTTCTATCCTCTTTGAGATGATTATATGATATCATGATACTAGTTTTCACTCTCTTTTTCCCCCCTTTTGCTTGCATCTCTCCTCATCTGTATAAAAACTTTATTTTTTAGTGGAAGAAGAAATATCATCATTATAATATAAATTCCTAAAAAAAATATATTGAGAAAGATGAGGATTTTGAAGTGATGGAGAGAGACAACAGAAGTGTAATTATGATGTTATTTTAATGATATATCATATCTATCTGTAAATTTCAAGTGATTTCTTGTAGGTAGCAGTAGCTGTATTATTGCAAATTATTGTAGCCTAGGGGCTATATATATCAACTGTGGGATTTATAATTACAAGGTGTATATCTCCCATCTTGTTTTTAAAATACATTTAACTTAAATTATACTCCCTCCCTTCGATCAAATTATCTACATTTGATCGGGCACGATAACCTCAATATGTGAGTAATAGTGGGTGATGGTAAAATGAATATTTTATTGATAAATGTGAAAATTTTACTATTTTAGGAAAGTGGACTAATATCACGGAACATATAAAAAAGGAAATGTGAACAATTTATGTGGGACAAAGGAAAAATAATCTTTCATTAATTATTTTAAATATAATCTCTTGGCTTATATGAGATCCATATTCAGATCCAACTAATCATTTTTAATATTATTGTTAAATCAAAGTGTTTAAATTCATATAGATTTGGAGTGGATTAAATTCATATTAAATCAATTACATTAACAGCGTAGCATAGTTTCTGCACTAGTCATCCACCTCACCCATCTCCTAAAAAAAAAAAAAAAAAAACTCGAATAAGCTTTTTTTAAATAAAAATTAATTTAATATTATTTATAATTGCTTCTCTGTGTATCTTTTAATGAGATGCAAACTAAATTTTTTTTAATCAATGTTTTGTGTTTGTATTTTATGTGTTGGGATACAAATACAATTGAGCTCAAAAGACAGAAATTGAAAGTATATTCCAATTTTGCAGGGTCGTACCTTATAATTTTATTTTATTTAAAAAAAATATACCTAAAATAATTAAGCTCGTAGGGATGGCCACCCCGCATAGCCGGAGCTGGCTCCGCCACTGCCAAAGGGTTATCCCCAATTACCCATTGCGTCCACTCATAACTCAGACAACTAAAAAAAAAAAGATTACTAAATTGGATTTTTGATCATATTCATTGTACCATTAAAAATATAGGTTGATTGTATTTGTATTTAAAAAACCGAGTTTTCCACCTTGTTTTTCGTTTTATAGGTGATTGGACAGTTTCTATTCAAAGTTTATATTCTATAAAATCATGGTATAATACATATCTAGAAATAAGTTATTGAATCAAGACATGTTATATATATCAATTTCATATTTGAATGAGGGAAATCTGTCAAATTCACAATAATAAATAGTTGAATGAAATTTTGCATTATATATAGGAGTAGTGGAGTACTCACCTAACAAGTTTCACAATTAAATTAATTGTTTACCAAAAATGTTGTAATTTAGCCGTATTTCTTAACATCTATATATTATATATACTAAAAGAGTTTCAGCATATTTTTCGAGAATTCCTTCCTAAGAAAGTTATTGAAAAGCAATATCTATATAAAAAAAAAAAATCTCGAAAAATACAAAAGTTTATAAATAGTTATATTACCTAAAGTCATCGGTGGTTTTCAAAATTCGACAATTAAAATTGCATTTTTTTCGCCAATTAAGAATAGTCAATCTTCCATATTTTTTTTCAATTATCAAAATTAATCAATGTATATATATTAATTGCAAAACTCTTAAATATTACATTATATGTGATACAATTAAAAAATTGGTGTTCTAATTATCAATTCACATATAAAAAGAGTATGCATTATTCTCTTTTCAAAAAATATGTTTTAAAATTGTATATTTTGAAAATATGAAAAACTAATGGCAATCCTTTACATAGGTTGTGAAAAAGTAATCTAAAAATAATTGGGAAGGTCTCATTTAGACGGGTTTTATCCATTAACTGAAACTCAAATTCATTTAATATATCATAATTGGGAATTAATAGAACCTATTTGGGTGGGTGAATCCATTTGGGTATGGATAAAACCCGTCTAAATCATTTAGACGTGCCTAACGCAAGTTTTTGACAAAATAATTGTCTTTTCTAATATTAAAATTTTAAATATATATATATAAAAAAAATATTTCCGTGGGAATCATTCTAGTTAAATATATTTGATTCCAAAAAATAATCTTATAACTAAGGTATAAAACAAAAACACCTCTATTTAGTTTCTTGGGATTCCACACACCAAAAAAAAAAAAAAACTACTCCAAAATCTCTCCTGGTTTTTGGACCGACTTGTCCACTTTCAGCCACCACCTCTTGCTTTCTGCCCGCAATATTATAACAAACTCTCTCTGCCAGAATCCACACCCCCACCCCACATTCCCCAGTCTCCTCGCATCGCCAATGTTGCCTTACGCCACCATTCAGGAGGCGGAAGCCGCCATCGGGAGATCCCTCACGACGGCGGAGACCCTCTGGTTCAATTACTCCGCCACCAAGTCCGACTACTTCCTCTTCTGCCACAACATCATCTTCCTCTTCCTCATCTTCTCTTTCTTCCCCTTTTACTACCTCTTTCTTGAATACTTCTTCAAATCTTCTGTTAGCCCTTACAAAATCCAGCCCAAAGTCAAGCTCTCCTTCTCCGATACTCTCCGCTGCTACAAATCGGTCATGCGCATGTTCGTCCTTGTTGTGGGTCCTCTTCAACTCGTCTCCTATCCGTCAGTTAAGGTATTTTTTGTTTGCTTTCGTGAATAGAACCGGTTCCATGCTTCAAGATTGTGCGAAAATGTGACCTTTGTTAATCACTGAGAGATGGGTTCTGCAATTGTGTTACTGAAAGAGCTAGTTTTCGTAGTTATTTTTCGTGGGATTGATTAAATGTGGGATCTTTACATTTCCGAATCGTCTGTATTCTGTAATTATCAGTTAGTAATGAATCGGGTCTGATTTGCATGTTGTGATTTTTGATGGGGTGGGGGATTTAATTAAATGCAGGATATTCACACTCTCGAAATGTTTACACTGTCCATGTATTGAATCGTAAATCATGTTCATTTCTGATGGATCTTCCTTTTTTTCTGGAAAAAACAATGAAGATGATAGGAATAAGAACCAGCTTGCCGCTGCCTTCACTGTGGGAAATTGCATTGCAATTGGGGGTGTATTTCCTTGTGGAGGACTACACAAACTATTGGATCCATAGATTTCTGCATTGCAAGTGGGGCTATGAGAAAATTCACAAGGTGCATCATGAGTACACGGCTCCAATTGGGTTTGCAGCGCCTTATGCTCACTGGGTCGAGATTTTGGTACTCGGGATCCCGTCTTTTCTCGGCCCCGCGATGGTCCCCGGACATATGATTACATTCTGGTTGTGGATTGCTTTGAGGCAGATTGAGGCTATTGAGACACACAGTGGGTAATGCACTTTGCATGCCTAATGCTCATGCTTTGATTTGATGCAACTTAGTGAGAAATCTCCAGCTTTTGAATGATTTAAGTGTCAATTCTATCTGCATTTGCTTTTGCTAATTTGACCAAATGATGGCTCAACAGCGGTATCTATTCGATTTCTTTTTACTGTTTGCTTTTGAGATTTGGGTTGATCTACTGGAAAGTAAAATGCATTGGTGGGAAGAGGTCAATAATAGTGTGTTAACTTTTGTGCACGAGGAGAAGGATTAGAAGCCCCCCCTCTCTCTCTCCCCTTTTGGTATTCTTTTTTATTTTATGCTATTTGTTATTATCTTTTCACCTTTATTCTTTTGAGGGGTTCATTTGTTTAATCTGCAGTGACTCATACCCCTAATGCATCATGAGTAGCAATTTCATGTATGCCTAGTTAACTCATCATGCCTGCTTTGGTTACATATTGAATCGTACACTCTAAATTGTCCGAGTGAAATGGTTTATGTGTTAGGTGTGACATGTGAGATCCTTATATCTTCGGTTTTGCCTTCCAGAGCCTCCCTTTGCTGGTATCAATCTTTCTTTACCTGACCTATTTGATTGAATATGCATTGGCATAACCTTCATATTTTGAATTAGACATATCAACTAACTGTGGTTAGAATCTGTGTCTTGTGAAAATGCTGCAGTGACTTAAATCACTGTTTCTCTCCATCATTCGTGACTAAATATATTAATTAGCTAGCAATGTACATCAAATCAAGACCATAACCCTGGGATTCCATTTTAGAATGGAATCAGTTTAGATGTGAGTGTTAGATACACGTACAGTCGTACTAATCAGAAAATGCTGTGGATGCAGGGAAGCATTTATGAAACTTGTTGTACCATGTTAAACATTCTTAGTTATCTTCGTCGTGTTTAGGCTAAGTTGTCAGTACCACAACAACATTTTGCTAACATGAAATGAAAACTAGAGCTTAAGATAAACTGATTTAATATCTTCAGTTAAATGTTCTTGACTGGCTGTGACAACGTTGATTGTTGCGTACATTTTTTCTTATCATGTCTGCGTTGGACTAGTGAAATAAATCCCTACGTGTTGACTTGATTCTTTCAGTCATTAAAATGTCTTGGCTTTTTTTCCTCATAGCTTCTCCAAGGATGAATCTTATGTACTATTCTATATGGAAGTTTGAGAAAATGTGGTATGATGTTAAGTTTGCGAGTTTGTCTGCACAAAATGCCGATAAAATGAAATTCCCAGAATCATTTCATTCTTCATAAGTTTTAAGTAATGAATACAATTAAAGTGAGACCCTCGGTGTTCCTTTACCAGTTCTTTCTTCACAGAATGGAAATTGATGCAGGTACGACCTCCCTTGGACGCCCACGAAGTATATTCCATTTTACGGTGGCCCAGATTACCACGATTTCCATCACTACGTTGGCGGACAGAGCCAAAGCAACTTTGCATCAGTATTCACCTACTGTGATTATATCTATGGCACTGACAAGGTGATTGCCAAAACAAATCATATAATCCATTACAATGCTATAGTTTGCTTTCTTACACTACATTTTTTTTTTCGATCATTTGCCAGGGATACCGCTATCAAAAGAAAGTTCTTCAGCAGGTACGTAAACACCTCATCTATCTTCGCGTAAATGAGATAATCGTTTACGCAACAACAAAGTGGTGATGCATGGAACACAAATGCTTCATTGTTTTTGAACTGAAGTTGGCTAGAGAATTTACATTTGTTTTTTTTTTTTTTTTTAAATAATAATAATAATAATACATGAAGTGTCATCTTGTCCAGCTGCGAGAAGGGATCAAAAGCAACAGCGAGCAGAATGGAGTTTTGCACGACCAGCTTGCAGAAAGCCAGAAAATGGACTGATTTCGGGTATCGCGTCGTTCGAGTTTTCTCGGGGACCGGGTAGGTTTGATCCTCATGCAGTGTAAGGTAGGGATAGCTTTATGGTTTGAACCGTGGTGTGGTATTCCTAGTCCATCCGGTGTGGCTTCTTGGCATGGATTGCTATATGGATTATTTGAACTAATTATAGCTTATATATAATTTTCAGTCTCTAAATTCGCATTGCATTATTTCCATTGCTATATTTGGGTAATTTTATTACATACTACATTTAAAATATATATATATATATATATATATATATATATATATATATATTAATTTAAATGCACACACCGTACATGTGTCGAGTATTTTTCACCACTGTACCCTGAATCCCAAACAACGGACTTTATTACATACTCCATCCGTCACATTTAAATTGGTCAATTTATCAAATTGGGCGTTCCTTCGTCCCATTTGTATTGATCCACTTACCAAATTGAGCATTTCAGTCGAATTGACTGAATTTTAAAAATGATAATTTTTTAACAGTTAACAATAAAATATTAATTATTTTAAAAATGATAATTTTTTAACAATTAACAATAAAATATTAATTTTTCTTAAGTTTATAGTACTTAATACTCGTATCGAAAAGAAATCAAAAAGGAAAGGGCAAAAAGGGCAAGAGGGAGTACTACACAATTCTGAGTTTGAGGAGCCTTAGAAATGATTGGGCTCAGTTTTCAGGTGAAATAAATTGGGTAAGCTTGGGCTCAACATAAATTGGGCTTTGGTCATTCTTTTTCTATTTTCCCTTATTAAATTAAAATATAAAAAATATTATATGACTCTAGTCACACAACTTTTCTTTTATAGCCCCTACAATAAAATAAAAAATGTAATTATATTATATTAGAGATTGTGTAGAATATATTATTTTAAAAAAGAGATTAGATCCAGATTAACAAAGTTTAACATGCCTTCTTAAACATGGTTCAAAATCAAATGAACTCTCCCCATTGTTTTTCACAAGATTATTATTATTATTATTATTATTATTATTATTATGAATTAAAGAATAGAGACGGTCTAGATCAAATTTTTACTATATTGGAGAATAATGCTGGATAGTTTTAAAAATAGGTAGTAAATGTGAAGTATTAACTCCTTGTGGAATAATCACACTCTCTCTCATTCAACCAATCATATAATCTTTACGTACACTACCATTATGATACATTATGAATTGTATGGATGAGATCATTATTATATGTGAGTACTCTTTTTATAGTATTGATGTAGAGATTAATTTGCTTGAATAATTAAGTTGGTTGTAACTTGTAATAAAAAATATCGTACTAAAATAAGTTAAGCTCTATTTAATTAATTGAGGTCGATTTCATGGGCTCTACATCACACAGTTTAAAAAAAGAGATTGAGAAATATATATATTTTTTAATCCATAAATAATTTAATGAGCTTTATTTTGGTCACGGCCCATTTAAAATATCTCAACAATTTCTTGTTTACCCACAAAAAAAAAATATTAATAATAAAGTATATCAAAAAAAATTAATTTTATAATATTCTCTGTTTTTTAAGACATTTCTCGAGTTAGTATGAATTCTCACTTTTCATGCGAAATAATGGAAATGAGGAAAAAAAAAATCGTTGTCCTTTATATATAAATTCTCGAAACAAATATAACTAATTTTAAATATTATACATGAACTAATATGACATGTTTCTTTAGCCCAAAGTCAATGAGTAAAATGTGATTAAGAATAAATAAACGTGGGCCATTACTATTAAATTAAAACATTTCTTTTTTCTTTTAATTGAGTAGTCTCAGCATAAACAAAGGCCACAAATGATTATAATAATTCGTAGGAGTATAAACTAAGCATCAATTAAATGTGGGATTAATCTGTCATTTACCTACAATGAAGATGACTATGTTTCAAATATATGAAAAGAGAATAGTCTAAATAATTGTTTCCGCAAAAAAAAATATGAAAATAAATTATTTTTATATTATTTCAATTATCTCTAATTTTATTTATTAATGTACTAATATATTAAAATAACCTTAACATATCTCATATATTTGTAATTTTATTTATTAATGTATCTATATTTAATATATATATATACATATATAATTTATATAATAGAAAAAATACATTTTAGTTATTTTTTTCCTCAAAATGTTCACTAATTTATTCTATAGATTTATTTTTAAATATACAACCATAATTTGATATTTAAGTTTTTTATTGATTTTGTGTTTATTCCTTACATTTTTGTGAGAATTGTAAACGTAAAATGTAATATTTCTATTTTGGTAAAAATTTATAAATATGTAGAAAGACATATAAATATAGTTTACGGCTCTATTAACAAATACTAGAAATAAATATATTTTAAAATAATTATTAATATAAGTATTTACTATTTTATAAATAAAATAGTAAATATTAGTCTGCACAACGTGCAAGTATAAAACTAGTATATATACAGATAAATAAAAATAAATTTAAGCATTTAGGTTGATCGTATCAAACATTCAAATAAAACATATTTCTTTGAACATAATATACATTAAATATATGACCAAAAAGTATAAGATTTTTAAATTTATTTAATTTGAATACAAAATTGAGAAGAGTAAAAATAAAAAAAAAGATAATAGAGCATGAATATCTCGTGTAATAAATATTACTCATACATATTTAGCATCCAATGGGATGAAATGAAAGTGATTTCCAGGTTGGAGCTTTGGAGGCGGCGTGTTTCACGTGCCACCACTTATTTTAATTTGTAATAAAATGTCACAAAATATTGTTTATATCATATGATTGTGAGAGGAGAGGATCCTCTATTTCTCATGTATTCTATTATTCTATACGTATTATAAACTAAACTACGTGTAAATTTTAATTAAAAAATATAGTAATTACAAAAATCATGAGAGAGAGAGAGAGATTCGGACAGCTACATAATAACACACTGAGTAGCCCATTTACTTTAAGAAAAGTGGGAGAATTATTTAAGTTACTTTCTCATAATTTCGTATAGACTTTATAGGTTTCCTTTTCCAGAGCATCTTCATCAAAATTATTCACATCCAAATCCATACCATCATTCTTGCCCCTCTCTCTCTCTACTCTCCAAAATAATTAAATTCAAATTATGATATGTTTTTTTTTTTAAAAAAAAATATCTAAAAAAAAATTCTATTACAACGAGTTGACTCATTTTGACTGATTAAATCTAGAAATTGGAATGAGTTGAGTCGCTTCAATTATCATGTGAGAATTGAGGAAGCCAAGGCCCGACCAAAAAATGACCTTCTTTGGCCTTACCTACATAAACTATTTATTTTAGTTGACCGAAAATTATAAAATATGATACGAAATGCAAAGGATAATTATAAAAATGTTACATAATATATAATACTGTTATGCGTTGTACTAATGGTACCGGAACCGCCGGTTCCACGGTTCCGGAAAAATGGAACCGGAATCGGCCCGTGGGTAGAAGGTTACGGTTCTGGTTCGGAATCAGAACCGGCGGTTCGAAAAATATTTTTTTTATTTTTTTATTTTTTCAGGGACACGTGGCGCTCTCTGATTCGTCGATTTTTGAATTTTCAAAAATATTTTCAACGGTTCGGAACCGAAACCGCCGGTTCCGGTTCGGGATATTTCTTGAACCTGAACCGGCCCGTCTAAAAACTGTTACAGTTCCGGTTCGGAACCGTGACCGTCGGGCCGGTTCCGGCGGTGCCTGTTCCAAATGGCCACCACTATGTACTATAATATATTTAATTCTGATATATAACTATTTCATTTATAGAAGGATTAAAAACTATGTTTATTAAAATGAGAGGCATGCTAGTTATTATTTGGAGAATTGACCTGAAAGATAATTTAATCATCAATTCATGATCCAATAGATTATTTGTCAGTTTAAGACTCGAAAGACTGATATTGAGGTTCTGAATTGAAAACGTATGATCTTTCGGGTTCTAGAGTGAGAATTTTCATAATTTTTTGGTCATAAATTGAGAATTTATTTTTCGATCTTGATAATTAAACTATCTTTCGGGTTCTGAATTAATTTATTCTTTTATTCCACTGTGTTTGTTAATACTAAATATAAAAATAAAATCTAAAATTATATATTGATGGCCACATACTTAGATGACTATATACAAATAATATGTATGTATGTATATCACATCAAATAATATGCAATAAATAGCATTGATTGATAAAATAATAAATGTGAAGCTAATCAAGTGAAGCCATGTGTTGGGAGGGATAAATATAGTAAACAATGACTGCAAGTAATGAGAAAAATGGCCGTGCGTCGATAGTCGATCTTGGCACGTGCAAACGAAAGGACTAAAATATCCCTCCACGTGAATGGATCCCAATAAATGTCCACCAACTCTGTGAAGCTTTTCAAAATAGATTTAGTGAGGGGGGTATTTCTGTATTTCTGCGCTTGGTCAACACTGCCGGTCCGGAGCAATACAGGTGCAATTCATTGAATTCCTAGGTTGCCCCCTTTCTCAAATCAAATAACGTTTCCCATTTTTGTTCATCAATTATGAATTTATGACATCACATGCCCAAATCCACAATTTCAAATATATATTATTCTCTTCGTCCCATTTATTTAGTCCTGTTTTAAATTGCACGAATGTTAAAATTCATTTATAAATACATTAAATATTTGAACAAATTTTTTGTATTACCCTTATTTATCAATAACTATTAATAATAACTCTATTAATTATGTGCAATTTATAAGAATAAATTTGTAAACACATGCAAAAAATAATAGTGAATTTAGATAATGAATCATATAAATGGGACACTTTAACAAGAAAACATGGACCAAATAATTGGAACGAGGGAGTATATATTTGAAAGTAAGGTGCTAAAAACAAAGACGGTATGAAATAAATATAAATGTAAGTTCAAACATTGATGACGATTGCTAAAAAGAAATAATTATTAAACAATACGCATAAATTTCCAAGTATAATATATATAATAATTAAACATTATATATTTTAAGCATAATATAAAAAATAAGTTTTAATATGGGCTATTAATTTTTGCATATGAATGATATGAATCCCATTTTATTTAATATAAATTTACTTTTAGCATAAGATCTATTATATATGTTGTTATTATTTTTCAATACAAAAGGTTCAATTATATGTCAACTGTTGAGGATGATTTTTGTCGATTGAGGCCTCAAGAACTTTTAGGATTGAAAATACAGAAAACGCAGAAAATAACCAATAGTAAATAATTTACGTATATTAAAGTTAACTCAAACCGTAAAAGTTGTGACAATTGAATCCCGATGGTACGATCAGCTCAATTAGCTTGCTATTTCAAAGGGAAAATGTTGTGGGTTGAATTTCTATTGATTTGAAGTGCCAATGAATCTTGTGCAATAATCCGGGTACGAAAATGAGATTACAATCGATATTTGTAAGCTATATTCGAACTCTAACGCCCCCTATATTTCCGCAAGATAGCAATAATTACATCTCTGGTCTATACCGCAGGCATTTTTCCAAAGAGCTCGCAATCATAACCCCTCATCATTAAATGACTATTCCCGACCGCTAGACAGTTCGCCATTTTATTCCCGTTGCACCGACTTCTCTCATTAAATCATCATTTAACCAAATCGGACTCCTCTTGGGCGAACTGCTTCTTCTTCGAACTACTTTATCTACTTAGTTGTTGCTCGAATTGCTCATCTTGGGCCAATCCACTTCATCCTCCTGCAAAGCAAAATGGGTCAGGCTTACGAGACTCTTTTATTTGTTTATCTATTTGGGCTAAAATATTGGATCGTTATTACGACTCCCAACACCAACTATACACCATTTTTTTTAAATAAATACCCAAACTATTTAAAATTTTACAAATATAGGATAAACTACTTTTTACGATCAACGAGAAGTTTTTTTTTTTTTTTTTTTAGAAAATTGGGATTTCATTAATCACAAGAAATTGTAGCATAAGTTACTAACATGTGCTTAAATTGAGATGAACAAACGATAGTTTGGGGGCAAACAAAAAACCCAACTGTCTACCAATATTAACTGAGTAGTGAGCAACATTATAATCCTGACAATGAATCCATTTGAAAATGATGTCCTCAAAACAAAAGGAGATCTGGATAATGTATGCAACTATTGTGACGATCGAGTTAGGAGGGGATCTTCGAAGAACTTTAGGAGCAGAGTGCTTAATTGTCCATTTCGACATGGGCTTTCCCAAAATCTTTGTTTTTCGCAATCAAAATACCATGGAAACATGAAAGAGCTTCAACAAGCTCGATGCCAAAGGATTTTGGATTTTGCTCAGCAAAAATCAATATGGGAGATGTTAGAATCACGAATGATGCCATCCGAACCGCAATAACCTGATGACCCTAGTGATGCATTCGTATTGAGTTCGACCCAACCCGGTGTTGGGGACTACCAACGATGGTGGTGTAGCTGAATGGGTTGGTCCATACTTAAAGGTGCATTTGCTTTTTTGTAGTCCTCTAAAACGAGAAGTTGATTGTATTGTCATGTTTAAATTACATGTGACATTTAGACGTGCTGCTAATTTGCTAACTTCAACTTACGATGGTACAATTAATTTTTTGTTGATCCGAAAAATAATTTACCCCATGTTAAAATAGTTTGATTATATATTTAAACATTTAAACAATTTGGCTTAGATTTAAAAAAAATACATGTACTTTAAAATATAATTAATTGAACGTGTAACATAATAGGGCACCGTGTGGCGTATATTATACTCCCAAATTTGTACACATACAATACAAACAAACATTAAAATATGTGTATCTATTGACAATGAAGCTTTGGACGATTCATGTGATTTTAAATTGATCTGCAATTAAATATTAATTAGTTGGACCAATTCAATCGGCTATCGAATTATTAATCTGAAAAAAGAATAACTATTTCTTAATCATTTTACTATATACAACACTAGAGTTGATTGATTGTTATTTTATGAGTATTTTACAAATTATCTCTAACCAAACCAGAAAAAGGTCCCTTTTTTTAATCCCATCTCATAATTGAACCAAGATCATCGAAATTATTGAAACCAAGCAAATCTAGATTCGGTTTTGATTAGTCGGGTCGGGTTATAAACCAAGTTTTTTTTTCCTTTTTTTCTGAAAATCATAGGTAAATGACCTCGATTACACAAAAACATTATGAAAGTTAGTGTAAGTAATCTAAATTATAAATTTAAACATAATCTATAGAATAAGATAATTTGTAATTTAATAATAATAGTATTGTAATTATTTAAAAGCGGTAGGCACTAGCTATGGGTGAATGATTTTTCCGGTTCTTTATTTAAACAAAAACCGCCGTAACAGATGATATGTTATTAATGTTTATTATATAATAAAGAAATATATCCAAATACGAAGAAAATAAAGAGAATTCTATGGTGGAAAAAAAGTAGAAAAAAACAAACAAGAAAGGGAGTCATGTGACCCACAACAAGACCCCAACAACAAAGGAGAAAAAGAAAAGACCAATAATTCTTATTATATTAAATTAAATCAAATTATTAAAGAAAAGAAAATGCCATCACCCAAATTATATTAACCCCTCCCTAAAATCGCGTGACTCTCCTTCTCATAGTTAGATAAAATAAATATCTTGTAAAATGGAAAATCAATATTATAATTTGTTATTTAAAAAAAAAAAAAAAAGAAGGAAGAGGGGGTAGTTGAAAAATATGAAATGAAAACATAGTACAGTCACAAGGCGCGTCTGTAATAATATACTTGTGTTAGAACCAGCCAAGCTCAACTACATCATACATATTCCCTCTCTCTTGCTTTCTCTTTCTACACTAGGACTATGTCACTAACTCCATTGTCTCTCATTTCTTCCACCTCTCTCTCCGTCTTCACTGTTTAACTATAAATTCCGAACCTCCCAAAACTAAGCTGAGTTTCCTCCCAATCAGTCATCCAACCTGCCTCAACTAACCGCAGCGGCGCCACCGTTGGTCTGGGGACTCGCCGGCGGCGGTTGACTATGGACCACCGGCTCCTGCCTCCGCTTGAAATGCGACGAAATATTAACTTCCGAGCCCATGGGATTTTCTCAACGCCTTTCACATAAAATCGAAGATTGACCCAGGGCCAGAAAGGGAAACGCGAGAGCTGCATTGATTAATCCGGCGTCTGGTGGCAGTGGTCCAAGCGCAGTAGTTTCTCGCCACCAATGGCAGCGACCAACGCCGCGGCCACCACCACGGTGGAATCATCCGAGGACCTCGCGGCGAAGGTGGCCCACAAGAGGTTCGAAGGACTGGTGATGGTACGGACGAAGGCGATTAAGGGCAAGGGCGCCTGGTACTGGGCCCACCTCGAGCCGATTCTCGTCCACAACTCCGACACCGGCCTGCCCAAGGCGGTCAAGCTTCGCTGCTCGCTGTGCGACGCCGTTTTCTCCGCCTCCAACCCGTCGCGGACAGCCTCCGAGCATCTGAAGCGGGGTACCTGTCCGAATTTCGCCTCCGCTCCCAAGCCCATTTCATCCGTGCCGTCGTCGCCGTCGGTCTCCGTTGCCAGCGTGCCGCACGCTGCTACTATGTCTCAACCACCCCACAACCACAGGAAGCGGAGCTCCGCCAGTCGGGGTGGCGGCGGTGGTGCGAGTTTGAATTCTAGTGGCATTATGTCGCCTTTTCTGGCGCAGCATGTGCCGCCTTTGACCATCGTCGACCCTTCCAAATTCACGGTGGATTTATCTTACCCACCACCGGTGGTCTCGGTCCCCAGTGCTGGCATCGTCGTTGCTTCCGCCAGTGCAGCCCCCACTCCCGGCGGAGGAGTCAGCAGCCCGCAGTTGGTCTTGTCAGGCGGAAAAGAGGATTTGGGAGCACTAGCAATGCTGGAAGACAGCGTGAAGAGGCTCAAAAGCCCGAAATCCTGGCCCGGCCCGTCACTGAACAAAGCTCAAGTCGACACTGCATTCGATCTTCTCGCTGACTGGGTCTACGAGTGCTGCGGCTCCGTCGCGCTCTCGACGCTCGATCACCCCAAATTCAAGGCGTTCCTGAACCAAGTCGGGCTCCCCGCCATTTCAAGAAGAGAGCTCACCGGCTCCAGATTGGATTGCAAGTTCGAGGAGGTAAAAATGGAGTCGGAGGCCAAAATCCGGGACGCAATGTTCTTCCAGATTGCTGCAGATGGCTGGAAGCCGAAGGAAGGCGAGGTGGGGGACGAGAATCTGGTGCATTTGTGCGTGAATCTCCCTAATGGGACAAACGTGTTTCGGAAGGCTGTCTTCACGAGCGGATACGCGCCGTCCAAGTTCGCAGAGGAGATTCTGTGGGACACCATCACTGAGATATGTGGGAGCGCGGGGCAGCAGTGTGTGGGGATCGTTTCCGACAAGTTCAAGGCCAAGGCTCTCAGAGTTTTGGAGGATCAGCATCGTTGGATGGTTAACATCTGCTGTCAGTATCAAGGGTTCAATGCTCTGATCAAGGATTTCGCCAGGGAGCTCCCCCTTTTCAAGAATGTCACCGATAACTGCATCAAATTCGCCACTTTCATCAACACCAACTCCCAAATCCGCCATAGTTTTCACAAGTACCAGCTCCAGGAATACGGGCATGCCGCTCTGTTGAGAGCGCCTCTCCGAGTCCAAGAAAGATCAGATTTTGGCCTCGTTTGCGCGTTGATAGAGGACATTCTCAGCTCAGCTCGGGCTCTGCAGTTAGTATTCTTGGATGAGTCGTACAAGATAATCTTGATGGAGGAGCCCTTTGCCAGAGAAATCGAAGAAATGAGGAGGAATTCACATTTCTGGACTGAATTAGAGGCAGTGCACTCGCTTATCAAGCTTATCAAAACAATGGCTCATGAGATTGAGACAGAGAAGCCTCGAGTAGGGAAGTGTCTCCCTCTCTGGGATGAGCTTCGCCTCAAAATCAAGGAATGGTGCTCGAAATTCCACATTGCCGAAGGAGCAGTGGAGAAGATAGTCGAAAAAAGATTCAAGAAAAACTACCATCCATCTTGGGCTGCAGCATTCATACTCGATCCGCTCTACTTAGTCCGTGACGCCAGTGGGAAATACTTACCTCCCTTCAAATGCTTGACGAGCGAGCAGGAAAAGGACGTTGACAAACTCATAACCCGCCTCGTGTCTAGGGAGGAGGCTCACATTGCTCTAATGGAGCTCATGAAGTGGAGAAGTGAAGGGCTGGACCCAGTCTACGCACAGGCAGTGCAGTTGAAGCAGAGGGATCCCAACACGGGGAAGATAAAGCTGGCCAACCCTCAGAGCAGCAGGCTCGTGTGGGAGACCCACCTGACCGAGTTCAAGTCACTAGGCAAGGTCGCGGTGAGGCTGATCTTCCTGCACGCCACCTCCTGCGGGTTCAAGCGCAACTGGTCCTTGATGAGATGGGGTGGTGGTGGTGCTCGTCAGCATTCTCATTCTCGGGCCGGGATGGAGAGGCTCCAGAAGATGATGTTCATTGCTGCTCATTCGAAAACGGAGAGGCGGGAATTCTCCAATGATGATGACAAGGATGCAGAGCTCTTCGCCTTGGAAAATGGTGAGGATGATGTGCTCAATGAGGTTTTTGTTGATACTTCCTCTGTGTAAGATTTCTTTTTTTTCCTTTTCCTTAATTCTTGTATTTTTTTTTATATGCATAAATCTTGCCTTAGATTAGATGTAGCTACTCGGCCTTAGAATCAGTTTTGAGAGAATATATAGCTGATTGTTTGTAGCATATGGCTGTGGCTTGATGTAGAAGTGGTTTGTAAACCAGAATTTGCTATGAAACAGAATCACTCACTAGAAATATCCCATTTTTGCTCAACTCTATTCACATTAATTCACAGTCTTTCTTGTTTTTGTGGAACCAGTTTTGCTATGCTTGGTGGTTATGCTTGCTCACTGCAAAACTTGATGTTTCACATCTCAGCTAGAAATCTTTAGCTGCATGCATCTATGGACTTTGATAATCAAGAATATTCCTACCTTATTTGTTTATTACATAATCTCTTCATCTGATGGCCTACATTCATTGAAACATAACTCCAGTTCGATTTTGCTAATGACAGGAGCATTTGAATCATACATGGTGAGACCACCATGAAAACGGTGTGATCAGTTGAAGCAGTTGCCTCATTTCGTTAGGTTTCTCTCACTCAGCAGTGGTTGTTGGAGTTGGAACAATCAAGACCCATCAATCTGTCGAGCCCTATCTCCTTACCACGCTTCTATCATCATCATCATCATCACATCGCTCTAGCCATCTTCAAATTCATACGTTGCTGAGAGAGAGGGGGGGAGCCCCACAGGAAACCTCGAAAGCTCACGCTGTGTCGTAGGATTATTATAATGCCCCCCCTCCCCCATGATTGAGAAACTAGCTATCTTCGAGAGGTCCCAGAATCTTGAACGAGGCTGTCGGCATGAATCAAACGACAAAGATGCTCGACAGTGATTTTCTAACAGAAACTCAACTACTTGTGAGGGTTCCAGTTGGCTTTCTTTTTTGGAGATGGGAAAATCTTTTTTTTTTTTTTTTTTTCTCTTTTGAATTATTATTGCAGGGTAATTAAATGTGCCTAAACAAATTATTACAGTAGTGTTCATACTGTTTTAGAAGGTTTTTACGTTCTTCTACCCCTTCATTGATGAATGCACATTATGGTTGTGTTGAGACATAACATGTACTAGTAACTGAACACGATACAAAAATACGATACGATTACGAAAAGAAAAACACAGTCCATGCAGAATAAGATAAAATGATAAGAAGAATAGGGGTTGATGATTGATCATCATCATGCATGCTAACTTGAGCTAGCTTTCCAATAATGGTGATATATATAATTTTATTTTCACATTTTTTTTTTGAAAAATTCCCCCCAACCTCCTCTCCTTGTCCATGATGGATTTGTCATAAGGTATTCATCCACCTACTGTCTGTCACAAAAAGGGGAAATTTTGAATAATAAAAGGAATTAATTAGTAAATCAGTACTTTTTGGTGAGCAGAAAATTAAAAAAAAAAAGGAGTGTGTGTGTGTAGATGAGAAATGGAGTAGAATATTATGGTTCACTTTGTCTTTATTCCATCATCTAATTACTGCTTTGGTGGGAAGACAGAAATTCTTGTCGGCAACATTAGTACATTGGTAGTTTTGAAAACACCAAATTCTGTCTAAATTAAATGACTAATCACCCACTTCAAATAATAACACACACTACTTTTTTACAACATTATTATTACTTACATGCTGGAATTTATATATATATAATTATATTCAAATAAGAATTCATCTTTAGGTATATAAGAATAATGAACAATAAATTTTTTACGTATAATATTTCGTTATAATATATTTACATGATACTTTATTATAATAAAGTATTATAATTTGTATTAATATATTATACATATTGTAAAATAGTTTATAATTCAGTCATGTAGGAAAACAGTTTTATTCTATTTAGTTTCAAGAATCTTTCTATATTACAAGGCCAACAAGCATTTTTTGTTTTTGTTTTGCAGAAGGTATATAGAATCACTACAAAAAAATTGTTGGCAAATTTCTAGATGAGATTGTCTCATCATTTTTATTGTGAGGCGAATTTAATAATGTATTTAATTTATTGAAATAATGTATTTCTTGTTACAAATAATGTAATTTTTTACACAGAAAAAAATATAATGATGTATTTAATTTATTGAAATGATGTATTTCTCGATTGCAAATAATGTAATTTTTTAATTGAAATGATGTATTTAACTTATTGAAATGATGTATTAAGATCCGTCTCACAATACAAAATGGTGAGGGCGTCTCTCAGGATAACAACTCAAAATTATTTATAGTGATGCTAATGTAAATAAAAATTAATATTGTGAGATTAAAATATTCTTATAATAAGAAGCCATTCCATCACAAAAAATAGTACTTTGTAACAATTTCATATTTTGTTGACATTTATTATCACTAAACTTACCAATAATTATATTTTTAATGAAAACACAACTACTGCAATAATAATAATAATTTATAGGTAAATAAAATAAATTAAAATTTGTGACAATTTCATAAATTGTCGTATTTAGTAATAATATAGTCAATGCAATAATATATTGTAGCCAAAAACACTACTACATCAACAAGAAATCTAGTGCATATTGAGATTTAATATGATTAAATACTTATTATTATTATTATTTTTTTTAAAAAAGTATTTTTAAAGAACTCAATATATACCAGAAAAGGTGAAACCAATACAACATTATGGGCTCATTAGATGACAATATATATAGGTGGATTAGTTTCAAATATATAATGATACTGACCTAACACTAATTATATTTTGTAGCTAACTATGTAAAATTAATTAAAATGTTTTTACATTTTGGTAAAAATTAAAGAAGAGGTAGGCTAGCTAGCTGGATTAGACGATGTGGTGGGCTCCTGCTTAAATAATTTAATCTTGTTTAGTTACAACTTAGCTTTCACAATTATTGTATTTTCACATCATAATTACTACTACTTTATTTACTTTCTTATTTATCTCCCGCTTCCCTATTTATAAATTGTAATTACATATAATCATAACTTAGTAATTCAAATTTACTATTATTTGCCAAACTAAAACAAAATTTATTTAAAATTTACTAATTTTGAATATTGATGTAATTGAACCGAATACTATCTTACTCAAATTTGACTTATTGATATAGGCTCAAACTGTCAAACCCTTAATCTAATATAAACAAACTTTTTGAATTTCTATTTATAAGAATTTATTTATTTACGAATAAATATCATATTCAGTGAAGTTCATTTATTTCTTATAAATAATAAAGTTAATCAAAGAATTATTATATTTCAAAGTTAACTAAATTTATATTATTCTTTAAATAATTAATTCACATGCTAACGAGTGGAATAATAAAATTGAAGTTTAACTGTTGAATAAAATTTTTAAATAGTCATAAATCGAGTTGTTCAGTATATTTTTACCCAAATTTTAAATGACATTAATTTCAGTTTAACGTATATAATTGCTTTATCTACCCGTTTGCGCGTAGCAAAACTATATGTCTCAATAAAAATTGATAGTAAAAAATATAGGGTTGATTGTGTCCGTTTTCTTTATTCTCTTTTAATTTATTAAGAGTGATTTTTTGTTAGTCTTATTTTATGAGATATTTATGAGAATTTTATATATATGAATAATGCATTTTAATATAACTAATTATCTATTCAATAATACATTATTTACTATATTAAAATAAATTATTTATACGTGAAAAACCTATTCAACAAGATGGGCATATTAAAAAAAAATAAAATTGGAATTATAGCAATCTTGCCTTCATATTATAATCTTATTACCTAAAAGTCGAAATAATTGTTAAAATATCCAAATATTAGTTAGGTGGAAAAATATTACATCGCAATTATTCCAATTATCTGAAGTGGGACACCTAAATACAATTTAGTTAAGATGTAGTATTATATCTTAGTATATAATGGTTATTATTGAACGTGCGTTCATCATATCATATAGTGTCAAACATAAAATATTTTATATTAGAAAACCCTTTATATATCATATATGATATGAGATTCGTAATTAATTTGTCGAGTTGATAAAAAAAATACTCCATCCGTCCCGCTTAAATAGACTTAAAAAAGTTAATTATGATTGCCAATTTCATTTTTAATCACAATTAGCTACTAAATACTAGCTCCGAAATTAATGTATCAAAATGAAAAGGGCCTAATTAAGCGGACGGAGGGAGTAGAAAACATCCCTTAAATTCGGCGGAGTAACGGCCAAGACTCCAATCTTTATGCAATGATCTGAAAAATCGGTTCATTGATCTCATCATTTTGAGTTTTTTTTTTTGTTTTTTTTTTTTTTTGTTTTTTGGAAATAATCACAATGCAGTTATTATTGCATCATTCATAGTTTCTGATACATGCCAGAATTTCTATAGGCTTTGCCCCAACTATATAGGTTATAGCTTAACTATATATATTTTTTTTCAGTATTTTACAAACAAATATATAATATTTTAACAATTGAAAATATTTTAATGCAATGGGTTAGCCACAAAAATAATTATCTCGTAATGGACAAAAATTCCCTCCATGAAAGAAACGTTGAGAATTTGATAACCCGAGCCCAGACCTGATTGGGCCTTTCTTTAATGGGCCGAACTAAAAAGGCAAAAAGAAACTGAAAATTAACGGCTAGAAGAATCCTACGTGGCCGCCTTCAAAACCACAACCGTTAACCGTTTGATTTCCCTCCATTTCAACTCCCCCTTGTTTTGTCGTCGTTAACCATTTCAACCTAAAACTAAAAGCTTCGCCAAATTCTCTCCCTCTTCCGCTGCACATTACCTCAGCTGCTGCACCAAATGTCTTCCTCGATGCCGCCCGTCCAGACTGGCAGGATCCGGGTCCTGAAGCGAGGGAACGACTCGAAGCCGGCCGGCCCGGTGGTGTACTGGATGTTTAGAGATCAACGGCTGAGGGACAACTGGGCTTTGATCCACGCCGTCCATCAGGCCAATCTGCTGGAGGTGCCCGTCGCTATAGTGTTCAATTTGTTTAATCAGTTTAAGGGCGCCAAAGCCCGCCACTTAGGGTTTATGCTCAGAGGCCTTAAGAAATTGCATTCTGATCTCCGCTCCACGATCGACGTCCCCTTTTTCTTGTTCCAGGCGAGTTCGTTTGCGCCTACATTTTTTTTCTTGTTTTCGCGCTTTCGTTTTTCACTAGTCGATGTTTATGTGCTGGTTTTGCTACTTTGGAAAGGGGGTTAGATTAAATGATGTTTTAGTTAACTAATAACTGTTGATTTGGAAAATTGAAGTTTGTGATCTTACATTTCTGCTCAGACATCGCTCGCTTTGTTTGTCGTAAACAAGTTTTTGATAAGCTTATTTTGTTCCTCAGCTGATGAAGCTTGTTTATGGCCCTAGAGCATAATTTATGTTTGTTTTAAGTTTCCCTTGGACTTAAAGCTGATTGAAACTCTTGATTCCGGTGTTAATTCTATTATTAAGTAAGCTGTTTCCAATTTAGTGAGTGCCTCCGGAACTTGAAAAGAAGAAGTGGGTAGAATTACGAATTGTTTTCTATCATCATATAATGCCAGGTAGTAGAATCTTAGATTTTGTCTGATGTTTTGGTTTGCCCTCTTCGCCTCCTGCATATGCCATCAGTGAATATTATTTTGTCATCGTGCATAAGTGGAGCCTTTTGAATACATGGTTGTTTCTATCAGTGAATATTTGAAATTTGGATGACTGCCAAATGGAAACAAAACGGAAGTTGTTCTGCCATATTACTGAATGTTTTACCGTAAATTGAATTGGTAGGGTGAAGCTGTGGAAACCATTCCCAATTTTCTGAAAGAGTCTGGGGCTTCAATTTTGGTGACAGACTTCTCACCATTGCGAGAGGTTAGGCAGTGGAAAGAGGAACTCTGCAAGAGGGTACCTGGGTCAGTTTCTATTCATGAAGTTGATGCACACAATGTGGTGCCTGTTTGGGTGGCATCGGACAAGTTGGAATATGGTGCCAGGACCATAAGGGGCAAGATAAACAAAAAGCTTCCTGAATATTTAATAAATTTTCCCGAGCTCGTGGATCCAATCAAAAAATGGGCTCCCTCAAGTAATGTAATAGATTGGGAGAACCTCATTTCTAGTGTTGTAAGGTGAGATACCAATCCCTTTTGAATGAATATTCTATGATCTACTTTGCATATTTAGGCTAAGTGTTGTTGTACTTGTTCATTTAACAATATGACTAGGCAAGGAGCAGAAGTTCCTGAACTTGAATGGTGTGAGCCAGGTGAACAGGCAGCATTGGAAGTACTAATGGGTGACAAAAATGGGTTCTTGAAAGCTAGATTGAAGAATTATGAGTCAGACAGAAACAATCCTCTGAAACCCAAAGCACTGTCTGGGCTCTCTCCGTATTTGCATTTTGGGCAGATATCAGCTCAGAGATGTGCCTTGGAGGCTCAAAAAGTGCGGAAAGTCTACTCCAAGGTGTGTGTTGCAAGTATGGCAGTAGAATTGCTGTTTGATATTTTTCTAGTTTCCTCTTTGGTTTCACTTTTGCTAAGTTTTTCAACTCTCCCAAAATGTCTTATATTATCTGAAGCTCCATTTGCTCTTAAATCTAACAAAATGCTTGGTGTGGCTATTATTCTAAGGCAGTTGATGTCTTCTTGGAAGAATTAATTGTCCGCAGAGAACTTGCGGATAACTTCTGCTTCTATCAACCACATTATGATTCACTAGAAGGTGCTTGGGAGTGGGCACGCAAGACTTTAATGGACCATGCCTCTGATAAACGTGAGCACGTGTACACGTAAGTTATTTTATTCAATTTTCTCCATGCCACTTGACGGTTCATAATCATGGGTAGCTAAACGCTTGTAATACTTACTTTATAGGAGAGAGCAGTTGGAGAAAGCACAAACGGCTGACCCAGTAAGTATTTGGGTCTTTCAGATTTTTCTCTATAGGATATTATCCAGGATTCTTTGGTATACTTTTTATTTCTAAGATTTGTGCTTGTTCTTAGTGAGTTTAAAACACGCTCCTTCGAAATACTAAAGGTTTATTTTAACTGCACGTGTGAGTTATCATGTAATAGTTTTCTCTTACAGTGTCCTCCAACATTTCTTTCAGCTTTGGAATGCTTCCCAGTTAGAAATGGTTCATTATGGAAAAATGCATGGTTTTATGAGGTAGCCAAACTTTATCTTACTGTTTTTATGTAGATTTTTACTTTTCTCCAGCTTTTTGAGATGCTTTCAGAAACATCTTTATGAACAAGAAGTAGCCCTACTTCAACTCATATTAGTTGAGTGGATATATGTCAAATATTTCATGCAATCATAATGATTTCTTCATGTTGTTCTGCGATCCTGATCATTCCCATATCAGATCAAATCTGTTATGGGAACAATCAAAGCTAAAGCTTCCATTATTGAATTACCTATTGATGAACAATTTGAAATCTTAAATGTTACATGCAAGGAACAAATTTATATTTCTTTTGTTGAGTGAGAATTTTGCATTTTGGAACTTTATGTATAACTTCAGGATGTACTGGGCAAAAAAGATTCTTGAATGGACCAGTGGACCAGAAGAAGCACTTGCAATATCTCTATACTTGAATGATAAGGTACACAGTCTTGAAACTTTTTTTTTTGCCCTCTTCTGTCAGACCACTTGATTTCTTACTGTGATATGCATAATGAGATTTTCATTGCCCCCGTTTAACTTCCTTCACCTGCAGTATCAGATAGACGGCCGGGATCCAAATGGCTACGTTGGATGCATGTGGTCAATATGTGGAGTGCATGACCAGGTCATAATGGACTCGCAACCTTCAATAGAATGGATGGCTTATCCATCAGCTACATGAAACTAGAAACCTTAGATAGATGCTAAAGGATGATGATTCTGTCTCTAATGCTGATGCTTGTTCGATCATCTAGGGGTGGAAAGAGCGACCGGTTTTCGGAAAAATCCGGTACATGAATTATGCTGGCTGCAAGAGAAAATTCGATGTGGATGGCTACATTGCATATATAAAGAGGCTAGTAGGCGAGGTCAAGAAGAGGAAAGCCGAAGCCCTGCTGGACAACAAAGCGAAACAACTGCGTGCCTAAGGTATTATTGATACTACACTAACTGCAGATTCTACTCAGCATAACATATTTATTAGCTGCACATGAAGTGGCTTTCTTATCATGCATCTTTCTTGCTTCTTCCACATTTAACCAGACGTTCAAACAGGAATTTTTATGGTCTCTTGATTTATTGAAAAACCAGTCATTTGTGGTCTGCGCTCTCTCTCTCTCTCTCTCTCTCTCTCTCTCTCTCTCAGGTGTCTATAGAATAGCACTTTTTCAAAGCATCACATGTGTGCAATGTGTTGTATCTCTCTTGGGCCCAATTCTATCATTACTTTTAAAGACAAAGGTGCATATCTCACTTTTTTATAGGTTATATCCAAAGTCCAAACCCATCATAATTAAATATTTGAAATCTTATTTAAACAGTGTGATTACATGTTTCCCATGTTTAAACACAGTAAAAAAAAAAAAAGTAGGTTTCCTATTGGGAAATAATATGACAAAATATCAAGTATCATGAAGTTTTCGTATTACCTGAAGATTATTTTTTTATATGAGTAGATGGAGTTAGGTTATTTACATCAACCTCAATCACATCCAGTCATAATAAATCAAGAGGGAAATTGAATTTTTATGACTTCACTTTCATGATGTTTCATCAAAAGTAAGTGTTCAACAAAAAAAAATCTTTATCTTCAACTTAACTCATCTAGCCTTCTAGAACTAAATCTGGTTTGGTTACAATTTTTAAAACCTGAGAGGGACCCCATGTATCATCATAAATCAATCAAGATTTTCAAGGGGCCTTCACCACAAAATTTTTAAATATTTTCAAGATTTTGATTTATCTATTCTTGTATACAACACTAGAGCAAGGGCGGCGACGCCACCACCTCGGCCGCGGCGGCCTGAAGAAACGGCGGCGAAAACAAGTTGGGCGACAAACATATCAAACAGATGAGAAATGATGACTATGATTCAAGAACCATTGAAAAAAGAGAAACGTCCAAATTTGTTGTGTTCACACATTCAAAACTTGTCTTTAACCTTGAATTTTTTTATCTTTTTTTTAAAAATGCAGAATCCAGCAGCGAAATTGACCAACTCATGAGTCAATAAAAAAGCAACAACAACATAAATCCAAATATTTTACTTTCCCTCTTTCAAAATGCTCACACATCAAAATCTACTCGTTCATAAAATCCCATTTTCCCACCTCGGTATCCTACAACACCAAAACATGCTCATTGTCCAAATCCCACCTTTTTCTCCAAAAAGTATAAAATTCAAAAATATATATATAAATATATAGAACAATACATATACTTTTCTTAAACAATGGATTCGATTGTGTCTACGATGGAGATGGGGTGAGGCCCGAACCATAGAGATGGCTAACATTGAGCCCGTTATTGCTGTTGTAATACCGACATAGAACCTTACACTTGACCACATTGTCGAAGACATAGAAGCCCGGTGTGACCATGATCCGAACCATGGTTGGGATGAGCTTCCTAGCCTTGTCTACATTCATATCCTCCATGTAAACCGGGTCAAACCCGACCCCTTTCTCCACTCTGAAAATGGGCAGGCCCGGGTGCAGCGAGTTAGCCAAAAGATGCACCAACCACACAGCCTTGGAAGCTCCGAAAAAGGCCTGCAAAAGCGGTTCGGGCCAAGCCCGGTTCCAACCCAACAAAGCCACAATGTCGCTCATTTTCCTATCACAGAATTTGCTGAAAACTTCGCTGAAATGGCGAGTCCCTTTGTTCAAGACTTCCTCCCATGTCAGCTCTTGGAGTCGGCTAAACATGGCGAAGTTGGATTCGCAGCGATCGATCGGGTTGAGGATTGGGTTTGAAGCACTTTTTTGGAAGCCTACGGATTCGAAATCTTCGAAAAATGCTCTGTTTAGTAAGGCTTCGAGGTAGAGAATCATGCCTCTGGGATTCCTTGATATCGAAATCTTGATGTCGTATGGCTGCAGAAGCATGGCGATTCGGTCGTAGACCTTGGCTCCCATCTGCCGCAGCTGAAGCCCGAGGGCCCGGCTCAAGAAACGGACCGTGGACCGGGTTTCGGATACAGAGACCAAGAAATGCTCGATCACCTTCGCTTGATCGCCCACTTTCACGAGCTGGTAATTCACCCGCGACGGCGACGGCGACGGCGGTAGCTTGTGCTGTTTCTGATGATTGGTGATGGTGTTGGTATCTGTAGTGCAGGATTCGAGCTCGGATTTCAAGGAGTGGCAGTAGATTTCGAGCTTGTTGAGCTTCTTCTCGAGCTCGGACATGGAGTATTTGAGCTTGGAAGCTTCTAGAATGGCCTCGTCCCGCCGCCGGCTGGCGTGGATGAGCTTGTTCGAGAGCTCCGCGACCACGATCTTCCAGTGCTCGTCCCTCGACGTGGTGGCGGAGGCGGCGGATTCCGACGACTTGGGGCTTTTCTTGTGGGCGAGGGAAGCTAGGATGGACTTGAAAATGCCGTTGGGGCTGGCCATCGACAGCCGGTGGACGCCGTTGCCGTTTTCCAACGGCACGACGGAGAAACGCTCTCTGTTGCTGGGGCGGCACTTGTTGCACGACACGCCGCTCGCCTCGTCGTTTTCTTGCCGCTTCTTGTCGGATTTCTTGCTCCGGCTGCTGCACTTGTCGGAATTCAGCGGCGTCGGGCAGTGCGTGTAATCGCTGTCTCTTCTTTCCGTGAAGTCGCTCGCCGGAGTCGCTCCGAAACTCATTCTCCCCTGCGAAAATTCTTCCTCCTCGTTGCCTTCTTCGATCTGGGAAACCAGAAAAAACAACAACAAATCAAGAAACATCAATTTCACATCTGAAAATCAACAATCCCGTAAAAAATTTCAAATCTTGATACATGGGTTCCATCCAATACCGGAAGAACACCATCTTTCAGAGAGAGAGAGAGATAATACTTACCGGAGTGAAGTGGGGAGGGTGATGGGGAGAGAGGGAGGCTTTGGAGGAGGAAGAAGAAGAAGTCGCCATGGATTTCATTTACGAAAAGATCCTCCCTTTTTCCTCAAAAATTTCATGTGAAAGCTTCACAACACGGATTCTTCTTTAGTGAGAGAGAAACACAGCACGGATTCTTGCATGGGGGTGTCTCTCCATCATTTTCTCTGAAGTTTGTGTTCGTGAAAGACCTGAAATAATCCGCCTATTTTTTTTTATTTCAAGATTTTGCAGAGAGTGATTATTGATTAAGCAAATATAGAGTAAACCATGGATTTGTTTGGATCCTCCATCTACCCCAAATGCAAGAGCAGAACAATCAGTAAATGCAGTTGCAGGGGGTCGTAGCTCACGCGCTCCTCCACGAACAACCACTTTGTCTTTTTTTATCTGCTCGGAAGCCTATTGGCGCTTGAGCCGCACGCGCCTCCGCTGTAAAAGTGATGGCACTTTTTTCTGTGACTGGGAGGGTCAAAACAGATCAGAAAGTTTTAAAAAGGTTGTATTTTTACTTGATTTGCTAAAAGATTGGTTTTTATTTCTTTATTTGAGTTTTAAAAAGTTAAAATGGTTGGTGGTATTATATTAGTCTCCTAAAATGGAAATGTGTGTTAAAAAATATTTGGGTTGTCTAACACACTTTAGTTTTTCGGGTGTAGTTATTAAAGTACCTTGCATGTGACTGAGAGGTCATAAGTTTGAGTGGACATGTGAGTAAGACTAATGTAAACTTATTAAAATATATATATTATAAATATTATATGTAAGAAGAAAAGATTATGGGAGAAAATAGTAAGTTTATCATTTTTAGGAGGGAATGTGATGATGCATATTTTAGAATAAATTTGAATAAGTTGAAATGAAAAAAAAAAGGAATAATAAGTTAGCCAGAAAATATAAAAGCAATAAATAATGATAGCAAATTGTGGAGGTAGGTAGGTCCAGTTACATCCCCCTATTTCCAGAGCATTAAATGCCTAGGAATATCATTTTTGGATTTCATTTATTCAACACTATCAAATTTTTAGCCTTTTCTTGTATTGTGATTATTATTTCCAAAAATCTTCATTTTTTTTTTCTAATTTCGTGAAAATACATGGGAGTTTCTAATTCACTAAAACTATATTTAATTGAATATCGATGTTTTTATGTACTAGGAAAAAAATGTTTTTATATAGGTACTTCTAATATAGGGCGGAAAGTTGTCAATAGCTCCCTTATGTTTTAGGACTTGAAAATAATTGTCTCATATTAAATAAAAAGAAAATATAAGTACACATTCAATTCTATATGCACTATATTTGTACTTCACTTTCATTTTTATTAAGAAAGTGTATAATTATGCTGAAAAAGTGGATTATTATTCAGGGACATTAATGGAAAATTAGAAAAATATATCATCAAATTTTATAAATTAGGATATTACATTATATATATTTTTTATTAGAAAATATATCGCAAAATATTTATGTTAGGGAAATTTATCATCTATTGATGACTAGATAATTAAGTGACAAGGAATATGTCTTTTTTATTATTTTTTAATTTAATATTTTTATTAAAAAATATTTTTTTTATAATAGTATTATTATATACTCTAATTTTATAATTTATTATTCAAGAATTTTAAAATTAGAGAATATAATAATACAATTATTAAAAATAAAAATATTATTTAAAAAATAAAAAAAAATGCCATATGAGTATCTAGTTGCCGACATGTGGCATTGAATCAACGTTACATCATTGCCACATTGCACATAATTTCTGAATCATTAATAGATGATGAATTTTTCTAACAAATGTACACTTTGTAATATAATTCCCTAATAAAAAAATTCATGATATAATTTCTTAATTTGTTAAACTTTATCATACATTTTAATTTTTTTTTCGTTCATTAATTTGTTGTGATTTATTATTATATAAAATGAAGATTTGTAATTAATTTTAAAAATATAATATTCTATTTTTAGTAGTTGATTATGAGGGAGGGTATGAAGATAGGACAGGGTGAAGGGTTGTAATTTAGTTAGTGTTACATCATGCATTTTAGGGTAGGTCTGAGGGGTCAAAGTTGTGATGTGTGAAATTGTGAATGCAAATGGGCATTCATTTATAGGGATAGTCTTTTGCAACTGCAAGTCCAAACCCTTTTTTGTCTCATGCCTATTGCTTACCTACTAATTTGTGTAAAATTGTAAAAAAGAAAATACTCCCACACTTCTAAGTGAATATTCCTTTCGTCCCGATTATTTGGTCTATATTTTTTTTTAGGATGTCCCATTTATATGATTTATTATTTAAATTTAGTATTGTTTTTTACATGTGTTTACAAATTTACTCTTATAAACTGAACATAATTAATAGAGTTATTATTAATAGTTATTGCTAAATAAAGGTAATTCAGAAAATTTGTTCAAATATTTAATTTATTTATAAATAAATTTTGGCATTCGTGCAAGTTAAAACAGGACCAAATAAATGGGACGGAGGGAGTAGTTCACTTTGTCCGTACACCATAACCAAGGTTTGTAAATATTATGAAATGAATATTTTATTGACTAGTATGAAAACTTATTATTTTAGGAAAGTTAACTAATATTACGGGACAGACGATACGAAAAATGAATAATGGACTATTTATTTAGGACGGATGGAATATATAAATAAACATCATTTTGTTTTTGAACATTTTTTTTATGTTGTGGAGCTGTTCAAGATTCAAGAACTATAAGTGTAATATAATTTGCTTTTTCCCCCAAAGTTATATGCATGCTACAGATAATTCACAACTTTTCAAGCATTTTGTTAAAATTACAAAAGTTTGTCAATGAGATATGAATATATTTAGTTTTTTTTTTAATTTAAATATTGTTTACACATATCTCAATCAGAAAAAGAAAAATAAAATTTAATGAAGTAATATCTGGCATGCAGATGAGAACGTGCATCGTATGGTGTTGCTGTTTTTTATTTTTTAAAAAAATAATAATACTCCCTCCGTCTCTTAAGTATTAATCTCATTTGTTTTTGCACAATTATCAATATTTGTGAGTGTAGTAGAATTAATATTTTATTAGTGTGAGAATATTTTTTTTCATTTTAAAAAATTAGACTAATTTTACGGGACAAATGAAAATGAAAAATAAAACTAATACCAAGGAACGGAGGTATAATAAAGTTGCCCAGACAACAGAACCGTTTGTGCTCAGATATGCTGTTCAAGGAGGAAAAAAAAAAAAGGCAACTGAGAAAGAAAACTAAAAACCATGCTTTTTTACTGTTTCTTTTTTAACGCTATGCTATTGAATGAGAGTAAAAAAAATAAATAAAAAGCAAGTTATAGTGCACATTATTTCAAAAAAAAAAGAGAAATCATATCATCCATTTCTTACAAAGAGCTAGGAAAATGTTCAGTTTTTACATAGAATTTCAGAATATTTTAGACGATCGATTCAATATAAGATTTTTAAAATTATATATTTATATATATTAAACATATATATAATTGTTAAGGGAAAGTTTTGGTTTAGGCAGACCTAAACGATTTAGGCAGGTTTTATCCATTAACTCAAGCCCAAACTCATATAATATACCCTAATTGGGATTAATAAACCCTATTTGAGATGGGTCAACCCATTTGCGTAAGATAAAACTCGCCTAAACCGTATAGGTCTGCCTAATGCAAGTTTTTGCCAATGATTAAATATTGATTTTACAAAAATATGATTAAATCCCCACAACGATCAAAGTCTGTATCGATCCCTTAGTATAGGCACACTCTACATGCATGTATAGTAAGTAGTAGAAGGGAGGGGTGGTGGTGGTGATTTTGTGAAATAAATGAGGTGGCGCTGAAGTCTTGATGCCTCATTTATGGGTATGGTGATTAAAATTGCTCAACCACCAAACCTCATTTATTGCATATATCATCCTACACCAACTCTCACTCCATGCATTAACTCTTCCTCCAACCATAAATACAAACTATTTTTATATTCCCACCGATTATATAATCCAGTTTAATTTTGCATATTTGTAAAAATTTATTTAATATTTAAACAAATTTCTAACATTACTTTATTTAAAGTATTAATTAATCTCTCATTTTCATAATATTACATTTAAAATACTCACTTTCCAAGATTATTCAGGGATGTAATGGTAAATGATTATATAAAAACAATACCAAATATAGAAATTGGACTATATAATTGAAACACGCTAAAATAGTAACTCGGACTATATAATCGAAACGGTGGGAGTATTTGTAAAAAAATATTAGATTTAACAGTTTTAAAGTATTTTTTCCTTCCCATTAGATTGGTCCATTTTTATTTTGCACAAAAATCAATGTTTGTGAGTGTAGTGTATTTAATATTTTATTGATGTGATATAGATTTTTTTTCCATTTAAGGGAATTGGACTAATCTGGTGGGACATACTAATATGTAAAAAGGGACTAATCTGGCGGGACGGAGGCAATATTATTTTCATTTTCATGATATTACATTTAATATTCTTATTTTTCAAAATTATTCAGAAGTGTAATGGTAAATTACCAAAAAAAAATAATACAAAATATAAAAATTGGATCATATAATATAAAGACCCTAAAATAGTAATTCGAACCAAATAATCGGAATGACGGGAGAAATAATTTAAAAATATCCTCCACTCCTGTGGATGCAAAGTGATGTAAGTATTTTATTGATGTGAAGCACATAATAATACTTGAGTTTAATGAAATTTAAATTAATGCGCTATATTTTAAAATAAGTATGATTTATTCGGAGACCTTGCATGATAAATGTTTAATTACATAATATAATAATGGAAAGGGTTAATTCAAACTAAAGTTATGATTTAAACATGATTTTTTTGAAACGTGTCAATAAAATTTCAATCTTGTAATTATTTCAACAGCTGTAAAAACATTGACGCATCAAACTTATTTTATCCGTGCATGTAACATGATTATAAACCCTAATAAAAGTAAATGAAACTAATTAATTAAGACAAAAACTTGCGTTAAGCACGCCTAAACGATTTAGGCGGATTTTCTCTTACCCAAATGAGTTCATCCATCCTAAATAGGGTTTATTAATCCCAGTTAGGGTATATTAAATGGGTTTTGATTGGGTTAATGGATAAAACTCACCTAAACCATTTAAGCATGATTAACCAGAGACCTTCCCATTAATTAAAAGTTAAGTAGAATGAGTTAATATGTCACGCATTTAATTCAGATTAACGTGTCTAAATAGTTTGTTATTTGGTGTTAATTTCTTTTAAATTGAATTAAGTAGTGTACTGTAAAAATGACACTGTATAAATATAAATAAAAGAAATATTATATTTTTTATATCAATGATCGAGATAAAAAAATATATATAATTTCTGTAAAATAATATATAAAGAAAATAGTACTCCCTCCGATCCGGATGAATTGTCCACTTTATTTTTGACATAATAACGAATGTAAGTAGAGATAGATAAAATATTTTATTAATGAGTATTTTTAGATAAATGAAAAATTAAATGAGACGGAAAAAAAATGAACCATTAAAGTAGGACGGAAGGAGTATAACATATAAAATTAAAAATATAAGAATATTAAAAACTTTTAATCAACCATTAATTAGTTGTAAATAAAGAGTGGATTCATTCATATTTTAAATCATGAGTTGCATTCATTTAGATTATAAATTTTGTTCTTTTTAAAAAACCTTAAATGATTTTTGTCAAAACCCAATAGCCTTTCCCAATCAAGATTTCATTATCGAATATCAATGTCCTATTCTTATTAAATATAATAAAGAAGGGAATGTCTTGGGTTAGGCAGACTTAGACGATTTAGGCGGGTTTTATCCATTAACCCAAGCCCAAACCCATATAATATACCCTATTTGGGATGGGTCAACCCATTTGGGTAGGATAAAATCCGCCTAAAACGTTTAGGCCTGCCTAACGCAAGTTTTTGCCAATAAAAAATACATTAAATCCTCATGAAATTCTTAGATTTTCCGATATATATATATAGGTTTATGTCTGGGTACAACAAATAAATAACATTATTATAAAAACATATATAATTACAATAAATTTAAGATGATAAAAATATTTGTTTAATTTATTCCAAGAATAGTTTAGTTTGACTGTCTATTCTAAATTTTTGCAAAATCTTTTTGTTTTTTCTATATATATATATTACGTTCCTATCGATATGTCGTGACGCAATTAAGATATGTACCATTGACTAATTTTTTATTTTATTTTATTTTTGAATAGAAATTCTTGATTTTTTTGTTGAGACAATTTACATGTGAAACAAATAAATGAAAGTATGAAACATTGGATTGTTGATGAATTGGAGCGGCGTCAGAATCACGGCACTGCATCGTGCTAATCTCTTGCCTACTTTGTTTATTTATTTTTGCTTAATTTTTAAAATTTAAATATTGAATATTTACTAATATATTAAATAAAATAGTTGCATTAAGTTATAATTTTGCCATTTTTCTTCAAAGAAATCACCACATCAATATCAATTTCATTTTTTTTTATTTTATTTTATTTACTATTTCTTACATTACAATTAAAATAGACAACAAGGATATAATAAATATTTAATAAAATTATGTTTCTCACATTTTTTTAAAATATTATATCTCATTAATTTTGTAACGCTCCCATCTGACCTTCCCAATATGAGGCCACGTTACATTGATGTTTCAGGTTTTATCATCATATTTCAACATTTGTAAGCAAATGACTTAGATATATAAATAAAAGATAAAAGAATTCATAAAGAGTACTTCGAGTTAAGTTAACAACAGTCTTCAAAAGTTAAATAATTTCAAAGGGAAGGAAATTCAGAGAGTGTAGCAGCGTGTGTGTAGCGTGATGGTGACATGTATATGAAGATACATGTCACAGGATCTATTAAACTTTATAAACCTCTTCACTTCACCAGCTTACACCCGCTACCTCCATCCAAGCTGCTTAACCTGCACGTTTTAGAAATAACGCGAGGGCTGAGTACTTTCGTACCCAGTGAGAAACATGCCAAAAACATACATTATATAGGAAACATGCTATGCAACTCACACAGCTAAGCACGGGGTTTTGTTGAAAAGAACCGTGTTAGCCAAAATATTTTATTTCACACGTGTGTTATTTTAGGTGTTATCATATCTGTTTCAGTGTTGTAACTGGAAGTTGGCCGGCTTCCAAGTTACGATGATCAGTTAGGGATGTATACACACTCAACCTACTGTCATCTAGAGTGCACTAGTCTCAGAAATCCATTTTGAGACCCGATCGCTTATTATTCATCAATTAAATCTCCATAATCAATCTCATTCACAACTCCACGTTCAAGTATAACAAATTCCACCTCATATCTTCAAATTCCCATCATATGGAGTCGCTACTCCATATGTACTAATTGAGTTCTAGCGCAGTTATGAGAATCTGGTTCCAAACTCATTAGTTATTATCTCTTGTCGTTGGGAAAACGACAGAGGACATATAAGATAACACAAAACAAGCATAGCAGTTTCATTTTAAAAGCAAAACAGTTTATACACATTTTGAAAAGGAAACACACATTTTATTTTTATAGTTGAAATAGTTTCCCACCTCGTTCTTGGCTCTTAATTAGATGCTCTGCTAGAATGAGCTCAACAATCCTTGCTTTCAATTTCCTACAATCAAATGGGGTTCTCGAGTCAGTACGATATATCTAGGACAATATATCTTAGTTGTAGATAAACAGACTCAGAAGAACTAGGATTGAACAACATCTCATCATACTTCAAGCCTCTGTGTCGACCGATAGGGTCTGTGTCGGTCGACACAACCCTGGTCGACACAGGCTTAACTCGGTCGACATTCGGTCGACATGACTGGGTCGACACGATTGTATCGACTGATTCTGTCGATCGACATGCTTTCTGTCGATCGACAGAAGTGGCTCGATATGCCTCCTATCGACAACCGTTGTGTCGATCGAAATACATCCTGTCGATCGACAGGATGTCCGATCGACAAGCCCTTGGCATCAACCCCCCCTGTCGATCGACAGCACTCCTGTCGATCGACAAGACTTGTCCGACATCACACCATCGATCGACCCCCCTGTCGATCGACACAATTCCTGTCGATCGACAGGAGTCATCTTCTTCGCGGGTTTCGCTGGAGCTGAACCTGCAAATCGCTATATCTCGCGATTTCGCCGGCCGATTACACATGCAAATACATATATGAACTCCCTAGACTGTAAGGAACACGAATATGGCTACAAAACACGAATATACATCGAAAAAGAAGGACGCAATATACCTCGCCGGAGTTCCTCCGTTCACGGCGGCGGTAGGGGTTTTCCGGCGTCCAAATGGGGCGTTCTTGACGTGCGAAGACTCCCTACAATCTCAGGAACACGAATCTAGCATCCAAATGTCGATTAATGGCCGGAAAAACGAGTTATGAGAATTAAATCTAGAAATCGCAACACAAAAACCCACCTTACTTCAAATGGCGATATCTCCCTCGTTACTCGTCCTCTCGAAGCCTACGAGTACTCAAATTGAAGCTCTCGACGAATGCTACGTAATGGTGGTGGTCACTCGCCGCAATGTCGCCGGAGTCGGCCGGAAAAAGGGGCTGAAGGTGGCTGACGGGTTTAAGGAGTGGGAAGGGTTTTCACTTTCTCTCTCTAGAATTATAATATAAGGTTTTAATGACATATTCTCTATATATATGTGTGTATAATTATAAATTTCCACTTATACACATATACATATGTATATGATTATTGTTGTGAATATTTCTGGGTGGAATTAAGGAGCCCAAGAACAATTGAATCGACGGTATAATTAACGATATAATTAGAAACACGAATTTAAATGGCAGGCGAAAATGTTGATTTCGGAGAACTGGGCGAGTACAAAGAATAAAAGAAAACTTAACAAGTATAACAGGAGATAATGTAAATACAACGTAAATCGTGCTATATCGAACTATAATTCTTGTGCCTATTCTCGTTCTTTCATCCGCCCCCAGATCATGCTTTTCCAGAAATATATATACCCTTTTCAGCTAACGCTCCCTCCTTGAATGCCGAGATTTCCGCCGAGCTTTATTGCTGATTTACCCGTTTCGTGATCGAAAGATCCGTTTTCCCTTATTTAAGTTTTTTCTTTTAATGTCGACCTCTAATTTCAACTCTTTATGAATCGAACAGTTCGATCCATATTTATTCGACCTATGATAATGGACTTTCGATCCGATGGTCAGCCCATGTATCAAATGGGCTTGTGCTTTAAATGGGCTTTCGTCGTTCATAATTTTCAGCCTCAACAATAGCCCCCTCGACTTATCAAGTTACTTCCAAAAGAAGCTTGGTAAGTCGAGCACAATTTCGAGAGTATTTACAGACGTATGGCTCATCAGATTCTCTGAAGAAAATCTGGATTAATGAGATATCGTATTCAGACATCTTTTCGGCTGGAAGAATCGATTCCTCTGTGGGGATGTCTTCCGATTCGTACTATTCCGTAAAATAGTGACGAATGTCGGCGAACATGGCCCGAATCCATAGTTCGCATTTTTCCTGACAGTTCGGGGTTCTGTCGTATAAGCCATCTGGTTTTACTCTTCGAAATGAATTTGCGACGTATGATCAGAGCCCAATTTTTATCGAGGCACTGTTAATACTTAAATCGATATTTAGCTGAAGCGTTTCAAATTTCCCGCCTACTAGCACAGCAATGGCATTTGCGTAATTTCCGGAAAAATTACGGGCTAATTACCGGAAGTCAAACAGTCGCACCCCTTTTAAACATTTCCCAAGAATCACTTCCTTCATCTTCCTGCAACACTCCTTCGTCTTCATTTCTCCGATCAGAAATTCCGTCGTTCGAGATTCAGGTAACGTACTTCTTCCTTATATATCTTTTATATATGTTTTCTTAATCGCATTTTATACCCTTATTCCGCTTTTCCGCACATCGTTCGCTAGATTTTGATTCTGATTTTCCTCGATCATTCACTCTTTTCGATTAGGTTTTAGCCCCTGTCCACTCAATATCGCCGTCGCTTAGAAACAACATGGCCCACGATTCTGATACCCATATCCCAACACCGCCTTTCACCCCCTCTCCCGAAAGGGATCCTTCCATCAATCTAACCGTCCAACCAAATTGGGATTTAATCTTCCAAAACCCAGAAACATCCCGCCGTCCCGGGAAGGAGAAAATCATAGCTGAGGCGCCTGAAGAACTCCCATCATCTTCTGATTCTGAAGACGACACCCCTATCGCCGAGACCTACCGCCGTCTGGAAACGACTCTGAAACCCGCAGAAACTGGCGATCCGGACCATCAACTTCCCGACAGGACATCTGCCCATCCGTTGGTCGTCGGTGGGTGGACGCTTCCCAAAGATTGGTCCACACATAGAGTCCTTGGGGCCATTTCTTCGATCAATAGGGACGACATGCTCGCCCTGGCTGATTCCGTTCCATGCTTGGGGGCCACCTACATCCGTCCCAAGCAAAACCGAATATGTTTCGACCCGCCGACTGGCTTCGCAGCCTTCTATACTGCCGCGATGGAGAATGGAGTTGGCCTCCCGATCCATCCCTTTTTTAGCGAAGTCCTGGCCTCTTACAATATTAGTCCTTTTCAACTAGCCCCCAACAGCTGGTGCCATCTAGTCGGGGTATTCTTAGTTTGGATGGACTTAGGTTTAGGCCTTCCCACAGTTCGGGAGTGGCATTATATGTATAGAATGAACCAATGCCGCGACAAACACTATTTCTACTTCACCAGATGGAAGACATGACGAACACCTCTTGTGCAGAAACCTCCGACGAACTCCCCTAATTGGTGGAACACATACTTTTTCCTTAAACTCGACCCCCTCGAACCCCGAATTCATTAGCCGTGGAGGAGCTCCAATAAGTAGGTCATCCCCTTTTTGCAGTGCGAGAGAGAACGATCCTCTCCCTTTCCGAGCAAGCAAGGATCGACCGTGCTTACGACGTCAGCATCAGCAATCGTGAGTGGCCCAAGCTTCAACTTGGTCGATTCGTGACCGCTCTTCACTTCCTGGATCATAACTGCCACATCAACGACCTTCCGGATAACATGAGGAGTCACGGTCCTTCCGCTGAACAGGTCGCTCGAGCCTTGCGAGAAAAGAAGAGAGCCCGAGAAGAACTCGAACTGAAACGACGCGAGGAGAACCCTCCAAAGAGATCCGCCACTTCATCGAGCCAACACCCCCTACTCCACCTCCGATTAAGCCCTCAGATCCTCCAAAGGACACTCGCTACACCCCTGCATCGGACTCTTCCCGCAAGGAGTCCGATCGCAAAAAGGAAAAAGAAGGGGGGCCATCCGACCGTCGCCTCCGTGCTTCAGATAAGGAATCCTCTGATCGGGACAAGGACTTCGATCCGAAGGAGAATTTGGACAGGTCTCTGATCAGGTCGCAGACGGCTCCAGCCAATGCGAAGGTCGATTCGTTCCTCGTCCATGCCCGAAAACTGCTACTCAACCCACCCCCACAAGATCCCTTGGCTGGCGCTTTGTTCAATAGGCTCGCCCGCTTCGAGCAGCGCCAACTAGAGGTAACCCATTCACTAGCTTTTCGTTCTCTTGTCATTGTTTCTACTTTTATTGAGTATTAATTCTTAGGATGCGATGGAGTTCGACAAGATCCATCGCGAGATCAAAGCTTTCGAGGACAAATGTGCTGAAGAAATCTTGAAACTCCGAGGTGAGGTTGAAAGCCAAAGGAAAAAGGTTGCTGCCCTGGAGGAGAAGCTGGACGAGACAGAAGGCAATGCCGCCGCCTTTGCTGTGAGGGCCAACAACGCTGAAGCGGAGCTCAAAGCATGTCAGGGAGAACTGGAGAACTCGAAGAGAAAATACGAAGCCGACATCGCAGTGCTCTCCAGCGACATCCAGAAGAGGGGGAATCAACTCAAGGCTATGCAAGAGCAACTTACTGCCAAAGAGGAGGAGCACAAGGCCAAACTGAAAACCTGCCAAGACGAGATTACTCGCCTTAAGTCTGGTGAGGGCCTCGACTTCGAGTCTATCATCCAGACTCCGTACTTCGCTGACACCTACAAGGTAATTACCCTGAGCACTTCGATTCTCTCTCTCCTTAACCTCAGTTTTTTCACAATCGATCTTTTTGTCACACTTACAGACTCTCGCCGAACAGGTCGATCAAGAAATCAGAGGGAAGATTTCCTCTCGATTCCCAGACCTCGACTTAAGCATTCTGGATGAGACCCCTCAGACTGAGCAAGACCCCAATTCCAGCAGCCCCAAGCAGCAGAAGAGCGGTGAAAAAGACGTCAATCCTCAGCAGCAAACAAACATGGATGCATGAATCCTTCTTTTACTTTATGTCAAACAATTACGTATTTTTTCTTTGTTTACGCAGACAATCTTTTCTCTTTTAGCTTTAACCTTCGTACTTTTATTAATATCGAATGCTTGCTTACATCGATTATATGATGATTCCTTGCGATACTGTGCCTTTCATTCGCATTATTATTCTGCACAGAGAATTTCGAGGTTAGGATGGGCGATGCCGAAGCATCGCCCCTCCGACGCTCAAGTTAGTAAAATGATGAAAACGATATGCAGAAAAAAAAAGAAGGTATACTTAGCTGACACATAGCTGAGACCGCTACCACGTTAGAAATAGTATTTCTTTAAATGCCTAATATTCCAGCTACTAGCGATTTCTCGGCCTTCACAATCCTCCAAATGGTACGCTCCTCGCCCGACCACCCGTGTTACTTTATACGGTCCCTCCCAGGTCGCGCGAGCTTCCCCACACTTTTGTCTTTGGTATTCTGAAACACTCTTCGCAACACCCAATCCCCTTCTCGAAAGGTTCGCAACCTGAGCCTTCGATTATAAATCCTCTCCACTTGCGATCGACGCTGGGCCATCATTATCAAGGCTCGATCCCTTTTTTCATCTATCAATTCCAAGTTTTTGAACAAGTTGTCTTTTATTACATGCCTCCTCGCACAACTCAACTCGCAAGCTTCTTGCCCTTGTCTCGATTTGTATAACTGCTTCTTCACCGTACGCCAGAGCAAAAGGAGTACTTCCCGTCGCTACGCGAGGTGTGGTTCGATACGACCACAACACCCCTGGGAGTTCATCGACCCATCCGGTTTTAAGAGCATGCAACCGTTTCTTCAATGTAGCCATAATGGTTTTATTAGATGACTCGGCCTGTCCATTCGCCTCTGGATAGCGCGGCGTAGAAAAGACCAACTTTATCCCGTACTGATCACAAAATTCCCGAACTCTTCTCCCAGTAAACTGCGTACCATTGTCGGTCCTGATTTCTTTCGGTATCCCAAATCGACACAGTATATTTGTCCAAAGGAATTTTATAACTTCCGGTTCGCGCACATTGCGAAATGCTTCCGCTTCGACCCACTTCGTAAAATAATCAGTTGCGACGAGTAAATATTCCTTCTGACCAGCACCCTTCGGGAGTTTCCCTACAATATCCATACCCCATGCCATGAAGGGCCATACAGGCACGGTCGCATGGAGTGGCTCCACATACTTTTGTACTGTTACCTCGAACCTCTGACAGGCCTCGCAACTCTTCACATTCTTTTGCATCCTTTCGTAAAGTCGGCCAATAGAAACCTGCCGATATCACCTTATGAGCCAATGTTCGAGCTCCTTGGTGACTTCCGCAGTCTCCTTCATGAATTTCCATTAGGACGACAAGAATCGCCTCATCATGAACACATTTCAAGAGGGGACCCTCCAACGATCGCCTATATAGCTCGCCATCATAGATCACATATTTCCCTGCGGCTCGGGTTACCCGAGCTGCTTCCGCCTTTTCCTCTGGGAGTGCTCCCTCTTCGATGTATCGTACTATGGGGTCTATCCAAGTCCCGACTCGCTGTACCTCGTTTACCTCATGGAAATTCTGGACTATCGATTCATCTACCCATGTCACAGGTACTGCTTTCTCCCGCCTCTCTTGCTGAGAAGAGGCCAAATTCGCCAACGCATCCGCCTCCGCATTCTCTTCCCTGGGTACGTGCCTTATCTCGAAATTATCAAAGCCAGCACTAACCTGCCGGGCGATTTCATAATATTTTGCCAAATGTGGTTCCTTTACTTGGTATTGATTACATACTTGGGAAACCACCAACTGTGAATCGCAGCGCACATGCAAACGTTGTACACCCAGTTCCTTTGCCAATTGCATTCCTCGTATGAGAGCTTCTTACTCCGCTTCATTATTTGTGACATCAAAGTTAAGTCGAATTGCACGCTCGAACTGCACTCCCCATGGACTCCACAATTTTAATCTGACGCCATTCCCATTCATGTTACTGTACCCATCGACCTGAAGAATCCATGGTTCATGCCCAAGCTCTGACGCTTCTATTTGTGCGATCTCCTTTTCAGCTTCGATTTGCAAGTTCACCGAATACTCCGCCACAAAGTCAGCTAGAGCTTGAGACTTTATCGTAGTTCTGGGTTCGAACTCAATCCCAAAGCCTCCAATTTCGACTGCCCATTTAAGTAATCTCCCCGACAAACTAGGTTTAGAGAATACACTTCGAAGCGGGTATGATGTGATAATTTTGACCGAATGAGCCTCGAAATATGGCCTTAATTTTCGTGAAGCTACTACTAAGGCCAGAGCCAACTTCTCTAAGGTCGTGTATCTTCGTTCTGCATCGAGCAAAGGCTTGCTTACGTAATGAACAGGATGTTGTCTTCCTTGATGTTCCCTTACTAAGACCGATCCAACGGCATGGTCCGAAACCGACAAGTACAGTAGCAAATGTTCCCCCTATTCAGCTTTAGACAGCAATGGAGGGCTCGACAGATATTCTTTAAGTTGTTCGAACGCTTTCGAGCATTCATCCGTCCATTCGAAATTCTTCCCCTTCCGTAGGATTCGGAAGAAACTATGTGTCCTATCCGAATATCTTGATATAAACCGACTTAGCGCCGCCAATCTCCCAGTCAACTTTTGCACCTCCTTCGGACTCCGTGGATGCGCTAGATCCTTTATGGCCCTTATCTGTACTGGATCGGCCTCTATCCCCCGACTAGTTACCATATATCCTAAGAACTTTCCCGATGCAACTCCAAAAGTGCACTTTGCAGGATTCAACTTCATATTGTACTTTTTCAAAATATCGAAAGCTTGCATCAAATCCCGCACATTCTCGCTTGCCCTCTCAGATTTTACCAGCATATCGTCAATATAAACCTCCATGGTTCTCCCAATGAGTTGTTCGAACATTTTGTTCACCAGGCGCTGATAGGTCGACCCTGCGTTTTTGAGTCCGAAGGGCATTACCTTGTAGCAATAGATTCCTCTATTATTCATAAATGCGGTTTTTTCTTGGTCATCTGGATGCATCATAATCTGATTATAGCCCGAGAACGCGTCCATAAAGCTTAGCAAATCATGCCCAGCGGTGGCATTCACAATGCTATCTATGTGTGGAAGGGGGTACGGGTCCTTTGGGCATGCTTTATTCAGATCTGTGTAATCGACACACGCGATTCTTCCCATTTTTCTTTTTTACTACAACAACGTTGGCTAACCAGGTCGGGTATCTTACTTCTCTTACGGATCCGATCTCTTGCAGTTTCTGAATCTCTTCGTTTGTGGCCTCATTCTTATCTGGAGAGAACTTCCGCCTTCGTTGCTGTATGGACCTTGCACTTGGATCTACTTGAAGCTGATGAGTCATCACCTTTGGGTCTATGCCAACCATATCTTTGTGGGACCAAGCAAATACCGCACGCTCTTTAGATAAGAAACCTACGAGCTCTTCACGAACTGTAGGATCGAGTTCAGATCCAATATTTGTTTTCTTGGAGGGGTCAAGTGCTACCTCTATTGTTCCTTCCGCTTCATCCCTCATCACTTTGACCGGTTCCGATGGGAAATGTTGTTGCGAGCACACTGCCTTAAAACTCGCATAGTAGCATTCCTTAGTTACGCTTTGTTCTCCCTTGATAGTGCATACCCCATCTAAAGTCGGAAACTTAACTAACTGATGATACGTAGAGGGAACCGCCTTGAGTTGATGAAGCCATGGACGTCCCAATAAGGCATTGTATGCGCTTGGTGCGTCGATGATCATAAACGCCACATCATATCGGATTCCTCCGCAATAGGTAGGTAAGGTCACGGTCCCCACCGTCATTTGCACTCCTCCATTAAACCCGATCAGAGGGGTCTGACTTCGTACAATCCTCTCCTCAGGCAGCTTCATCTCTTTGACCGCATGATGGAAGAGGATGTTTGCCGAGCTCCCATTGTCCACTATAATCCGTTTGACGAGACAATCCGAGATTTGCAAAGAAATTACGAGCACATCGTCATGGGGATGTGTGGCCTCCGGGACATCTTTCTCCGTAAATTCGATCGTCCTATGAGTTACGGGGGCGGGGGCTATCTGCGCCTTAGTGGGATTCTGTCTCCTCGCTCTTTTGGCTGGTGATCTGGTGACCCCGCTGATCTCCGAACCTCCGGTTATGCAATTTATAGTTCGAGTAGGAGCAGGCTGTTTATCAGGCCGATTCTCTTGGGCTTGCTCCGAAGTGGTCTGCTTTTCGCGAGTCCAAGTTCTCTTCCCTTTATCTGATAAGAATTCTGTCAATATTCCTCGTTTTAGTAAATCGAGCACCTCCAACCGTAGGGCTCGACAGTCCGCAGTGTTATGACCATGGTCACTATGAAAATCGCAGAACTTCTTTGGATCTCTCATGGAGGGGTCGGTCTTCATTCTCGGTGGCCATTTCACCTTGTCTGACATTTGGCGAAGTACGCTTTGTACCAGTTCTGCGGGCTCAATAGCGAGTGTATACTCCGGCACGCAGGTAGTCAAAGTGTTGACGTGGGGTGGCCTGCTTCCGGACGGCCGATTGTAGGGATGCGGTCGTGCGGGTCGGCGGTCACGCTGTTCAGGCCGACGCTCCTCCCGTGCGATTACCGGTCGTCCACCACGTCTTGACCTACGGTAGGGCTCGTCCTCTTCCCACTTGATTAATGCCCATGCTCTGTTAAGCGCGTCATCCATGGTCTGGCAAGGGTAGATCGATAGCTCCCGATACAAGTCGGAGTCGACATCCAAACCTTTAGTGAAGGCTCGCACCGCGGTACTGTTTGGGCAATTCGGGACCGCTACTAATTCCTTATTGAACCTGGACAGATATGCCCTCAGTGACTCTCCGGGCTTTTGAATTATAGCATACAAATCATCCGGGTGTTTGTCAAGTTTCCGACTACTTGAATACTGACGGAGGAATAGTTGATGTAACTCAGCAAACGTCGAGATCGATCCCCTCGGCAAACTAATAAACCACTGCAAAGCCGGACCGGTGAGGCTCGATCCAAAGCTTTTACACATGCAGGCCTCACGTCGAGCGCTAGGGATCGCTAGCGCGAACATCTTCTGCTTATAAACCGCAACATGATTTTCTGGATCCGTAGTGCCGTCATAGAGCACAAAGCTCGGGGGGGTAAAATGGTCCGGAAGTTCGGCCTCTGCGAGCTCTGGTGTAAACGGTGATTCTGCGTAGCTTTCTCGCGGGATAGTTCGCTCCGGGGGTGGCAACCCTGGTACCCTGGCGATCAAGGACTCGAAATAACTGAGTCGTTGTTCGAACCGTCGTTCCAGTTGCGTCAATGCTGACCCTCCTACGTGGTTTGTAGTCAGCTGTCTCGGGTTGGTGTTTGGTTCTATCATCGTACCCGGTGTCCTTTGATTAGCCTCGTCTTCGGTAGCCCGGTTGAATTCATCCCGTAGATCATGGGCAGCAAGCGTTCGGGCCCTATTCGAGCTCCCGAGCTCTTCCACTATTGGATGGATCGTCAATTGTTTCAACCGGCGGTTATTCTGCTCGAGGGCCTGGCACTTCTGGGTTACAGCCTCAACTTGAGCTCCCAACCTTTCCATTACTCCTCGAGCTGTCTGGACCTGACTTATCAATTGCGCCACATATGGGTCTTGCATCAACGCGGGCGGCGGCGGCGGAAAGGACAGTTCGTTGAGCGGGGTCACGTTGAAGGCTCGCCTCATATCGTCCAATGACCCGTGAGGTTGATCCGTTCCGCGTCCGCCTGCGGTAGAGCGTCCTCGACCTGTTCCCAGTTGCGGACCACGTCCCTGATTCGACCCTCTTCCAGCTCCGGGAGGCACGGCTCCTCCTGTTGGAGGAACAGTTCCACCAGTGGCGAGTTCACGATTTCCGTCTTCCGCCATCCCTGCACGAATTGTCAGCGTAAACCTTGTTCTTGGGCCCCACGGTGGGCGCCAAATTGTTGTGAATATTTCTGGGTGGAATTAAGGAGCCCAAGAACAATTGAATCGACGGTATAATTAATGATATAATTAGAAACACGAATTTAAATGGCAGGCGGAAATGTTGATTTCGGAGAACTGGGCGAGTACAAAGAATAAAAGAAAACTTAACAAGTATAACAGGAGATAATGTAAATACAACGTAAATCGTGCTATATCGAACTATAATTCTTGTGCCTATTCTCGTTCTTTCATCCGCCCCCAGATCATGCTTTTCCAGAAATATATATACCTTTTTCAGCTAACGCTCCCTCCTTGAATGCCGAGATTTCCGCCGAGCTTTATTGCTGATTTACCCGTTTCGTTATCGAAAGATCCGTTTTCCCTTATTTAAGTTTTTTCTTTTAATGTCGACCTCTAATTTCAACTCTTTATGGATCGAACAGTTCGATCCATATTTATTCGACCTATGATAATGGACTTTCGATCCGATGGTCAGCCCATGTATCAAATGGGCTTGTGTTTAAATGGGCTTTCGTCGTTCATAATTTTCAGCCTCAACAATTATGAAATTATTCAAATAATCTTCCCCAATTCCAACATAGTACTCCAAATTTACATGTATAACATTCCAAAATCCCAATCTCCAATACCTAATATCTCCAACATATAATATTTCAAACTCATTGATATAAATTAATTTCTCCAATAACATAAATAACCTCAATTGGTTCCTTAGCAATAATTTCTCATTCCATAAACTCAAGAAATAACTTGTACAGGATCAAATTTTAATATTGGTGTTACAAATTTATTAAAATTACTATTTTTAAATAACACAAATATAATTTCTTCCTTCTGTATATTAAACTCTAATTTGGTAGGTTATGTTTCATGAAAAATTGAAACTAAATTAATTTAAGAATTATTACAAAACTTGCAAATATATAATTTTATTAATTATATCTTAATATTAAATAAAAGATTATTTATTCAATTTGGGCAATGTATGAGCGTAAACTTAATTTAATTATAAAAAAAGTCTGTAATTTATTGTAAAAATATTTTTATGGATTTTGATGAAAAGATATTTTTTGGTAAAATCATATTGTTGTGGTAGATAACAAAATCGTACCTTATCCTTTCATAAAGGAAAAGGATATCCTCTTCTGACTATGGCCTTAGCCATTTTCGACTTTCACTAGTCATACACTCATACCAATGGACAATTATTGTCAGACCTCATTTTGCTTTCACCAATTCTACTTTCTCTCATCTCCCCATTTTGCCCTTCACCAACATAACCAAATCTCAACCGAAAAAACAAAAAGGCTATTTTTGCTTTCAACTTTGGAGTCGCAAAGCAAAAACTCGATTCATCTTCTACCATTACAGTTACATGGCTTATCTGATCGCATTATTCTTTGATGGCTGATTTTGCTCAAAAGATAAAAAAATGTGCGGGACTTGGCCGGAATCGATCGAGGACGTGAATGCTGCCTGCAACGGAGTGAGAAATCCCATGGCCGATGCAGTGAAGCTTTTATTATGGTTACCAAAAAATAATGGGGGAGGGAGCAAAAAAGCGTTGTTGAGAGTGGAGACGGTTTTAGTTTGATAGGGGCATATATGTCATTTGGCAGTGCTTGACCTGGCGGAATCAATTATGTGCCCTGGAAACATCGTCAGGCGTTTGTATCAATCAATCATGTGAGTTGTGAGGGGACTCCATTTTCTCATTGCTTCAGGTATGTTCCTCTTTCGCTGTATAATCATCGATAATATGACTGGTTTGTTTCTCTCGGTGGTGGAATTCTATGTTTTTGTGATGTTTCGGGAAGAATTTCTTGTTCTTGCGGGAGGAAATGAATATGGGAATTACCATTTTTTGTGTTGTTCGGTCGTACATTGCGGGATTCGTCCGTAGTGTTGGTGTTTGTTTGAAGGGAGCAGATTATTTCGATTTCCTTGATTATCTTTATTGGTTTTTGGTCGGAGCGTGTCAATAAGTTCTGGATTTCGGTGAATATGAGCAAGAAAATGGGTGGATATTGTTTCATACTGAATTTTGTGGCTTGACATGAGAGTTATAGTTTTGCGGCATTCACTTGTACATTTAATTTTTTTTTTGGTATCGTTAATGTGCCAGGAAAAATGGGACTGAATGAATTGAATGGTGATAATTTATTTATTAAAATTGGAGTCATTGGACAGTGGAGTGATAATCTCATCTTAAATGTCAGGAGTAAGCACACTCTGCAACAGCTGCTTAAGTCGGATGATAGTATAAGTGGGTGCAGAGTTGCTGAGCTATGGTGTCTTTTCTTGGTGCTTCTGTACAATCCAGGTAAGAATGCATGAATGTGTTTTATGACTTGTTTTTATCAAGTTAGCTGCATGCTACGCCATATTTTATCTTGTGGGAATGTTAATACTTGTATTTTTTTTCTCAGTTGCTTGAGTTGGCCTTTACATGGGGAGGCAAATGGAATTCGAATGTGTAAAAGTTCCATTTCTTCGGCTGCTTTTATGAGAAAGAGTGCCAAAGGCAAGGAATCAGGAATTGGGAAACTGAAAATAATGTCTGCCAATATGGCGCTTATGATAGAAAGCCGGAGTTTGAGAATGAAATGCTCCTTAAGACAATTTGCTATCACATATCCGCGCAATGTTAATTCTGATAAAGAATACACTGAATTTCTTGGGATAAGGAAGCTAGTGGATGTGAGAAGCTATGGAACAAATAGTTTAAACGGGTATTTTTCGGTAGCATTTTCAATCTCTGCACTGCAATATATGTTGTTACATCCTAACTTCTCCTTTTAATGCTCAACTTTTTTTATTCTCTATACAGATAAACTTTATTATATTGGAAGTGATAAACATTGATTGGGTGTCTTAGGAATGATGACAGGGGCATCAGTTGTAGGTTGTGAATGTAGAATAAGAAGTCGAGAATGCCTTTTAAGCTTACTATATACATAGCAAGTGTATGACTATTTCCCATTCAGATTCATGGAAGTGGTTCTTTTTAGTTGCTAATAGATGAGGTTTTTTGCATTCAATTTGTTGGCTCATTATATGTATATCTCTATGCAAACCCGCTTTCGTTATTAAAATATGCTTCTTCAAGTTGGTTCCTTTCTTTTTTAGCATCCCATGAGAAACAGTACCTGGTAAATTTGTATTCTGTGTCTTGCTCTCTTAGTTTCTGATCAATTTTTGGAAGTTCAAACAACAAGTTGACGTGATCCATCTTGTTACCTTGTTTTTTTCTCCCTTTCGTTTAGCCTGACTTTATAAACAACTCTTGCTTGGTCATAACTGCAGTAGAGACCCTTCAGTTTATTGCAAAGCAGCCACATCCGGAGATCTTTCCGGCAGTTCTCCTAGTCAAATGAGCAAATATGAGAGAATAATTGAAACATTGACAACTCTGTTTCCAGTATGGGTACGTCTATACGGTTATGTTGCAGCTAAAAAATATGATTCTTGTGCTTGCCTTTTGTCATGTCTTTCGCAGGGGAGCTCATTTTGGCAAGTCAATCTCATTTCTTAAATAATTGCAGGTCATTTTAGGCACTATCATTGGCATTTACAAGCCTGCGATGGTAAGTTTAAGTTTTCCAGTTGAGGTGGCTGAATTGGAAATGTGATTAACTGTTGAGACAATCTCTTGCAGGTTACTTGGTTGGAAACAGACTTGTTCACTCTTGGTTTGGGTTTCCTCATGCTTTCAATGGGGTTGACTCTGACCTTTGAAGACTTCAGACGATGCTTACGCAACCCTTGGACTGTAAGCAGTTGTTCATTTGTTAACCTCAAGTCAGGAGGAAAAGTCTTACTTCTTTTATCATTTTTGAGTCGTGTGATTGCTTTTTTCAGGTGGGTGTGGGATTTTTGGCTCAGTACATCATCAAGCCGATGTTAGGTTTTTTCATTGCGATGGTATGTCGTGTCATGTTTCCTTACACTTTCTTACTGAATTTTGTTATGAATGTAGTTACTGCTAAAGTTCTAATAGGAATTTGAGTCATAAATTACTCTAGACAGCAATATTGTAGCTATGTTGCTGTACTAATGTTTACTGCTTGTAACATTCCACGAGATGTGATCTTATTGGCCCCCAAGTTGTAACTCTACATGGGGCACTTAAATCTTGAATCATGATTCCCTGCATCAATTAATGCTTATACATTTTTCAATTTTATACAGACACTGAAGTTATCTGCTCCTCTGGCAACTGGACTTATTCTGGTTTCATGTTGCCCTGGAGGCCAGGCATCGAATGTTGCTACATATATATCGAAGGGAAACGTTGCACTTTCAGTTCTTATGACAACGTAAGCTTTAGTTTTGATGCTTCTAACTTTCTGCCAATATGGAGTTACACTGGCTTCCCGTCAGCATAATTTTTTTTTGCTTACTTGAAAACAAGTTGAGATTCTTAGGTTTTTCACACTTTATGTGGGAGCATCTTATTGTCTTTTTTTGGCTGCATGACTACGAGAATCACATTTTTTTTTTTGTGAGGAAACGAGAATCACAGTTAATATAGAGAGTATGCATTTGTATCCTGTAGTCCTAGGTGATTAGTTTATTATTTGCAGAGGCTACTTTTGCTGTATGCCCGCCCTATCTGCAAGCTTAATCTGATTTCTAACATAATGTTTAGGACAAAGAAGTTTATTGTGGATAAGTTCAGTCTGAAAGGTCTTTGATAAGTTCCAGAAATCAATTTTAATCCGAGTAATGATGTTCATGATTCTACTAAGAGTTGAGTTTGCCAGTTTTTATGTGGGCTAGAATTGGTTGTTCTAACTTGACATATTCATCAGAACATTAAAAAATGCACCACAGTCCACAATGTCAGGATTGTGTCCAATACTATTTTAGCTTAAGATTTAATGGAAAATAATTTTGATCATGCTAAGGTTGACTGCCCATGTTATGCTAGCATCTAAATGAAAAGGTGATGAAACTCTGATTTGTTTTGGTATTGCAGCTGTTCAACCATCGGTGCAATTGTGATGACTCCACTACTGACTAAGCTTTTAGCCGGTCAACTTGTGCCAGTCGATGCAGCTGTAAGTTTCCCTATCTTGGTGGTTACATATCTATCCTGCTTATGAAACCACTGCGTACATGCGCATCTGCTGTAATATTACAAAAGCAGCATGTTGGAAACAGGCTTCATCTCACTACAGTGTGATATTATTATATTTGCTGGTGATCTCAATCTTATGGGATTCTTGCCTCTGTTAGGCTCTGTAATTATGCAGTTGAAATTAACTTGGGAGTTTTTGGCTCTGTCTGCTTAATAGTTTAAATTAACCTTACAGGGCCTAGCTATCAGCACTTTTCAAGTTGTGCTAGTACCAACAATTATTGGGGGTAAGTAAGCTTCAAAACTAATATTACTCAGCATTCTAATGTCCTGGGCCATCTTTTGACCTTTCTAGATCTCCCCGAGGTTTGACAACGATCTTTTCCTGGTCAACTTGTTCTCCGTTTTGCAGTTCTGTCGAACGAGTTTTTTCCAAAGTTCACCTCCAAAATAGTTACTATCACACCTTTAATTGGAGTTATCCTTACCACCCTTCTCTGTGCAAGCCCGGTGAGTTTACAATTCACAAACCAATAATATTGCCCTCTTCTTCTACTCGTGTTGCTGATATAGAAATTACTATTATCTTTTTGTCAGATCGGGCAAGTTTCGGATGTCCTGAAAACTCAGGGAGCACAATTAATATTGCCAGTTGCCCTCTTACATGCTGCAGCATTTTTCATTGGTTATTGGGTGTCAAAATTATCATTTGGTGAATCAACTTCCAGGACCATTTCTATCGAATGTGGAATGCAGGTATGTATCACATTTCTGTCCAAAATTGATACTGTGCAGTAAAAAAGTAAATCCTGATTTGAAACAGAAACTTATCTATCAACAGCCAAGGAGACAATCTAAATAATCTACATAAAAAGTAAACTCATGTTTTATACATCTTGGTGATACAGAGTTCTGCGCTTGGGTTTCTACTAGCCCAGAAGCACTTCACAAACCCCCTCGTCGCGGTTCCTTCTGCCGTGAGCGTCGTCTGCATGGCGGTGGGTTTCCAGTCTTTTAGCTTCGTCGAATGATGTGTAGTGTTTGAATCTGCAGTTTGGTTGATTGTGTTGTTTGATAATACACAGCTAGGTGGAAGCGGCCTTGCCGTATACTGGAGGAACCGGCCAATTCCAGTTGATGACAAAGACGATTTCAAGGAATAACAACAAGACTTTCAGTTGTATGTCTCAAATTTAGGGCCTCTATCATTCCTTTTGTATCATTTACCAACTTCAAATTTCCCTCCCCCCCCCCAAAAAAAAAAAAAACTTGTAGCAAGTAGTTTGGAGTTGCTTCCTTTGTCTTGGTTATGTCGATGCTGCAGCATTTGGCGAATTCTTTGCACTCTATCGACGTAGTTGCCCTTGCCGTTACAATTTAAACAGACATTTTATATATTTCTATGGAAATTCAATCTTATAATATATTAATCATAGGTTGAGTGCTTTAATCATTACACTATGAATAAGAAACAATTGCATAGCATTGCATTTTGACATTTTGAAATGGATGATTGATCTTCTTTTGAAAGTACTTAAACTAAGATTAGAAATTAATTAGTAATATTTTAATTTTTTAGATCGTTTAGAAATTATAAAAGAAATTCCATCTTAATATTTAATGGCCACTATTTTCCCGTTTCCAAAAAAAATATTGAAGGAATTGAACTCGTTCATCTTCTTCAAATTTATTCTAAAATTCCCACAAAAACTCAAGAAGTATCAGGATTTATCCAAACCCTTAATTAGGATTCGAATCAACCAACGTCTCCTTCGATACTGCGATAATGGCTGCAGTGAGAGTAACACCCAGCGCTGTGATGCTTGCTCGATCAATCTTTCGGCCATTGCTTCGTTCACAAGTCTCACTTCGTCTCGTTCTCGCTTCTTCGCCGGCCGCCGGTCTCAACGGACTGTGTTGGCGCGTGCCCACTGGTTACTGCTCAGTCAGGTGCGATTCTACAAAATCCGGCGGCCAGGATAAGAAGTCGCCCGCGCGGCTGGCAGAGGTTCAACGACTTTTGCACGAATCAGAGGAGCGGTATAAAGCTGCTGGAGGCGGCGCCGAGCCCGTTCCCAAAATAACTATTGGTATGGTTTAGGGTATGCTTTAGTGGTATTGATTGTCGGAGGAAGTTTAATTTGCTTTAAATTCTTGAAGGAGAATGACTAATGTGTTAAATTTGTAAAGTCGAGTTCTTTTGAGTTGTTATATGTGGGTGTTTTTAGGAATTTGATTTCTGATGTGTGCATAAACAATATAGCTTAGGGTGTTTATGATAATGGCCTTGATTGATGGGATGTGGCGTAAACGGATGTCTAAACTGAAATTAAATAGAGTTTGATGAATCGCATCTCCGGTTTTTCTTTTCTTGTTGGTGAATTATTCAATCGATCCCTTTTCTTGTTGGAAGTCTAGTTTGACGCAACCTGTCTCTGTATCACTAACCCTTTCACTAAGGACATTCATTTGGTCTGTGCTTTTTCTCAATTAATTGACCAATTAGTTTGTAAGTAGCTCGTTTGATTATGTATTCATTTTTTAAGTTCTTGAAAGTTACGATTGATTATCAGCAACTTCACTGAGTTCTAAATGGCTGACAGATCATCACTTTTCGTTGCTGCAGCTTTTGGCATAGTAGTGGTGCTAACAAGTTCCATTATACTATGCAAACAGTAGTAGCTGTAGCTTCTCCATCATTCTAGAAAAAAATTGCTGCAATGATACTTCATAGAGCTGTAGTGTCTCTTCAACCATTTACTTCAAATAAAGCATTTCTTCTTTAGCAGTATATGGAAGTCTTTCCTTAGCAGAGGCTCTTAGACTTCTTTAACAAAAAAATGTGATATGCCGTGATTTTATTCTATTGTTTGTTTACACCATTTGAATGATAATTTGATCTGTAGCGTGTGGTAAGAATTTGCTACGTTGTGATTCTGAACAAGTATTTTTATAATCTTGTCTTTGTATCCACTTGTGCAGTCTAGATAAGTCTCTAGGCTCCGTATCTCAGAAACTGGAAATTATTTAACAATCCAGAATTCATTTTAGTTAGATTGCCTTCTTTATAGGGGTGTAATCGAACCGAGTCGAGTCGAGTAGTGTCGTGCTCAAGTTTGACTCGTTTAGTTTCGAGTCGAGCTTTTTAATCGAATACTTTGATGTTCACGAACGTTATCGAGCCTTAATGAACTTTCTAAATTTAGAATATATTTAAGAATTTCATTATTATTTTGAAGAAAAGGTTATTTATTCAAAAAAAAAATATCATATTCATGCTCATATTCTAAATATTTTTCATTATTAGATAGATTTATCATTATTGTTACTTTTAAATTATGAAAATATTATTTTTATAAAAGTAATTATTTTATATTTCTTATTAATTTTAGCTAACGAGTCTGCTCACGAGCCCACGAGTCGAATACTATGATGCTCAAGTTTGGTTCATTTAATAAACGAGCTTTACTAAACGAACTCGAACGAGTTTTTATCGAGTCGAGATCCGAGTAGCTCACGAACAGTTTGGTTCATTTACACCCCTACTTCCTTAAGGATAAACTAATGCTTGTTTACTGTGGCCTTTTGTGGGTTTTTTTTTTTTTTTCCTTCAGGGTTTCTCATCCGATGAATGTTTCATTTTTTATGTGTCATGTGAAAGTTTGCATTTGGTTTCTTCTTTACCTTGTAGTATGCCTGAACACAGGGGCATTTTCAACCTCTTTTTTCTATATATGTAGATCATGTTTCTGTGAGCTATGCTAGGAGCAGTGGTCCTGGAGGGCAAAATGTCAACAAAGGTGTGGGATGCCTCACTTTATCCATTAAAATTACATTTAGTTGGTGATCCTCTAATTAATTGATGTGCTAAGAAAATTTCTATATTTGCAGTAAACACCAAGGTAGACATGCGATTTAATGTAAAAAATGCGCATTGGTTAAGTGAATGGGTGAGGGAGAGGATAATGCAGATGGTGAGTTGTTACTCTCTAACTTCTTGTCACCCTTATTGTTTGGGATGAAAAACATGTGCTTTGCTTGTCTCTCATGTTCTGTTTCCTGAAATCTTTGTCCCTAATTGATGTTTATTCTCGTGCTGTAATTATGGGGGCTGTAATTGATGGGGGTGTCTTTTACATCTGTCTCATTTTCTTATTCTGCACACCTTCTGCACAATTGCCATATAGTTTTTTATGACTGCTGTTTCTTTATCCTATATTTATGTCGGTTAGCGAATTGAAACTTCAAGAAGGAATTAGTGGCTGAATTCATCCAATTTTTCTTAGGTTTAGGTATCATATCATAGTTTTAGTTTAGTGAAGTAAGATAACAAGATGTTCTTTTTGTAGAACCTAGTTTTCAAACATAACATATGTAGTTACTAACTCAGGCTTGGCCAAACTTTTCTATGTTAGATTGTAGTTTCGTTTTCTGCCACCCACATCCACATGCTCTGTAAAAGTTCATGCTGGATTGATCATCCTATCTGTAAAACTCTTTAAATTTAAACTTATCCACCATCTCATAAAAAACATGACTCTCGTGGACCTTTCTATTATGTCCCCAATAATAAGCAATTGAATTTATTTAGCCAAGAACAAGAAGAGTGCCTCTCTTGTACATTTCTTACTTAACTACACACATTATTAGAAGTCATCCTAATCTTTTCCTTGTACATAATATTTTACAAACCCGTATGGGAACGATTATGTTTATATTCTTAACTACTCATATTGACATTGGTGGCAGGAGAAGAACCGGATCAATAAAGATGGGGAAATTGTTATTTCTTCAACGAAGACTAGAACTCAAAAGTAACAATTCATTGCTACACTAGTCCAATTCCTCTTTTCTTTTTTGTAACCAGAGCTATTGTTTACATGTTGTAATTTGTTTATAGGGGTAACATTGAAGATGCTTTGGCAAAACTACAGGTAACTATTTAGGATAAAGATATTCAAGGTATATGTAGAAGCATAAAGGTATTAATGTTACACCGTGTTTGTTTTCTTTGTTTTCGGAGACATGGGGAAATGCTTTTCTGTGTGTATATAACTATTCTCTATGAATGATGCAGGCGATTATTGATGCTGCTTCGTATGTCCCCCCTCCGCCTTCAGAAGAGACGGTGAAAAGGATAGCAAAATTGTGAGAAATGCAGTTCCTCTCTTCTGTACTAGCATCTAACCTCCCAGTGCTCATGAACATGGTAACTAACTAATTCTTTCTCACCCCAAAGGTCTGCTATTGGAGAGCAGAAACGACTGGACTCGAAGAAATCCAACTCACAGAAGAAAGCACTGCGAAGAAGCCGTGATAGTTGGGACTAGACCACATATGACATACCTGTGCTTCTGCTGATGTTTCAGACAGCAAACCACAAGCCCGGTTCCACATACCGTCCACATAGTCGTTGCTGAAGGAAACCCCAACATACTTTATATTTTGATTTATTTCCTCCCAACACGTGCTTTGTTTATAAAGATTTGGTACTTGTCTCTATTAGTCGAAAATGAACCTTATATTTTGGATATAGCATTCCTTAGTAGCTACCCCATGCAATTATATCTTTCTTCTTGCTGCAGCAGATGTATGAATGTGTGTGTGGAGGTGGTGATGGAAATTTCATCAAAATCAAGCAATAAACTGCATAAATAGAACTGGCTGTACAAAAGTAAACTCTTCTCCTTCAAATTAATGTACAACACAAAGGAGTAAAAAGAAAAAGAAAAAAAATAAAACCCTGCTATTGTGCATATTATTATTATTTTTTTTTCATTTTCTGATGACTATCTCTTCACCCGACCGTCTGTCAAAGTGTTTGATCCACCGGCTCCCGGCCTTGCCTTCGCCTCCGCCTCCACCGGCGGCGCCAACGTGGGCGATGTCGAGTCCGTTCCCCACCGGCAGAGACACCGACTTCACAATCCTCGACTTCCCATCAAGCACGCTGCGCCACCTGAAATGGGAGGCTGCTCTTGAGCTAGCATTCTTGCATACCAGAACTGCCCCTCTACGGCCTAACCTCGCCACCCTCAGAATCCTCGCGAAGTCGTTCCGCCGGCAGTCCACCACCAGGAAGTCAATCCCTTCCAGCCCCTCCATCGCCTCCTCCGGCCTCCCCACCACCACTTCCGCCGGCTGGCCGGACTCCCTCATCGCCTCCACGAACTCCGCCTTCGACTCCTCATCAGGAACCACGCATATGTGCCTCCCCCCGCTGTGCTGCGTCGCCACCGCCAGCCCAATGCTGGTGGCGATGGACCCGCCCCTCCGCCACGTCTCCACCACCAGCTGCGCGTTCCACCCGCCCGCCATGGCCGAGATAAGCTCCGCCGCACTTGATCCGTTGAAAATCTTGCACTGCCATCACAACATGCAACACAGTTTAAGTTAGAATTCATTTCATCAAGAAATCTCTTCTCTCTCTCTCTCTCTCTCTCTCTCTCTCTCTTTTATGGGCTTACCGATTTGACGGTGTCGACGAGAGCTTTGGACGCCGCTTCCGGTGACCAAACTAGCTTCATATTTTTGTTTGTTGTTGATTGTGTGGTGTGTAGGGCAGTTTATGTTCTCTCTCTTTATGTTGGTGTTCAAATTATGCTTTTTCTTTGCCTATAAAGAAGAAAAAGTGGGCGATGGATATATAAAGAACTTGACTGTGTGGGAATTAGGTTTTTTTTTATGAGAGAGAAAAAGCAAGTTGGAAGTAATTCAAAAAAACGTTGACAATTTCTGACAGCCTAATCCGACGTGGAATTTATTAAGGTTTCATGCAACTCTTCTTATCCTGTCGATCGTTTAATGCGATTATCATCTCTCTATTCAATTTATTACAATATTAATTGATATTCCAATTTGGTTATCTGTGTAGTTGTAACTAATACTCCTTCCGTTCCAATTATATAGTCCGGGTTTCTATATTTGGTATTATTTTTATATGATAATTTATCATTACATCCCTAAATAATTTTGAAAAATGAGAATATTATATGCAATATTATGAAAAAGAGAGATTAATTAATGCTTTAAATAAGGGTAATATTGGAAGTTTGTTTAAATATTAAATAATTTTTTACAAACGTGCAAGATTAAACTGGATTATATAATCTGAACGGAGGGAGTATTTATTTGTAATAATCTACTTTTATATGTACTTACATCTCATAATTATCAATAATTGTGACTAACACCCTTAAATAAAGAGATAAATAAGGGGAAAAAAAATAAGTGGGAAAATGGGAAAATGCACTTCACCGCAGTCATCATTAAATTCATAGTATAAAGTCGACAAATTGAATTCTCATTCGTTGTAAGATTTAGTTATTATTATTATTTTTTCTTTTTGGCTTATTTTCCTTTTTTGAGTCCATCGATACAATGCGACAAATTATATCTTCCACAACAAATTCATGAACCTTTTTCCATCGACAATTAATGGCGGTATTTGGTTGATTTACAATTATTTCTTTTGTTATTAAATTAATATCACATTAAAAAATAGGTGATAAGTTCTAATATTATTTTCGCCAAAATCACCAATTCGAATCGAATATCAAATTTAAAATTGGGAGGGTTTAATATGGGAAAATCTGCCTTTTGACAACTACTACTTATAAATAATTATTAGATATCTTTTATGAGGACTTCTATCATGATATTGTAAAATATTATAATAATAATAATAAAAAAAAAGTTCTATCGATGAGATTTCTTTTCCACTAAGTGATGGTGTGAATTGAAATAAGATGTGATTAAAAAAGTGTGGATGGTGGGGTAATTAGAGTGCATAATAAGTCATTAGACTATAACAACTAACTAGCTTAGTGGGTTACATCAATTTTTAATTTGAATACGTTGAATAGTGGAAATGGTAAAAACTTATAATAAATTATATATAGGAGTGACATCGGCCATAGCATTTATTAAATTAATTTGACACTGTACAGATAGTGATGTTTTAATTTATTCTATTTTATTTGATTTTTATATAAATAGTAAATTTAAAATTATTCATATTTTTAGTGAATCTATTCTTCACACCAAGAATTAGCTACTTGGAAAAAAAAATTGAAAAGTGCTACTATAAAATTAAAATATATATCTTCTATAGATTCTCGAGCTCTTATATCTTTTGTCTCTTTGTAAAATTGGATAAGATTGCAATTAACATGTACTATGAAATTATATTTGGTGTGTTGACCATTTATATAATATATGTATATATGTATTAAATTATTTAAAATTTACATCATATGATTCATATCCTACGTCATTAGAACCTCATCAAAAAAATTTTAGTGAATTATATTTTACCGCCCTCGACATATTATAAAATAAGTCCGATGACCTATGGCTAATTATGAGAAAACAAAAATCCCAAGTTTATTAATTTAGATTGAACAAAAACTTGATGAAATTGGTTTGTTAACTCGTCCAAACTTAATATATATAGAGAGAGAGGATGCCTAGTTTATGTGACTCGGAGTGGTGTTAAGGTAAGTGTCACACCATGATTTCTCAAAGAATTAAGTGTGATACAATTGTACGAACAATAAAATGTGAAGATATATATCGTCATTGGGTATCCCCATATGATTAGAATGCCAAAAGATAATTAAACATACTTGCATGTATTTGTGTTAAGTGATCTTTGGCATCCAAATCGTATGAGAATACTCATAGATATATATCTTTATATGTGAATTTGAACTACGCTACACGCCTACACCTATTGCACTACTTTAAGCTGCATTCCCGATCATTATTGTTCACCCAATTGTATCATACTCTGGATTTTCGGGAGGGCGTGACAGTAAGCTTGGTCGAAAGTTATTGTTTTTTTTTATAAACTAGTATAAGCACCCCACGCGATGCGTGGGAAGTTTAATTATTTTATTAAAGTAATATTATTTTGATATTTAATTTATAAATAAATAATATAATTTTTAATGTGTAAAATGTAAAATTGTATGATTTTTTTTAACATATATAACATAAACTAATAAAGTTTATATAATATATGTTGGGGCCAGGTCCTAGCGGACCAATCCACCGGCTTAGCCCAAGGAGTCCACCAATCGTCCTTGCCCCAAACATCTTCTTGGTGGGCTTGCCGGCCCAAGTCGAGCCCACCAAGAAGCATGCATCGGTCTTTTTGCCCTGTCATCTCTAACGGATTCCATGATTATTATGGTCGAACAAATAATTGGCGGTTCACAAGGGAAAAGGTGGAGAGGTCGAGTATTTTGTTAGGATTAATTTAGGCCCAATATGATGTAGTGGACTATCTCTTTATATCTATAAAAGGAGAACCCCTCTTACTTCCAAAGAGATTACTTTTTTTACACAATCAAGCTGAAATACTGTTCAATTAATCACTACGATCCAGCTCGAATCAAGGTGCGTAATTTATTCTGAGAAATCTTAACGTTGACTTTAACCGGAACGTTGGCCCAAAATGTTAAGATGAGCGAATTGAGACGGAGTCCATGTCAGGGGCTACGCCAGACATAGCCACATAGTCTGTAACCAAGAGAGAAAGACAACTTGAGCGGAGGGTTAATCTACTCGAGGGGATTATGACCTGGATGATTGGCGTTTAGCACCTGAGACGACCATCGCATGCAATAGCTCACTGACTCACAATCCACTACTAATATTGTCGAGACCGAGATCCTTGCGCGGTCATCCCCTCCTACCTTTGTGGTTTGTGCAATAGATGACATGACTAACCCCGAGGACCACATGACCCCCTCTATAAGTAGAAGATGTTCACGACATTGTTTTTAGACATCATTAGAGAGGTCTATATTTAAATCAAATTGAAACTCAATAATATATATATGAGATATTATATTGTATAATTCTAATATTATATCATTCATTGTTAACATATATATATAAGGAGCAGCACATCATGTGAGAAAAAGAATGAATCTTATTCATTAAATCAATAGTTGATATAAAATCAAGTGACAACTGTAACACAATCAAGCAACATAGTAATCAAGCTATATCAACCATTGATTTATTCAGATCTAATGGATATGGTTCATTCTTTTTTCTTACAGAAATTTTTATTTACATGATCTCATACTACTCTAGTTGATCGAACTAAAATGGATATTTTATAGTATGACCTATTTGATTTGAACAAACTATTTGATTATTACATTTTTCATTTGATAGGAAATAGAGAATTGATGAAATCACAAACAGGAAACTTATTTAAAGTGAATTTAATAATAGAAGTTCCAAAGTTTGCTTATATATGTCGTATGGATTCTGTTTAATTAAATTATTAATTACTTCTATGACTAATAAAATCATTATGAGATTACTTCCTTCAATTATAAAATAAAGTATCCAATTTATATTTATATTTATAAAATAATTAAATTTGAAATACTTTCGGCCAAATCAATTGTAATCTCATATTTTGGGTGGATGATTTTTAATTAATTGACTAAAATTTATTAATATAGTATGGATTAATATGCTAATAATTCCAATATATTGATATGATTTTCTTTCCTAATTAATATTTATAATTTATAATTCAATACTAATGAAATTTATCATGGTTTTAATAAAATTAAATTTGGATTGGAATTATATTTAAAGCAATTTATGATTAATTCCATACAAACATTGTATTTATAAATTTTAGTAATGATTATGGTCTTAATTAATAATAATTAGGAAAAAATATTTAATTAAATTACGTGTTCTCATAAAATTAAGAGGCATTTTTCACTAATTAGTGGTCAAAATGTGATATAAAACAATGTATAGAAATGAATAATTCAATTAAAATAAACAATATTAAATACTTGTACTATAGGAATGTATATCTCCATATACAAAATGATATAATACGTATTTTCCAATATCTTATATTATCTTTCCAATATTGAATGATTGTTTATAAATATATTTAATATTTATAATATATTGATTTGATAGTAAAGAAAATTTATAGAACATGTAAAAATCTATTTCTTATTCAATATAGTGCAGTCTACTTTATGAACTCATTTAATTTGAATGAATTTCGAGATTTAAAATTTGTAACTACTCAATTAAACTTGATTTCTTTAAAACTCTATTTGTCAAATATTTAAACTCAATATGTAGAAATTGAATATTAATTTTTTCATTTTTAGCTCTTTTATAATTTAATATGTTATCTATCACCTTATGTGTCATCTTTATGAGATTCCTTAATTGACTTTTATGTTAGTTTGTAAAAATATATTAAAGTATAAATAATTAAATATAAAATCGATTTATAATTCAAATGTTAGAATAGTTATTCATATCACTTTTGTATATGAAATATTTATCGTCTTTTATTTGATAAATATATATTTTAAATATAGGTAGATTATAAATAAAAATAAAAAGTGGATGATGCATTGAATATTTCAATTTAGTATATATATATATATATATATATATATATATATTAAACAAATTATGAAAAAACATAGTAGGAATATAAACAATACAATTAATTAAAATACACATAATAGTGAATGAAATGATAAAAAAGTTAATTGTGAACAAACACAAAAAAATAATGATATTGAGATTGAAAACAGTAAAAGAACAAAAACTATTCATTAACTAAAGAGGAAACTGCGGTTACATCAATATCATCAACATCAAATGACTAAAATAACAAAAAAAATTAATAATATATTTCATTACAATAAGATTTGCAGAATAAAGAATAACAGAATGATATTTCATTACATAAAACACAACACAAATAAATTGATGAAGAAAAAAAATTAAAAAAAAAATTACTTTGCACATGCATCAATTTCCCTATTTTTCCTCTCATGATTCTTCATCAACGTGGCATAAATCTAAAAATTTATTTGTTGTGAAATCCAATATGTCTAGTATTTAAACACATCCAACAATATTATTTAATGCTAATTAATTAATTAAAATCAGCACAATATAGCTATTGATTGCTATCAATTATAAATCTTCCATTAAATATTTGTAAGATTAATAAATATTTGATATGCATAGCTTTGTCTTTATGTGATAAGAATCGCAATATTAATTGCATTTCCTTAAAAATTCAATTGTGTACTTAATTATGTATATAATTATTTATTTAATGTACAAAATCAATTAAATTCTAATATATGATTGATAAATTCAATCATACTTATCAATTATTACCAAAAACATCATAACTTAATTTTAAACTTGTATGTGATTATGGAATGTTTCACTTATTAGTTAATGAACTTGTAGTTCAATTAATGAACAATTAATACAACTAAAATTTCCATATAAAGCATCCGGTATTGTTTTAATATATATATAGATTGCAAGTGACATATCCAATATATCATATTTAGTTCAATTGTTGGAATTGGAAACTTGCACTATATTTAATTTTTATTTTTGGGGTGGAATTAGAATATGCAGGTACTAAGAGGTATATGTATAAATTTATAGAGATGTGATCAGGTGATAAAATTAAAATATGCGTTAAATATGAATGAATCTCAATTGTTGGATTTATAGCATTAATAATTGAGATTAATAATATTAATGAATAAAGTATAATTTTTGTCAAAATTAATTGCTTGAACATGACTTATAAAATAATTAAGTATGAAATCTTGAGAAAGAAATTAATTTTGATAAATGATGTGAATTCATTCATATTTAACCAAAACTTTACATTTTTAACATATAATCAACTTCCTTATATATGTATTTATAAATTATTCGTATGAATTAGGTATACTGTCAAATAAACTAGTAGTATTACATTTTTCTTAAATATAAAATAAAAAAAATAAAGTCCAATCAAATATTTGGGCCCACCATGAAATGGACGTGACCGTTGTGATTTTGTATTGGTGGAAAACAAAATCTAACGGCTTATGAGGCGGCAGCAGTGTTGACTTTGGGGCAATCTAGTGGTTTGCCACGTCACGTACGAATAGTCAACTATTGACTTTTTACAAAACCTGATACCCAATGTACGGCCGACGACTTACAATTCTTTCCGTGCCGTGTTAATATATTTACTAATCTGCAAATGCGACAGCTGCCAATCCAACTCAAATGTCCAATTAGTGAAAAATAGATATATTTTTTTTATATGAGATCAAATGTTTGAAAACACATTTCGCAATTTACCATACATTTAAAAATGTGCACTTGCCTTTAATATATCATTTGATTGATAAATCTTAAAATTAGTACTCCATCCGTCCCATTAGAGTAGCCCCATTTCTTTTCGGCACGGAGATTAAGGGTTGTGAGTGTAGTGGAATTAATATTTTATTGGTGAGTGTGAAAAAATTTGTAATTTTAGGAAAATGGGATTAATTTATGGGACAAACAAAAATGGGAAATGAGACGGAGGGAGTATTATTTTGTGAAACAATATTTTTCATTTAAGAAGTGATTGTTTATTTTTTGGTTATATATGTAGAAGGGCCTGACAGTGCGGCCCCAAATACAAGCCCAACAAGTAGTCCACAGCGAAGAACATGAATCAATTCCCAAATTGACTGTTCAAATCAGCCCTAAAAAATGCACCCTCCGACACCGTCGACAAAGCAACTTCACCGGCAACGGCTCCGTCTTCCATGTCCAGTTTTGCAACAGATTTTCAGAAATCAGAGTGTCAATCTTGGATAATCGTATAATGATTTTCCATTTATATTGGTTGTTCTCTGATTACTTGAAGCTTCGGGTAAATGGTTCGGAAAAGTAGCGGCGATGATCGATGCGATTTGCAAAAGTATGAAGGTTAAGAAATGAATGAGCTGCAGCAGTAGAGGAACTTAACCTTCACAACCGCAAACAACTTTTCTCTCAGCGAATCGAAGCAATGTTTGTTAGAGGAGTTTCATCGAACAGTTTGAGGTGCAGCTCACTGTTGCTTCATCGTTCCTATCTAGTTTTCGCCTGCCGTTTTTCAACCGAACAGCTCGCGGTAAATACCACAGACAAGAGTAATTCTAGAAGAGATGAACGCCATATACTGAGCCATCTATCTGATATTCTGCCCATATCAAGCCCTAGCAACATAGATCCATCCCTCAATCAATTGGGAATTCGGGCAGCCGATGAATTTCTGCCGCCTGAGGATAAGCTGCGGGGAGTTTTCCTGCAGAAACTCTCCAGCAAAACTGCAATTCATCGCGCATTAGCTGTGGTTGATGTAGAATTAAATGATGAAGTGTTTGCTAAAGTAGTGAATAATGGAGGCTTAAGTGGTGATGCGATGATTCTGTTTTTCAACTGGGCAATTGAGCAACCGGGCTTATCCAAAGGCGTTGATGCCTATCATATACTGCTTAAAGCATTGGGTAGGAGGAAGTTTTTTGTGTGCATGATGGAAATGGTGAAAGATATGGGAAACAGAGGGGTGAGCCTGAATTCGGAGACCCTTTCCATAGTTATGGATAGTTATCTCCGTGCTCACCAAGTTTCGAAAGCTACTAGAATTTTCGAAGAACTGGAGAAGTATGGATTACAATGCAATGAGGCAACTTTGAGTGTTGCCTTGAGTTGTTTGTCGCAGAGATCACATGTAGGAACCGCGTGTTTGTTGTTCAATAAAATGAGAGATAAGGTGCAATGTGATAGCTCGATGTATAACATCATCATTGGAGGGTGGTCGAAGTTTGGTAGGGTTACTGAAGTTGAGAAGTTCTTGAAGTTGATGGTGGATGATGGAGTTGAGCCTGATTGCATTACTCACAGCTACGTTATTGAAGGGTTTGGCAGAGCTGGTAGGTTTGATGATGCTGTGAGGATTTTCAATTACTTGGAGGAGCAAGTGAGCTCACTAAGCACTGAGGTTTACAATGCTATGATCTTCAACTGTATTGCTAATCACGATATCGATGGGGCACTGAAATACTACGAGGGGATGCTGCGCGGTTGCTTTGATCCAAACTCGGATACTTATGTCAAGATAATACTGTGTTTTCTCAAAACCAGAAGAGTCTCGGACGCCATTGAGTTTCTCGATGAGATGCTTGGTCGCGGTATGATCCCTTCCACGGGAACTTTAACTGATATGCTGAAACCTTTGTGTAGCTATGGTCCACCTTATGCTGCATTGATGGTTTACAAGAAGGCAAGAAAAGCAGGATGCAGGGTATCAGTCACTGGCTATAAGCTGCTGCTGATGAGGCTATCAAAGCTCGGCAAATGTGGGATGATGCTGGATGTGTGGGGGGAAATGCAAGAAAGTGGATATGGTTGTGATGTCCATGTTTATGAGTGTATCATCAATGGGCTCTGCAACACCGGGAAACTTGGAGCGGCTGTGGCGGCGACGGAGGAATGTATCGGAAAAGGGCTTTTCCCCAGCAAGATCATTTGCAGCAAACTTAACAATAAGTTGATGGATTCGAATAAAGTTGAGATGGCTTACAAGCTGTCTCTGAAGTTGAAGAAGGTTCGGATTAATGAAAATGCACAGAGATATTGGAGAGCTAAGGGATGGCATTTTTAGGCCTTCTCCTTCAGTTTTAAGGTAGCTCTGTTTTTTCTTCTTTTAAATTTTTTATGCTAATTCTTTTTCATGTTTCTGAAATGGTAAATTATTGTGGTTGTTTGTTTAGCTTGAAATGCTGTATATTCTTTTGTGTAATTTAGAATTGTGGGGATACATTAAAACTGTATATTTTGCTGATATAACCTCAAAGTTAAATGGGCAGTTGTTACAAAGCAATGACTTAGTTAAACTATCAAAAATAGGATACCAATGTTTTAAACTATTTATAGTTTTAGTGAAGAAAAAGTATTAATTATATTACTAATTATTCAGATTTTTTTATATAAAATATTACAAAATATTTATTTTTCTCAATTATATTACAAATTATATACATTGATTCCGGTACAAATGTTCAAATTTGTTATTATAATAATTTGTAATATATGCGATGGCGTGTAATTTTAAATATTGGCGTATTATCTAACAAGCCACACCGATTTTTTATCGTTGGAAATTTGTTCCTACCATAAATTTGGAACAAAATTAATAATTTGTAATATATTTTGATAATTATAATAATTTGTAGTATATAATAGTTTTCCTTTTAGTGAATTGTATTATTTTAACCGAAATTATATTTATTTAAAATATAGTTTTGGCCTTTTTAATTATGAGAAGCAGTGTTTTTGACATTTTAATATTTTATTCCACAAATCAGACGGTTTTAGATAGCTTTGAATTTCAGTGAGACATTTCATCGAACAGCCACCCGGCACGACACTGCCACACGTCTTCTCTTCCCATGCACAAACACATCACCGCTAAACCATAAACCCCTTCCCGCCGCCGCCTAAGTCCGCGCCGCCACTTTCAACTCCTCACTCCGACGATGATGAATGGCATCGGCTCCTCTCTCCGTTTCCTTAGATTCAATTACTCCAACATCCCCAAACTATTCTCCACGCAGACGAATCTCAATTCAGCTGGCCCCATGGGGAGTCTTCTCAAGAGCCGGTCTGTGATCCGGTTCAAGGGCCCCGAAACCATCAAGTTCCTCCAGGGTCTGGTGACCAACGACGTGCGGAGCTTGGACGATCCAGAAACCGCGGCGGAGAAAGGTGTTACCCCTAACATGCCGGTGGTTGAGACGCCACCGGTCTACGCCGCAATGTTGACTCCTCAAGGGAGGTTTCTATATGATTTTTTCCTGTATAGACCGCCCCGTCCTGATGAGAAGCTTGACCGCACTGGGTCCGGACCCGGACCCGACCCGGGTGATTTGGAGATTTATGCTGATGTCGATGGGTCTGTCGTCGATGATCTCTTGGCTACCTTGAAAAGGTAAGTTCTATTTCCATTTCGTACTCTACTGCTCTATTGAGAATTCCGGAATTTTTAAGGTGATATAATTGATGAGCTTTTGCTGGAAGATCCTGTCATTTTGCGAGTTAAACAAAATATTCATCTTGATATAAGAGCTGTGATGAATTCATTTTGTGATAAATTAAGGTATAGACTAACACAATTCTTATAAATTAGAGTTTCGAATTGGATGCTTATAGATGTCTTAAATGCCTCTATTGTATGGATTATGTTGCGAAATCCTGTTTCTTGCATCTCAGTCGAACATCGCAGATAGGAGTTCTTGACAGATCTCTGGGCAACTAAATCTGGGTAACATTTAGTTGCGATCCTATATCTGAAGATGGGATACCTCTCATAGCTATAACCTAAACAGCACGTGACGTGCCCAGCATTTTCTGCATATTGTCAATCTGCATACAGACATCAGATATAGCAGTGACTTTGATCAACTATTCATCTATCCATCTTATAGCCAATCTTATGTCCTGACTGATAATTCCTCTTTATCTTGGTATATTTGTAAATGGGAGTGAATTATCCTGCCAACCGTGGCTCTAAAACAATCTACAGCTTTTGTGTTTTACCTATGCATTAATATTAATGTAATACTCCATCTTACGGAAAGGAACAACAGTGGTTTTGCCCTTTTAATAGTCCACCAAAGTGTCAATCGAGCTAGATAAATAGCTAAGCAGCAAAATTGTCTCCATAACACTCTTCTAGTTCTTGGCTCCATCTTAGGGTACCCTTCTTTTCCTGATTTACAAGGGTGTGCTGTTGCAGAATATGAATTTTTGGATGCATAATGAGATCGTACGTTTGTTGGGAATTAATTGTTCTGTGAAGTGAACTAAATGCCTGTTGTCGCTTAATTATCTATTAATTAAGGAATTTAACTTTAAGAATGATATGCTCCCAGCAAACCCAGAGATCTAGACTACGTCCCCCCAGTCAACGCATAACTCTTTCTCTAAGAGATAAAAGTGCTTATTTAGTTCTTGGCAGCTTCACAAGACTCTGTTTCAACATAAGAATGTATTGCTGCTAAGCAAATTTTTAAATTTTTTTTTTTTTTTTTGTGTGTGTGTGTGTGTGTGTTTGGGAGGTCATTTTGCTTCTTTAGGAGACCTCTCGAATATAATTGGTAAGTAGTATGTTTCTTTTTCAAATGGTACTGAATTTGTTAGTATTGAACTTTTTAAAGGGAGCTGAAATGAAGTAATGCATGCGATATATCATCAGCAACATTAACTATCTCCGTGAATGGATTAGTCTTATAAATAAAACTTAACATATATTTAAGTTTTCAATATTGGCAAATCTATAGAAAGGGACACTAGAAACTGTAACCGAATTCTCTATTGGTTTTTAAAATTATAGTCCATATAACGGAGCCTAAATTATGCTGAGTATAGTATAAAGAATACTCTCATTGATCTAAGAGAAATTTATTGGATGGCTTAAATGTTGGATAAGTGCCCGTATGAATTTTTGTTTTGTTTTGTTTAGACTGCAGCACCTTTTTTATGACCATGTTTACCATTTTACGTTTGATATGTGAATCCTTACCAGATATCGTTTGAGGTCTAAAGTTGATATTGAGAATGTGGGCGAGGATTTTTGTTGCTGGCAACGCTTTGGTCAGGATCTCAAAGGGAAGTCTTCGTCTCAGGAGGATCCAGAAGCTCATTCTGTTGGTTGGGGTGGTACAGTTGATCATTCTAGTGTATCAGCTTCACAAGGAAATAATATTGGTTGGAATTGGCATAAGGATCCACGACTAGCTTGTCTTGGGTACAGGGGCATCTTTCCATCAAATGCAACACGTATGTTTACTTAACCATCTTATTTGTATCTCAGTTTGTGTTCTTTAATCAGTCATTATTATTTTTGAAATGCCATGCTTTAAAATCTATATTTATATATTTGTATGATTCCATTGTTGCATGTAACTCTGTTCGATACAGCACCTCTCATTGAGGAGGACAAGGAAACGGATGAAGGAAATTTTCTTCTTTGGAGATTAGAGAAGGGAGTTGCAGAAGGATCTGCTGAGATTCCAAAAGGTATAGCTCCATTTGTTCTTGTAGGTCTTGTATGCTAATGTAGGAATTACTCTTGTCTGATCAGAGATGCCATAATGATTTTTCTGAGCGCTTCACTTATGGTATATTCATATTGATTCTTGGCACTCCTATCCTGCCCTCCGATTTCTCAATGTGGCCTGATTTGTATAGTAATACTACTGGTACCAAACTTCCATCCTTCAGTAGAAACGCTTCACTATCATATGCTTTTTGTCCTACTCTAACTGCTTCTCTGTTTTGGGCTTTAGACTACGAAAACATGAAGTTGTCATGATTCTTGTAGGCGAGGCGATGCCACTTGAGTACAATCTTGCTGGTCTAAATGCTATAAGCTTTGACAAAGGATGTTATGTTGGCCAAGAACTTATAGCTCGTACACATCATCGGGGAGTCATCCGAAAGCGTATAACCCCGATAAGATTTTTGAGTATCCATGGAGAAGGTAAAGCTCTTATTTCCCGGTGATCGAGTTACTTCAGTGTAATAATAATTCATGTGTTGATCTAATTCAGAGGTGGAGCAACAAGTATCTCCAGGTTCAGAAGTGATAACCACTGCTTCCAAAAAGAAAGCCGGGACCATCACAACTGCGCTCGGATCTCGTGGTCTGGCACTTCTACGCTTGGAGGAAGCTTTCAAAGAGACAGGCTCCTTGTCCATAAACGGCCAGGAAGATATCAAGGTCGAGGCCATTAAGCCAAAATGGTGGCCGTCTGAATGGCTTCTTGATCAACACCAGCATACTGCAGCTGCGTAGATCCGAGATCGACACGGTGACCGTCACCGATACAAGTAAGGAGACCAAATTCTTGTATGCGACTGCACTTTTGAAACTTTGACTGAAAATAATTGTATCACCTTGGAGTTGTATGCATGTGGTTATCGATCGCACATGTATATATTTGTAACTTATTTCAATGTACTATGATGTTAAGAAATTTCAACATAATATATGCGTGACATGCTGTAACAGTTGAACTCCTAAAACATATGTTGTTAAAGATTTTTAGTCCCTCTGCAATCTGCATCACTCATTGAGCTCTCGAACGACTGAATCCATGCTTGGTCTATTGTCCGGAGTGTCGTTGGTGCAGTCCAACGCGATTTTCGCTAGCCGAGAAGCCTCAGTGTCCGAATACTTGCCCTCGAGTTTCGGGTCGATGAAGTCTGCAAGTCTGCCTGATTCAGCTGCCGTCCGCACAGACCCGGAGAGCATGGTCTTCCCAGAGAGCAGTTGCAGGATGATGACCCCGAAAGCGTAGATATCGCTCTTCTCGGTGAAACGGCCGGTGGTTATGTACTCCGGCGCCATGTAGCCCAAGGCGGCGCTGACTTTGAGGGCCGAGTAGACGACGTCGTCGGCAAGAAGCTTGAGAAGGCCGGAATCCAGAATCAGAGGCCTGAGGTGGTGGTCCAACACTACTTTCTCAACTGATATGTTCTGGTGGATGATGGGAGCCTTGTTTGTCTCATTTCTGTGCAAATACTCAACACCTGTTTCAGACAACATTCATTACACCACATCAAAAACTATGTTTCATAAAACTTGCTGCAATATGATCTACTTCAGTAATTCCTATATCCCAAATTTACATTATCCTCTTCATTTTGGCATATCAAAATCTTGGGAAAATTTCCTCTTTTGTGGACCAACTGATGTCAGATCCATCATCAATGCTGCATAAATGGCAACTACTTCTGGACATGGTGGTGCCCCTCTTTTAAAGTTATGCTAAGGAGTGGGGATTTTCATTATTATATGATGGTACTCACACACAGCGTGGAGTTTTATGGGGATCTCATCGTCGGATAAATCGGATCCCCACATCGAACCAATTTGAAGATCCTATTTCTCTCCTTACAAAACCGGTTTATAAGGAGAGAGAACATTCGCCATTATACGATGGTATACTCCTAGATCTACGGCCGGGACAGTCAACAGTGTGAGACACTCAATAATTGCTAAATAAGATGAAATCAGAGAAACCAACCTTGTGCAATGCCATGGATCACAGACACTCTTGTATCCCAATCAAGAACGTCATCTCCATCTCCACCATCAAGATACTGAGACAGATTCCCCCTCGAAACGAATTCGAAGACGAGGAAGCACTCACCTCTAGCCTTCGAAGAGCAGAACCCCTTCAACTTCACAAGATTCTCATGCTTCAAAGAGTTGAGCAAGCTCAACCCCTTCATGAACTCCTCCTCCTCCGTCTTGCAGCTCGTCTTGCTGATGCTCTTGATCGCCACCACCGACCCATCCTTCAACGTTCCCTTGTAAACAGCAGAGAACTTGCTCCTCCCCAACAGATTTACCTCCGAGAAATGCTGCGTCGCCGACTCTATCTCCTCCAGATTGAACTTGGACCCCTGCAGCAGCTCGTGGCACAGGCCGTTGCAGTCTTGAGAGGCATTGCTGCCATACTCGAGAGCAACCAATGGAGATGCATTGCTGGTTTTGTAAACGTCTCTGCCGTGATCGACGCTGCTCCGGTCATCGGAGGTTTCGGATTTGTCGCCTACCTTCTGTTTGGCTCGACGGTGCCTAACTATGCATACTAACACCACCACTGTCAATGTCACTGTCACTGCAACCACTCCGGTGACAATGCCTATCTGTGGGAGCTTTGATGAGGATTTGGTGCAGTTGGATTGGCTGCAGTTCAGTGGAAGAGCTGCCGACCGGGGTATGTTCGTCGTCGGCGGCGTGGTGTTGGCCGTTGGATCAGCGGAATTAGTATTATCCCAGGCAGTGCAAGCTCTCAAAGAAGAGAAACCAGAGCCACATAAGCCAGGATTGTTTTCGAAATGGAAATTATCATTCAATCGCTTCAAAGCTTCATGAAACAAACATAAGATCAGAAACATTGTTGCAGGAATTGAAGAAGAATGGAGGTGAGATTAAAGAGGAGCTCACCAAGAGGGACAACTCCAGAGAGTGTGTTGTTTCCGACATCAAGAACTTCTAAGGAGACAACGTTGGCTAATCGGCTAGGGATTGGCCCAGATAGCTGATTGAAGTTCAAATACAATCTTTTTAACACTCCCAAATCTCCTAGGGTTGAAGGAATCTGTCCCGTGATCTTGTTATTCTCGAGCGCAAGCACGCTTAACTTTTTCAAGAACCCCATCTCTGTAGGTATGCTTCCTGTTAGATTGTTGCAACACAGCTGCAGCACTGCATTTTTACAGCAAATCCCATCAAGAAATGAAAATTTTGAATCTTGAAAGTGAACTCTCAGATAAAGTAGAAAACAAAAGTAACCCAAAAGTTTCTCACTTTCAATCATACCACTGCAAAATTCAAACTTTTTTTGTCCCACAAATTCAACTTCCACAAAATCTGCAGTAAAATAAAAAGAAATTTGACTAACCTTGAAGACTAGCCATGCTTCCAATCTGAGGCGGTATGGTCCCAGTCAAGTTATTCACATTGAGGTAGAGATCATTCAACTCGGTGAGATTAGCAATTTCTTTGGGAATCTCCCCACTCAAGAAATTATAGTGCAAGTAGAGACCGGACAAGCACTTGAGCTCCGCCACCGCCGCCGGGACTTTTCCGGTGAGCCCTTTTCCCTGCAGAGATATGTTCGCCACCTTGCGGTGCTCGTTGCAGGCCACTCCCTCAAACGCGCCGCCGCATGGATCTCCGTCGGCCGTCCATGATGATAAAAGCTTGTTTTCCGGATCCAGAGACGCCTTTATCTCCATCAGCGCTCTCACCTCCGCATTCCCGCATACGAGATTTGTGAAACCAGAGCATGCAATGCTGATGAGGAGGAGGAAAAAGAGGGACTTCTTCTTCTGCATCTTCTGGGGCTTCACTCGTCAGCAACGAGAAAAAAAGTTTTGATCTTTGAGAATCAAAACTGTTTCTTCATGCTTACTGTGTTAATTTCTACAGCTGTTTTTTCATTTGCTGAAGAGAAAATTGTGAGACTTTTTTTTTTTTCGAGAGGTTTTTCTTGGAAGAATTCTTGCAGTTATCTTGGAGTTTGCAGAGACAAGAGGGAGTGAGGGAGAGAGAGAGAGTGGGAAAAGGGAGTCACATTTACGACTTTTTGGAGCGTATAAACACACATGCATGCACATTCAACACTTGTATTATTTTGAAATACATACAGCTCAAAGAGGGTTTGAGGTTTTTAACTACTTTTTCATTTCATTATATTAGTCTCGGTTTTTTTTTAAAGATATATTAGTCATATTTCTTAAATAACAATTTTTTCACATACTAATAAAATATTAATTTCAATATACTCACAAATATTGATTACCGTTAGGGGCTAATCTATATATCATTATGGGGTATACTTGTACCCACAATTTTTTTTCTTTTATTATATATATATTTATATATATAGAATTATGCTAAAGTGCTAAAATTAAAGTTTGCGCTAAATATGAATGAATTTCAGCCATTAGATTGATAGGGTTGAGATTAAAGCATCAAAGATTGAAAAATTATGCATAATTCTCGTTCGTGCTTAATTGCTTTATAAATCATGCTTAATTCGATTAAGCATGAAATCTGGTATAAAGTTTTAATCTCAACAATTAATTTTTTAAGATGAATGGTGTAGATTCATTTCTATTTAGCACAAACTAAATTTTTGCATGTGATACACTCCCTATATATATATATATATATATAAATACCTATATTATTTATATGTATTTTTATATTAATGTACCACCAATTTATTTTATTTATATATTGTACTCCCAATTTTAAATTTCTGGATTCATTACCGTACATGAATAATATGTAACTAATTGACCAAGATAGAGAGTATTTATTTTTGTTGGAAACGTCACTCCTCCGTTATTATGATAATTTTTTTTTTGTTTTTGAATTTTAGATCGAACAATATTATTTTTAACATCCCAAAAAAGGGTTGGATTCTTATGAATTGTATTTCTAAATTTTATAACCTGTTTCACCAGTCAAGTCTCCATTATTTAATTATAGGTAACAAACAGCAGGGATAAGAAATTTCCATCCCAATTTTTAATATTATTTCTTCCCCAGCCTATAAAATATAAACGATATTTAAAATTAAAACTACAACTAAATTATAACTCAAACTATATGTAGTGTCGACATTAATAAAAGTGGTGTACGAAATTCTGGGATTAATATATATGGACACATTTTGTTTTAAAATCAGGTACAATATTAATAAATAGTGCATGGTGGAGCCATCCATTTAATTCAAATCATAAATGAATACACATTGCCAATTTTTTAAAAGAAGTAATTATGGCTCATATTTTGGCTTCAAAATAAATTCTATTTTAGGGATTTCCACTTTTATTTTTTTATTCAAAAACTTTAAAACACAATATGCATCCTATCCACAATATACATATCAAAATAAAGTAACCTTTTTCTAGGGTCATCAACATGATTATTATTTATTATTGTCACATCTATTACAAGCTATATATTTTCAAATTAATATTCCAAATGTGGACTTTTTAATTTGAAACAATACTTGGGTTTAATTACTGAAAATGAAGAAAGATTAAAAATAAAACTAAATCCATGGCATAATGATCTTATGAAATATTTTGAGTGGAATAATAATTAAAAATTCATAACTAAAGTTGAAATTATCATAACTTCTTAATCAAAATCATGAATTAACCCAAAGTTTGTGTATGTTTTGTCCCTTTTCTTTTCCAATTAATCCAAACATTTAAAAGCACTTTTTTTGGCAGCTTTAAATAAATTTACCAAATTGAAGAGGTGGAGACCACTTATAGTGAAATATCATATTGTCCATATCAACATTTTTATTTTTACTCTCATATTTATCATCTTATGTAATAATATACACAAACATTTTCCATTAATTTATGAATCATTTTAAGAATTATTTTCCTCCTAGACGAGCATTTCTTCTTGTTTTTTTTTTTTTCCTTACTATAAACATATAAATATGTTCATTCGTGAAAATATTTATAGACATAACTACTTTTATGAAATGTTGAGAATTTACTCAATTTCGAAGAATAATTCCAAACTATGTCCCAAATATTTTGATCGATCACGAATTAAATTAACATTCTAATTTAGGTTTCAAGATGTCTCCAATCAGACAAGAAGAAGCAACAAATTACCCTAATTTAGACTGTCTGTAGCTGTAGCATATCATCATGTCCTCTCCTCTGGATTCATATATTTGTTCAGCATCATACTTTCAAATTCAAAAATTCAATTTATATTCAGTTATTAATCTTTATTAATAACTGTTTTTTAAATATTTATTATTTTATTTGTGCCAGATTTACAAGTATATAATCCAAAAAAAAAAAAAGAGAGGTATTTTATAGCTAGTAGCCTGGTAGGATTGCAGACATTCTGGTTATTTAATATTTATTTATTTCAAAAATATTATAATGAATTAATTACAAAATCGAAAAGTCAAAGAATGAATTTTAAACCTATTTGCTGTAGAAAGTGACAAACAGTACTACTGCCAGCTAAAACAGTTTGACTAAAGCTCTGCACAAATTCATTACTCAAATATTATAAAACAAATTTTATTTAATTTTATTTTTTTGTTTTATGTAAATCTCATTCAACCATTATTTTTGGTAGTATATTCATATCTAAAAAAAATGATATGATAAATGAGGGAAGATTGATATATACGGAAATTATTTGTTTAGCTTTTAGTTTTCCTTATTTTATGTCGTGAAATAATAAAAAACAATGAGGCCTATAACTTAGGATTCCTTTGATTTATAATATATTTTAGCCAACTTTAGTGGGAAGGTTTGAGTTAGAGTTGGATTTAGACTTTTGCACATCCTACGGTCTTACTAGGAAATTTAAAAGTTTATATATAATTAATTAGTTCTTTTTTGTCCTACTATTGTAATATTTTTTTTTTGTATTAAATCGATTCTCTTTTATATTCTTGTTAAATAAATAAGTTTTGGATTGTGATGTATTTGTATTGGTAGGGAATTTTTCTTGTATGTGACGCCACAAATACCTGGAAATAGTGTT
>JAPKLW010001026.1:246270-280971 GCA_026898455.1 Plectranthus barbatus | reverse complement strand
CACAAATTGCCAACACCCAAAATACGGGTATAAGAGTACATGTAAGACTCGCCACCATGGTAAATCAAAGTGCTGTCAATCTGTGTGTGCCCCTTATCCTTCAGTTAGGTTTAAGATCATAGGAAGTATGTTAGGGATCTGGCTCATTCATATGTCAATGAGAATGGCACATCCCACTGTTGATCCCATCAATACATAACTATGTACCGACACATCAAGTAGCTAGGATAAGCCCACTTATGAACCGATGTGCCGCAGCTTAGACCGACAGCCTATCCAGGGACCGTCTCAGCTGTGATACTGTTTATATCTCGCTAGGTCAAACGATTCATATGATCCACTGTGATCTTCTACACACCATATGATCATCCCTATAGGCGAGATAATAGGATATTATAGTTCGTTGTATGTTTGTTCTATCAGACAACGAGTATTGTTGCGGCAACATATATGAAGACCAGTGTACAAAACATTAATCACATATGCTTTCAGTATATAATCCCAACAGGAAGAAGATTGTAGGAAGTGGGATGAAGATATCACAATGAAGCTGGAAGAACTAATGGCTGCCAGAGAGCAAGATAGGAAACACTTCTCAGAAGTAACCACAGTCCTTAAGGCGCAAGCTAGTCTATTTTCCAAATCAGCCGCAACATCCTTAAAGCCAAAAGATGCAGATTCCTCGAATCAAGAAAGAGAGAAGAACAAGAACCAAGACAAATGAGCAAAGGTTATAAATTTTATTTTGTATTGAATGTCTTTTATTGCTGCAGTTTTAAAACTTTTCATGTACTTGTAATCGATAATATCTAGTGAAAAGTGAAAAACTGTTGGTTTAAAGACAACTGCTCATTGTCTCTTACCTTGATTCTTGTCTGGCTGAATTCACATTTTCCAGTGTGATCAGCAATCCTTCTTCTCTTATCGCTTTAAATTAATTGATTTTAATCGAGAATTATTATCCCATTAAGGGGGAAGATCATTTAGAGTAGGTTGAGTGTAGAAGAAGCACAGTTCTGAGCAATGATTAGATAGAAAAATTTGTAAGCTCAGATCAACTGCATCTTCTCATCAACTCAGATAGACTTAGAGGTATGGTTTTGACAATATCAAAAAGGGGGAAATTGTTAGGTATTGATGTAGATATCCCGCCTTAATGTGATGTTTGATGTGTCAAAACTATATACCAAAGTCTAGGCCTTAGAGCTATTACCACATGTAATCCTTGTATATGATGATCGAGTTGTAATAGTCTAGGAAGAAGGAAACCATCAAAAATGTGGAACAGTTTTGAAGAAGACACCATTTAGACGAGATAACTGTCGAACATACAAGACAAAGACAAGCAGAGCAGAGCGAAGGTCACAAAAACTGCGAAGACAGGTCGTCCAGTCAAGGGTTAGATACTCAAGAAAACTGTGGACATAGTCTTCACATAGATACTGTCCAGAGATGCTCACAGTTTCAGACCAAGATAGTTTCGCATCAAGGAATGCGTACATAGCAAGATGTCGGACAAGTCGCAGCAAGACTTCAATGAAGTTAATGATAAAAGACAGAAAGATTCTCAACTGTGACTGGCGTACAACGTTGTTCGAAGTTTGACAGAACAAGTATAAACTGCTCAGAAAAGAAGGACGTTGTAGCAGAAAAAGTAGAAAGGCAAGCGACTTTTGCAGCGAAGGATGGACTATGATTAGACATTCTTCTCAATATCTCTACCGGCTATTTTCTGCATTCCTACCTATAAATAGCAGGAACAACAGAGACATAAAAACCTTTGCATCTCTGAAAGCCTTCGCATATTTGAATCTCCAACACACTCATACGTGCCTCTCTACACAAGTTAAAGCTCAAGCATTAAACGGTCTCAAAAGAGAAAGCATTAATATCGTGGTTCATTTATTGAACACAAAGCATTTGTTTCTTAGAGAATCTTTGGAGATTCACCGTGTGACCTTGGGTACACGAGGACTAAGTCAGTTGACTTAATCTATTCTCTTGGTGTTCTTATCTTTCGAGTAAGAACACAGTAGCCTACTCTTGCAAAGGAAGAGGAGGTTATTACGGGCAACTGCCAAACTGTGTACGCTCTGGGAAGAACTCAACCATCCAACCTACCGAAGTAGGAAAAATGTGGTTTTTTCTCAGTCCAACTTCGAGCTGGTCCACTGAGAAGACGCAGAGCCTTCAACGGACTGAAGAAGGAGTGAAGTACAACTGTCTGGGCGAGTGATCCATTGTGATGTGGACAAAGGTTTCTACAGAAACTGACTATAGATCGTGAGGATTGTATCTTCATAACTTAGTGAATTACCGGATCAGATATCCGAAGAGTGGACGTAGGACTTTAGGCTCCGAACTACTATAAATATCATGTGTCATTTTACAGCTTTATTTACCTTATGCACTTTGCAGTTTCCAATTATATCTTAAAACCTTCAACACTTATCCTGTAAGTGTTGAAGTGTATAAACTGTTAGCTGCTCATACCTGTAAAACTGCTAACCTAATCTACTGGCCAACATAATCTATATTTCTAAAACTGCCAAGCAAAAACTGTATTTACTAGAAACTGAACTGCTCGTCAATTAGAGTGTATTTATCTACTTCATTACTTCCACTGCACTTTATACGTACTCTGATCTGGGACCATCACTTATAATTTATTCCTTGCCAAACTTATTTTATTATTGAAGGAAATTAATTATTGATTGATAAATTTAATTTAATCGATGTTGATAATTTATATGGCAACCCAACATTCTTGTATCGGGATAGTATTGATCGATAATTTTCATAGATCGATGAGAATATCACGGTCTCTCTTGTAATGACGTGAAGAGATGTGGAGTTGACGTAAGTTGATGTCAAAGTGATTAATGTAACAAGCGAATGACAACTATTACTTTTTAACTGTTGGTAATTCTGAAACTACCCCTCCCTATTTTCTTTAAATATGAGGCTTCCCCCTCACTGCATACTTTTCTCTTCTCTCTCAACTCTCACCCACTTTTTTCCGGCGACCAACTCCGGCGAGTGCTCTGACGGAGTGATTTTTGTTGTAAAAACAATGTTTTTAGGATCCTCTTACCTCATTGTTTCCACTTCTTACTCTCTTTTCTTCATTCTCCATGTTTTATAAGTGGAAATCGAGCAAAGCAAGAGTTGATCAAGCTCACGAGGCCCCATTAACATCAAAGGGGTATAAACCAAACTCCTCTCTAGCTATTTCTTAAGTTTGAGTATGTTTTCAAGTTTTTCCCTAGAATGAAATAGCATGATCTAGGCTTACTTTTGAGTTTATGAGTACGTATGCAAATTTAGCATGCTATATATTGAGCCTAGAAACCGCATGTTAGCCTAGGAATCAAATTGTGATCATTTTGGACTATTTTTGAGATTTTAACTCCATATTGAAATGTTGAGCAAATATTTTGATTTCTTCTTGTTTTTGATGTTTTTGATGCTTAGGATATTGTCTAAACTCGTTATACATGTTAGAAAACCTTTTAGTGCTGTTGGAAATCAATTGGATGAGCCCGAATTACTGTTTGAGCCAAAAACCACATTTTCTACCGAAGGCTTTTTAGCACTTGTTTTGATCGACGCAACTTCTGCATCTGTCGATGCGGCTGTGTTGAACAACGTGGAAGCATGTCAGTCGATACAAAGCCGTTGCCTTTTTCTTTTTCCGTCAACCATCCAAATCGATCGACATCCTTCATATTGATCGACACGTTGCATGTCAACATGTCGACCAACACAAAACCATTTTGGTCGACGTGTATTCATCTCCCCCATGTTGATTTTCACATCTTCTATTTTGATCAACATTATTTCATATCAGTTGACACATTGTGTATCAATCGACACAAACCTATCTCGGTCGCCATCTTCTACGTCGATCATCATCCTTCATTTTGGTCGATGCAAATTATTTCTTGAATAAAATAATTATATCAGTCGATACGAGTTGCATATATGTTGGTCCCCGATCAGAGTATTTATATATGCAGCGGAATTACTAATGATGTCTTGCTCTTATCTTGCTAAGGTCTCAACTTAGCAAGTGTTTATCAAATGTGTTTTAGCTCCAATATTCGTTAAATTAATTGCAGTTTATACCACAACACTTAATGTGTTAAGTTTTAAATATGCGGATACACAATATACCGAAATAAAGCAGTAAAGGGACACAAGAATTTATAGTGGTTTGAACAAATGTTCTACGTTCATTCTTCAGTCCTCCGACTGAAAATTCACTAAACGATTGAATACAAGGTCAGGCCTGATCTCTAACGTTGAGCAGTTCCTCCATCTGGTCAGTGCCCACCTTAGAGCACCATGGTTTTCAATCTTAACCTCATCGCTCCATAGAGTGAGGACAAACCTCCCTTCTCCTTGGACGTCGACTGTTGGGAGTTTTATAGTTCTTCCCAGAACCTATCCTTGTGTTGGCAATTGCTGGGAATAATCACGCTTGCACAACAAGGTGACTGCTAGATTCTTTCTAGGAATAGAGAGAATCCCAAAATTAACCTTAGAAGATAAACTTCAAAAGTCGTGAGATTCAAGTATGATAGCTTGTAAAAAGATTTCAATCACGTACAAGCTCGGATGTGTTCACGTGTTCACGTGAGGTAGAGAGTGTTAGAGTCTACTCTTATTTTCTCTGTGAATGGAATTCTGCGAACCTTTGGATCATTTTTGGATGACACCTATTTATAGGTGAACATTCAAACGGTTGTTTGAATCTTATCTGTTAGACTCAAAGGGATTGCTCGCCAATCGCCGTTCTTCTTTTTTTTTGCAGCGCACAAAGACTCTTCAAGTCTCCCTCGTCTCTGATTGGCATAGCTCCTATTTGTAGTTGTCTTTGTCAAAATGGATCTTTTAGTTTGAACCTGAAACCTCCGTTGTGTCTGTTGATTGTTCCATCCTTTGATTCGTCAGGTTTCCTTGTGATTCGGATCCTTCTGATTTACAACTTGTATTATTTTCTTGATTGCTGTTGAGTGTTTGCTGGCGATTGACATTCAGCTGACATCCCAGCAGGCTTGCTAAGATCTCGCAACATACTGACGTTGCTTCTTCAGCATTCTCTTGAGTGCGCTCAACATTCCTCCATGTTTGCTGGCTTCCTTCTTCAACAATCTTCAGCAATCATCAAGTCTGCTGATTCCTTCAGCATTCTTGATTCTTCTTTTCTAGTTCTATTACAATTCGAGTATATATGGCCTATACAGGACTTTTACATTTTGACTCGATACTAAATTGCTAGAAGCTAGATCGGCTTGAGCTTTGATGCACCAAAACATAATAAACATACATTGATAACTAAGGGGTTTTGATATTTCTAACAATATTCCTAACAATTTTTCCCTTTTTGGTGCGATCAAAGCCTCAATTCTGAGCTTTAATACTAACTGATCATGGGAAAGCTGATTACTGAGAATACAAAATTTTCCTATCAAATCTATTCTCAGCATCTTAACTCCCTTAGACTCAGTACGGTTCCTAAATGTTCCCTCTCAAAATATAAGGGTATTGTTCGATTATATATTTTCGCTTCAAGTAATTGCAAATCATTTATCAGATAAGCGTATTGCACATTCACTCACACTATATCAAATAATCATACATGAACATATCACACACATCATCATTCCACGCAGTTTGCTGATTACACTAACTGTGTAATTTCAGCTAGTTCAATTAAATCAGCATTGGACAATAAGATGTTGTCTTCAACCTGGGTTAGTTTCCATTAAGAGTATCATGCCATGAAGTACAAGAAACACATACCAAAATAAAAAAAAATTTTGTTTTTCGGCTAGAAGACTTATAAAGTTTAGAGAGATTACTTCTTCATCGTCGAGGAGTCTGAATCAGCAGCATTACTAGCACCTGAAGAACCGATGGTGGTCTTCTTAACATTCTTGAGAGTCTCGAGTGTTACCTTCATGAAGTTGTCCACTACAGCCTCTCTCTCTTTTTGTCTGATTCTCTCCTTTTCTTCGTTCTTCTCACTCTTCTTCTTCTTGTTGCCTTCTCAAGTCTTCTTCCTATTTTCTTCTTGCTTTGAGGCGCTAGATTCTGTCTTCTTGTTCCTATAGTCTCTCTGCCTCCTCTACTAACCTCTTCTCTTCCCCCTCTTTGATCGCAGTAAAAAGGCCTATTGAAAAGGTCTCAAACTTATCCTGCAGAGTAGTGTGCAGTTCTTCTATTGCTTCGATCACATGATTTTTAACTTCTGTTCGAATGATCGGCACAATGTGCTCTCCAATGCTCCTTCCTACCATGGTATGTATGAATTACTGGAGGTCCTTCTGATAAGTGTTGGAGCTCCAGGGCTCAATTGTCATGACTTGGGGTTCCTCCATTAACACAATTTGATTTTGGGCAGTAAGCATGGTGGTAGTGGTGGTCAGTGGATGGTAGATCAACATGGACTGTTGTGGCAGGTTCAGTCTCCCTGACCCTTTCTTCTTCAACAGTGATAGGAGAAGGAGGCCTTACGCTATCAATTCTGAATGACTTGTTTGTCAGTTGAGTAAGGATGCACTCCTTGAACTACAACATCTTCCTTCGATCCTCTTCTCTCTTTCTCGCAACTTCTTCTTCTGCTAACTTGGTTTTCAGCTCAGCAGTTGTGGCCATCTGTCTTCTTGTTGCTGGGGATTTAAAGTGCTGAGTGAATGGTGAAGAATCTTTAGCAGCATGCTCGGATGGGGGCAATGAACGATCTCCCGTGAGCGCTCTTTGTGCCTTAATCTTTTGTAGTCTGGCTGCAACCTGCTTCTTGTTGGGATTGTATACTGAAAGCATATATGATTAAGTGTTTTCGTACACTGGTATTCATGTATGTATCCGCAACAATGCTCACTGTCTGATAGAACAATCATACGACGAACTATAATATCCTTTTATCTCGTGGAAAGGGATGACCATATGGTGTGTTGTAGATCACAGAGGATCATATGGTTCGCTTGACCTAGCGAGATATAAAGAGTATCACAGCTGAGACGGTCCCTGGATAGGCTGTCGGTTTAAGCTGCGGCACATCAGTTCATAAGTGGGCTTATCCTGGCTACTTGATGTGTCGGTACATTTTTATGTATTGATGGGATCAACAGTGGGATGCGCCGTTCTCATTGACATATGAACGAGCCAGATCCCTAGCATACTTTCTGTGATCTTAAATCGTACTGAAGGATAAGGGGCACACACAGATTGACCACACTTTGATTTACTAGAGTGGCGGGTCTTACATGTACCCTTATACTTGTATTTTGGGCGTTGGCAATTTGTGTGGGGTCTGCTTAGTCTGGATGTATGGTAACATATCCGTTCAGGATGGTGACATTCCCTGATGAGCTCACAAAGGTTCATTATGCTAAACCCTGCAGGTTGAATTATTTAATTCAGGCATAAGTGATAAAAGGTGAGTGGTGTTATTCAGGAAATAAGAAATTAATTAATTGTGGCTGATTGTCATAAGCCAAATTAATTAATGAATGTCTGAAACCTTAAATATGTGGATCAAGTTAGTTTGGTGCAACCCGTTCCTAATAACGTGGTAATAAAGGGGCGAGTCAGTATTGTTACCGTGGTGAAGGTTAAAACAATACTTTATTAATTAATTAAATGTTCTGGGTTGGACATGAGAGAATTAATTAATAAAAGAGGGCCCACTTTATTATTTGCATCTGATCCCTGGTCTGGCCCATTAACTGCTCTCAGCCCATTAGGGTTAGGGTTTCATAAACCCTAACACTATATAAACCCCCCTTCTCTATTGGATCAACACAATTTCTGTGTGTACACTTTCAGTAGCCGTCAGTTAAGAAACTAGGGTTTCATAACGGACAGAGAGAGAGGGGCGACGGCGGCTGGATCTGAGGGAGAAGATTGATCGACTTCTCCAAAGCTCGGATTTAACTTGGTAGAATAATCCTCACCAGATTTCCAAGGAGCAAGGGATACAGATCAGAAGATCAGATCTGTAGGAACAAGAGAAGAGATTCAAGGTTCCATATTCCGCTTCAGATCTGAATAGGTTTTTCACCGTTATTATTCTCCGATCTGTCCTGTGGATCAAACGGTGAAACAAGGTACAATCTTTAATCCATCCTATGCAATTTAATTTGTAGGAGCATGCATAGGCTTTTGCATGGTTCATTTAATTGTATTTATTCTTGGTATCCTAAGAACGATCCTTGGCAAGTTTAATGGCAATTAATATTGCCCGTCGTAGACTCAATCCCTACAATTGGTATCAGAGCCAGGTTCAGAGTTCTTAGGCTCTATCTTGAATAGATTGAGATTAAATGAATATGTATGTTCATGGATGGATTTGAATTGTTTGAATGTTTTTGTTCTCGTGGCCTTCTCGTTTTTGGATCTGTTTTTCACCACGAGAAAATCCGTGGTTAGATTTGATAGGAAAATTATGTAATAGATTTTAGATCTATTTTGTATTTTCTTTATTTTTCAAATCTGTAAAAATCTGAGATCCGGAAGATGAAGAACGAAGAACAAGAGATGGAGAATCATGTCTAGGGTTTAGCCCCTCACCACCACCACTCGCCGGCGGCTGTGCCGCCGGCGGCGAGGACCTGCGGCGGCGACGATGGTGGCACGCGCAGCTTCAGGCGGCGGCGGCGCTGCGTATTGCAGCGGCTGTGGGTGGCGGCGACGGGAATTTCCTCCCGTGGCTGGGCCGCGCCCCAGGTTCGCCGTGCTGCATCTCGCGCCCGGCGAGCGTTCTCGATCGGCAGAAGCCGCGCGCAACCTGTCTTCGCGCGGCAACGGCTGCAGCAGCGATGGCTCGCTGCGTGTGTCGACTGGCAAAGGACGCGGGGCAGTGGCTGGTGACGGGTGCTGCAGATCTGCCGGCAGCAGGGTGGCCGGCCTGGTGCGCTGCGCGTCGACGTGCGCAGTTGCGGCATGAAATGGCGACGGCTGCTGCGAACTCCGGTGGCGGCGGCTGCCGGAAAGGCGGCGCGGCGGGGCAGGACAAGTGGCGGCGGCTGAAACCCTAGTTGCTGCTAGGGTTTGCTGACACGGGCTGGATGCGGGCCCGGCGGCCCGGCGACGGCCCGGAGTGCTGAAACTAGGGTTTGTGTTGTCTTCATGGGCTGTAACCCTAATTCCTAGCCCAGTAAGCCTAATGTGATGTGGGTTGGCCCAAGATCAAGATTTAATTATTTTGATGGGTCAAATATCCCTGGTTCACTAATTCAAAGCCCAAATGCTGTCAAAAGAAGTTGCAGATTTCAAATAAAAGAGTGGGAGCCCAGTTTGAAGATCTGTATTGAAATAAAAGCCTTGTAATAGATAGGTTTAATTTTATTTCAGTTGTAATCGCATCAGAGGGGCCACGAGAAATTTTATTTGTTTATTTAATTATTTCTCGTTATGATGTGATTTATTATGTGCGCACTAGTAAATAATAGGAAAGCATGCTTACTTGCTTTAATTATTTACTTTCATAAGCATGTTGTAATTCTTAAATTATTGAGCATGTCTTATGTGATTTATTTTATGTTTTAAATTATGACTGCAAATTCCAAGAATCATATTAATTTATGATGGAATTTTGGTGACATAATTTATGGCAACATAAAATAATGTGTGCGCATGAAACCTTTAGAACTAAAAATACTAAGCTGGATTTTGGTTCTTTTCTAACCAAGATCATTAGACCTCCACAAATACGACCTCTCATTGGAAGTGAGGTATATCGAAGCGTAAATGACTACTCGGGTAGCTTACGTTAGAATGTCCCTCACAAGTTCTAATGCGATGAGGTTTCCAAAATAAAACATTTATTTTAAGATGAGAAATGTGGGGCCTCTAAGCAATGACTACTCGGGTAGCTTGCATTGAGATAACTTTCGCAATTCTCTAAGATTAATATAAATGGGATAACGAAGAATGTAAAGGGCATGCGGTATGGGTCCAGTACGTATGCTAAATCGTCCCTTTCACATTCGGAGTTAGGATTGTGGTTATTTTGGCTTAGATGTTGCCTGGAGTATAACTCAGTTGTGATGTCCCTGCTCCGGATAGGTGAACATGGTCTTGAGATCTCCAATATTAATTTCTTTTGCTTAAGATACCTGGCATGTTAAGAAATTAAAGGACCTATTTTGGTCTGGTTGAGCGTTTGCCGTAAATGACTACTCGGGTAGCTTGCGGTAAATTAGCTTGGGCAATTGGAGGAAACAAAGTGCATTGTTTTATCTAAAGGTTCTATGCATTATTTGTTTCAATTGTTCGTAGTATGTGCTTACTTTAATTCGCTTAATTGTTTTCAGATATGTCTATGAACAACGTCATTAATATCCTTGCTCAAAACTCTTTAACTGGTCCAAATTTCCTTGAATGGAAACGCAATTTGGATTATATCCTGGTTGCGGAGGAACACAAGTTTGTCCTTACTGATCCTTGTCCGGCTGCCCCAGCTGCTAATGCTACTGCCGAGCAGCGGCAGGCTTACGATAAGTGGGTCAAGTCGAACAATGTAGTGAAATGCTACATGATGACCACTATGAGTAAGGTACTGCAGCTGCAGCATCAGCACTATGATAAGGCCTGTGATATTATGGATAATCTCGCAGCGACTTATGGGGAGACGGACAGAACTGTCAGATTCAATCTCATGAAGGAGATTGTAAGCAAGAAAATGGCAGAGGGCAGTTCAGTGAGAGAGCACGTTGTTGCCATGACTCACCTCATGGATGAACTGACGTTGCATGGTGGTGGTATCGACGCGGAAGCGCAGGTCGATATCATACTAAACTCTCTTCCTAAGTCTTTTGAGAACTTCAGGTTGAATGCTGTCATGAACAAGAAGGAGTATACTCTTAATGAGTTACTCAGTGACTTGATGGCAGCACAGTCCCTGATGGAACCCGAGAAAGCAGTTTTAGTTTCTTCCGGTAACCGTCCTGCTGCTTCTTATCGAGCAAGAACTAAAGGAACGGGTAGGAGAAACAAGAAAGCTGCTGGAGGGAACAATGGAGTTCTTGCTCCAAAGAAAAAGACTAAGAAAGTTAAACCAAAGGACAAGTGTTTCCGCTGTGGCAAGACAGGACACTGGAGGGTGAATTGTCCCAATCCCAATGGACGAGGTACGTCATCGTTTACATGTTTAGTATCAGTTTTGGTCTACTCCTCGTGAGTAGTGGTTAACTGTAAGTACTAATCATGTTATGGCTGCTTTTGTGCAGAGAATCAAGCTGGTGGCAATGCTTGAAGATGACGGATTACCAACTCCAAAGAAGATGCTGGAGATCAATCTCAAGCTATTGGAGTTTCTGCCTCTAGTTTATGCTGAAAAACTTTGTTTTTAGTTCAAGTTTTAAGAAGAGATATTGTTTTGTTTTGATAAACAGTTTTTCATCCATGTTTTGGATTCTTAGTCATTTTGATAGAATTTTTCTATCATGAATAAATGACAGTGTTTCTATTTATGGATGATTATCTCTTCATTACTTGATTGCATAAACTGTCAGTGTTCTAAGGTATAATTTAAAGTATCTATATAGAGATTGGTTACATCAGTCTAAGTAGTCTTAAGTAGTTCGTGGGATTATGGATTCTATCCAAGTATTCCTTAGAATGGTACTTATGGCAACTACTTAGAAGTACATTGATTGTAATCAGGCCTTAATTAGGCAATTACTTCTCTATAAGTTATTTCGTGTTTTGTTCTGGTTAGTGGTTTGAGTCTACTTCCGCAGTTGCCTTTACAGGCATTGATGCTGTAGTCATTTAAGATTTGGTATGTTTATCTAGTTCACTACAAGTCTTAGTCTCTTGTTTTAATCAAGAGCGTTCAAGACTAAGGTAGAGAATAAGTTAAACAAGACCGTAAAAGCATTATGGTTTGTCCATAATGATGTATCTTAAGTGATGTGCTTTACAGTATCTGGCAGAGCAAAGAGATTATATCTCAAGTTAACTACACCTGTTATCTCTCGTTTGAGATGGTGTAGGAAGAACGAAATAAAGATCTTTAAATGTTAACAAGTTATACCAGCTATTGCCTAAATCTTTCGTTTTAGGGAAAGCGCCAAAACAGTTGTGTATCGTTTAAACTGGTGTCTTCTAAATCAGCTCTAAGTACCCTAGCAGACCTTGACTCAGTCAAAGGGCAATGATGGGTAATTCGGCTGCTAAGCTGATATAAGAGACTGATTGGATAGAAGATAGGTTTAAGATAGTACTGTTTGTGGGCTATCCCAAGTAAACGAAAGATAGTGGTTTTATATATCCTAATTACAGGCAAGTTGTATAGGATGAAACCATGAATCCAAATGTAAGATTGTTTTCTAATATTTAAGAGAAGACAATCCAAATCCATAAGGAAATACCCCGTGGCAGATTGAGCATACCTTGGTAGGTATGGAGTCAATTGCACGGTCACCTGTGTAAGGTGGTAAACCACAAGTAATGCACCATTAACTGACAACATAAAAGGAGCGTCGTTGCAGTGGGAGGTTGCCTTAACAGGCTTAATAGTACTGGTTCGTGGAAACAGTCTCTCGACTTGTTCCCAGCTTTACGAACAGCATTGTACTTATCCCTTTTAAGTGTGACGAAGCCGTTAAGACAAACGATGCAGTTTGAATGACGTGAAGTCATGGATTCAGAAATGAATCAATTAAGGTTATGGTAGTATGTCAGGATCAGTGATTGCCGAATAGCTTAACAGCTATATGCGACTGATTGATATACAAGTAAAAGGATCGAATGGTAGCCTAGTGTGTTCAAAGGCCTAGGTTAGTGAGTGAAGGTGTGTTTCACAACAAGACCTTCTCACTGGTTGCAACTATTAAACCCATTCGAGTTCTTTTAAAACATAACAGCACATATGTAAGTATCTGGAAGGTAGATGAAGTCGTCCGTATTTTATGAACGGATACCTTAATAAAAGGTGACGACATCTGTTTGCAACAACCAGATAAGTTATGTGCAGCATCATGTCTCAAAGCCAGAGTAGTTCAATTATGAACTTAACCGTGCTTCAAGATTATGTAACAGACATTTCGATTTTTGTTCATCGAGAATGAGAGTTACATAAGTCAGAGTATGTGTCAGCGAAAGCGTGGTTTTCCTTGCACATTATGCAGATAGTATTTACACATTCGGAAACGGTGTGGAAATGCAGTCAGGCATAAAGGATGGTTATCCGAACAGTTTCAGAAGTAGGACTTATGAGATTATGGAACATCTTTTGAATTAAAGTCTTGTGTTGGCACAAGAGAAAGGATGTTCAAGTATCTCAAGTTGCTTAAATTGATTCTGTGGTGAGTCGTTCATAGCAAGAAAGGTTGATGTCTTTCTATAGTGCAGATGAACGAGCTCAGATATCTGCAATGCGATAAGCATGTTAGACAGATATCAGTTCAACTCTGGATAGGCACATTTGTTTACAGATGTGCTATGTGAGTTGAAAGGCATCGGATATCCAGGAGGATCATAAGGAAAGAGAATCGACCTCTAACTATGTGTTGGGCCTTGGAGGAGGAGTTATAGGAATTTAACACAGAAGTGTGTTGAAGATTCCAGTATGAAGGCTGAACCCTAGTCAGCTTCATAGACTTCGTAAGAAGCAGTATAACTCCGACACCATCCTCCAGAGGTGTGCGTTCTGAGTTTGCCTAGGAAAAATCACAAGTAATTGTGATGTATTGGTGCAGAGACAAACTCAAGAGAACTCAAGACTCAAAAGGTGATGAGACACATAGGATGTGTTGTAACACATCATACGAGAAATCGTAACAAGAGGTGATGAGTGTACAGTGGAGATGGTTGACATGAATAGACACACTTAATACTTTGATAAAAGCAATGGTATTATGCTTTAAGTATAAGTGGGAGATTGTTGGGATTGTATACTGAAAGCATATATGATTAAGTGTTTTCGTACACTGGTATTCATGTATGTATCCGCAACAATGCTCGCTGTCTGATAGAACAATCATACGACGAACTATAATATCCTTTTATCTCGTGGAAAGGGATGACCATATGGTGTGTTGTAGATCACAGAGGATCATATGGTTCGCTTGACCTAGCGAGATATAAAGAGTATCACAGCTGAGACGGTCCCTGGATAGGCTGTCGGTTTAAGCTGCGGCACATCAGTTCATAAGTGGGCTTATCCTGGCTACTTGATGTGTCGGTACATTTTTATGTATTGATGGGATCAACAGTGGGATGCGCCGTTCTCATTGACATATGAACGAGCCAGATCCCTAGCATACTTTCTGTGATCTTAAATCGTACTGAAGGATAAGGGGCACACACAGATTGACCACACTTTGATTTACTAGAGTGGCGGGTCTTACATGTACCCTTATACTTGTATTTTGGGCGTTGGCAATTTGTGTGGGGTCTGCTTAGTCTGGATGTATGGTAACATATCCGTTTAGGATGGTGACATTCCCTGATGAGCTCACAAAGGTTCATTATGCTAAACCCTGCAGGTTGAATTATTTAATTCAGGCATAAGTGATAAAAGGTGAGTGGTGTTATTCAGGAAATAAGAAATTAATTAATTGTGGCTGATTGTCATAAGCCAAATTAATTAATGAATGTCTGAAACCTTAAATATGTGGATCAAGTTAGTTTGGTGCAACCCGTTCCTAATAACGTGGTAATAAAGGGGCGAGTCAGTATTGTTACCGTGGTGAAGGTTAAAACAATACTTTATTAATTAATTAATGTTCTGGGTTGGACATGAGAGAATTAATTAATAAAAGAGGGCCCACTTTATTATTTGCATCTGATCCCTGGTCTGGCCCATTAACTGCTCTCAGCCCATTAGGGTTAGGGTTTCATAAACCCTAACACTATATAAACCCCCCTTCTCTATTGGATCAACACAATTTCTGTGTGTACACTTTCAGTAGCCGTCAGTTAAGAAACTAGGGTTTCATAACGGACAGAGAGAGAGGGGCGACGGCGGCTGGATCTGAGGGAGAAGATTGATCGACTTCTCCAAAGCTCGGATTTAACTTGGTAGAATAATCCTCACCAGATTTCCAAGGAGCAAGGGATACAGATCAGAAGATCAGATCTGTAGGAACAAGAGAAGAGATTCAAGGTTCCATATTCCGCTTCAGATCTGAATAGGTTTTTCACCGTTATTATTCTCCGATCTGTCCTGTGGATCAAACGGTGAAACAAGGTACAATCTTTAATCCATCCTATGCAATTTAATTTGTAGGAGCATGCATAGGCTTTTGCATGGTTCATTTAATTGTATTTATTCTTGGTATCCTAAGAACGATCCTTGGCAAGTTTAATGGCAATTAATATTGCCCGTCGTAGACTCAATCCCTACACTTCTTTGTGTACTGTCTCTTGGGTGTCTGATCCATCCATTCATCTGCCCATTCCTCTTCATTTCGCAAGTAGTTGAGACCCATCCTAGCCATCATAATCGTGCGGTCCTTGTAGTGCAGTTCGTGAGTGGCATAATCGAAAAACCTCCAGCGCTGGAACTCTATTCTCATCCATTCAATATCAGAAGACTCGCCTAGTAATTTCGCAGGATATGTGTTCTCAACCTCGACAGCAACTTGAGCTTCAATAAATACACATATAACTTTTGCCTTTGACATGAGATCATCATTCTTCTCATCTCTCACGGTGACAGGAGGACACCACTTAGCAATCCTCTTCACTTTGAATTTCCTGTGAGGCAGTCCTTCCATGGGCACTCTCAATGTTGAACCTCGAAACATGGATTCACCATCTGCAAGCAGCACACTCCATTTGGCAGCTCCAGTGTATCCTGCATTCTCTTCATCATCAGAACTAGGGATGTCACTGAAAGATATACCTGACACTTCGGGAGAGAAAGGAATTAGAATGTGTCTTTGCCAGAGTGACTCAATTGTGCTTTCAAGCACAGAGGTAGTATCTGCTTCAGAATTCCATCCTGGAACGGTAGATGGATCTATTCCTAATGTGCGTAGAAACTACACATTTCGTTCTTGCACACTTGCAGTGAGATTTGCTTGCAATCTTGCTCGGGCTTCAGCATCCAATGAGGTAGTTACTTCTTCGTCGATTGGTGTCTCTTGTATGTGTACTCTCAACTTTCGTCATCTCAAGGTCAGCATTCTCCTCATCTGCTGCCTTGTCTTCCTTTTTGGCAATTAGGATTTGGTTCCCTTTCTTCACCAAATCCTATTCTGTCAAAATTGTAACAACCTGGATTTCTCCTTGCGCAGCAAATTGTTCCTCCTCAGTTGCTCTTTAAACTACAGAATTGCTTCCTCCTTGCAAAGCAGTCTGTGACAAAACTTTTTCAACATTGACCTCAGCACTTACACTTCCCCTTTGAATGGTGGCGGGCTGTATGGTCAAGGTAGCAGAACTCCTTTCCCCTTGCGCAGGAGTCTGTGTCTTCCTTGATTCTTTTAGTGCTTCTTTCCTCTGCCATTTTTCAAATTCTGCATCCGGACATGGCATCTGGATTTACAATCTTTTTTGCAACATCTTTAACCTTGGTTTTTCCTTTTACAGTCTGTGCCTTCTCGACGTCCCTTTTGGTGATGCGTCCATATTTCTCACCAGCTTGAATCTTGGCGTTGCGCTCGGCATAGATAGCCATGACTTGTTCATAGTGAGAATCCCTTTGCTTGAGAGTCATCTGCAGCTTGTCTTTATCAAATGCCTTCTGTTCGCGTGTCCTTTTTAGCACTTTCTCCTGTCACTTCTTCTTCCGTGACTCCTCCTCATCGGAGAATTTAAGCTTTCTCTTTCCATCCTTGGTAGTTAGCTCAATGGTCTCTACCTAACTCTCCTTCATGATGTCAGGGACTGGTAGGGATGTGTCTACCATTGGCACTGTGACATTTACGGTTGTTCCTTGAAAACAGTCATGCTTTCCCTTCTTCTTCACTTGCACCTCATCACCTGCTGGTTTGCTCCTTTTCTGCTTAGAGCTTTTCTACGTGAGCCTCTTCTTTGCTATAGTTGGCATAGGGGGTTGTCCAGATTCCAGCAGTGTGATGTCGACTAAGCTTTCATATTCTTTAAACAGAGTATCACGTTCTGCTTTTCTTCTATCTTCCTCAATCTCCTCTGTAGTGAGTGGAACAACAGTTGGAAGGATAGCATGTCCTTGGTAGGGGTCTTCTTCATTAGAAGTTGGTTATTCGGTATTCACGTTGATCTTTCCTTTTAGAATCAGTGGTTCCTTGTAATTCTTCGGCGGTTGCTGTTTCTTGGTTGGCGGTATGTAGTGGGAATGCAACAGATCTTCACCACTGCAACGCTTACCCTCTGGTATGATTCCTTCAAGAAAATGACTGATCTTGAGCCCAAATCCCACATCCTCGGTGAACGTATGATCTGTCATGATATTCTTGTTCTTGTAAACAAGCGCTAGCCACTTGATGTAGATGAACTGTGCCCAATTCCCTCAGACTTGATCTTCAATTACCATCATGACAACAAACTTCTTCGCACTGAGTTCTGAAAGTGAACAACCTCACCTACGAGCATCCTTATCACAATCTGTGCTAAGCTCTTCATTTGTTCTTCTAGTGATATCAGGGGTGCGACCACCTTCCATGGGTCCTTGAAGGTGTCAGTTTTCCAACTTAGCCATTGCTTCTGCATCTCGGCTTCGTCATTAACCTTGTAGTTAGCTATGTCCTCTTCATTAGCTCGCAGTCCATACTTCTGTGCTAATACATCTAGGCTCACAACCATCTTCGTGCCCAAAACACTTGTAGTGAATTTTTTTTCACTTTTATCGACCACTGCGCGAGCGAAGAATTCTGCAATTATGCGCGACTAAAATTTTAGATGTTCCGCAAAAAGATACTTCAGAAGATTTTTGCGGTCGATTTTGCCTATGAGATTGTCGCAGTAGTGCTTCTGGAACAATGATTCATAGAGTATCTTATATTTTTTTCACTTGAGACACCCTCTTGTGTTCGTCAGTGAGTTCACCAGGCGCCTTACCATGACTAATGGCAATCAAGCGATAGTAGGAGATTGACTCATCAATTTGCTCCTTCTTGAAAATTCTTGTGAACGTGGGTTGGAATTATTCAGGTTCTCCAGGTATTGTAGGTCTTCCAGATGATTCTACGGGGGGACTGGCACAGTTGGAGGATTCCTCCATTGATGTTTCTTCTGAAAACTCAAAAAGTGTAGAGTAGAAGAAATTTCAAAATCAGAAGTATTAGGAGTAGTAGGGTTTAGAATTTCCAAACCAAGCTTCCTTTATACGATCCTTGCTAACCGACTTCACTGTGAACGGTTAGATCTCTTCTTTTGATCTGGATAAATCAATGGTTGGGCAGTTGGTGATGGTTCGCCTTACGTCCCACGATGCTAGAAACTTGTGCGTGGCTAACGTGTCCGCTGTGTATTTGTCGCTGCCCTGAGCTGGAGTCGTATTTTTAATTAATGTGGACTCTGCTTCTTCTCGTCATTTAGATAATCCCACCTTTCGAGAGATTTGAAATAATTGTCTCTCTTTTGTTTGCTGGTCAACATGTGGAATTGCATTTGCTGTGAGTAATACATTCAGTAATACGAAAGGCCTATGCTTAGAGTTTGGACTCAGCATACGATTATCTTATATACCCCTTAATTTCTGAATACTTTAGATCACATAGTTTGCTGAGAGCTTAGACTCAGCATTCGATTATTTGATATGCCGTGATCTTAGCATTCCTTGAACCTTTTGTGTTTATTTGCTGAGAGCTTGGACTCAGCAATCCACTTATTCTTTAGAGGTCTTTTTATTCTGTAGACAATGGGCATCTGCTGAGAGCATGGACTCAGTAGCCAATAAGAATATGCTAAGATAATTTGCTTACCTGTCTACAGATATCTGCTGAGAGCTTGGACTCAGCAACCTTTGGGGTTCTACCGAGAGCTTGGACATAGTAGATAGAATCGACTCTTAATAACATTTTGATCCTTGATGGAACAAAGAGTCTTCTTTACTGAGAGCTAGGACTCATTAAGCTTCCTTACGGTTTTTGTTTGCTATCACCGAATATAGCAATTGATATCAAATTGTTAAAAGCTTTGACTCAGCATTCACCGAATATCTGCTGAAAGCTTGGATTCAGCAGTACTTCTAGACTCTTTTGATTCATTAAATCTTTTAAGTTCAAGAGTCTATAATGAGAGCTCAGACTCAGTAATCGTCGCGAATTTGCTGAGAGCTTGGACTCAATATTCAACAGAGAAAGGTTTGCTTGAAATGAATCTTCATTTGAACTATCAAGCACTCTGCTTCCAACTTAATGTTGGGGAGACCTTTAAGAAATTCCTATCTTCTATTTTCCTTTCCATTTTTGAATCTTTTACCTGGAAAATCATAAGAACTGTAGATAGCATTCTAAGTACACAAAGAGTGTAATGATCTAGTATTTTGATTTAGGCAGTTATATTGTTTGAGACAACAGAGTGTTGTCATCAAAACGATCATTTTATTGATATCATTGATTTACAAGAGTTACACTTTGCAAAGTATAATGCTACAAGTTTACAATGATCAATTTGTCTTTAGACTGCTCCAAATAACGCCTTTGCTAGATCTACTCCTTCTTGATCTTTTCCCCGAGCTCATTACTGCAAGTCACCCCACTTGCGTAGCAATGTCTTGTTGGCTGAGAGATGTCCACAAGCAATTTGTCTTCTTCCATCTGCCTTAGGGACATCCCTTCATTTTCTAGCATGCGGACAATCTAGCTGCCTTGAAAGGAAGTCTGACGCTAGCAGATCTCACCACCTGCTCAAGTCAGTGCCGTTTGATCGCATACTTCAAATCTTCTAACTCCGAGTGCTATACAAATCTCCATACATAAAGTATGGTGAGTGTCACCAGCAGCACTCGCGAGCTTTTCTTTGCTCTTCAGATGCTGAGTAGATGATTCGTGTTGCATCTACTCCATCTAAAAGTCTTCCCTTGATCTCCTCATTTTTTCCACAGTTTCAACTTGAAATCCTTGAACAGGGGATGGGAACAAATTGAATTGGTCCTTTGGATGCGTGTTTCCACTAGCACCAAGAGGGTTTTCCCATTCCTAGTGACTAAGGAATATCCATTTTTAGACCCACCTAACAAGTTTATATCTCTCCAACGATATAGCTATCATGGCCTGACATAATGGACTGCCTATCTCCGTTTGGTTCTAATATCAGAGAACCCATCGTCAAGAGTGAACCGAGAATTGAGAGAATCTTCTTAGATATGATCTCTGTGAAGATTACAATTCTTCCTCTCAATTTGGAGACTTCCAAGTCACGTTGCTCGAACCCATTCTGAAGGTATTTTGGTAAAATGGTAAAAGAAGAAATTTCTAGCTTTCTCGAGCAACAGAGTTTAAACAAAGAGAATGAAAGGTATAGGATGGGTTTGGGTTTAAGAGGTTTTGGATATGAATTTTCCAAGCAGAATATCCTCCTCTTAAATAGACGTGCTCCTCCTAGAGATTTGTTCAACCAATCACCTCATCTGCATTGGGAATCGTCGGTTTCGGTATAACTTTCCACGTGAACATTCGAGATGCTATTTTCAGAACTGAATCATCTCGAGCCTTGAACGAAATCTTCGGTAACGATGGAGAATTCCTATTGTTGCTTCGTTTGTTGATGATGATCTTACTTGATACGTCGGTTGAGTATCCCAATATTTATTCCCTTATTTGATCAATTTCCCAAAATTGATTCAATAGTCTTCTTCATATGCTGAGAGTTGGGACTCAACATTCTCCTAATTTAGTCTGCTGGAACCGATATTCTTCAATATCTGACCGTCGAGATTGCTGAGAGCTGGGATTCAGCAATCGTGCTTAAACTCTTAGTATTTTTCTAAAGAGCGTGAGCTTGGACACACTTTTTTTCCGCATCATCTTCAAGAAATCCATATAATTGTTGAATTCTAATAAATCCAAGAACTCCAAGTGACCTTAGTGAGTTTAATATCTTCAGGAAATCCAAGAACAAAATGAGAGCTAGGACTCATTCTTCCGTAACCTCATCTAACTCTAATAGATTGAACTTTAGACAAAGTTCTTTGAATCTGCCTTCTGCTAGAGGTTTGGTGAAGATTTATGCTAACTGATCTTCTGTCCTGATATAATCCACGCAGATATCCATTTTCTCAACATATTCTCAAATAAAATGATGTCTGATACCAATGTGCTTCATCCTAGAATGATGTATTGGATTCTTCGAGATGCACATTGTACTGTTGTTGTCGCAGTATATAGGAATGCAACCAGTGTTGACTTCATAGTCTTGAAGTTGTTGTCTGATCCACAACACCTGTGTACATCAACTTGTAGTAGCCACATATTCAGCTTTTATAGTGGATGTTGCTATGGAGTGTTGCTTTTTTGCTGAACCAGCTTATCAGCTTATGACCAAGGAATTGACATGTCCCACTCATACTTTTTTGATCAATTCGACATCTTCTGAAGTCCGAGTCTGAATATCCAACGAGTGTGAGATCGTCTGCTCTGGGATACCAAATTCCTAAGGATTTTGTTCCTTTCAGATATCAGACAATTTTTCTTGCGTACTCCATGTGCAACTTTTTTGGACTTGCTTGATATCTAGCACACACGCCTACAACATACGAAATGTCTGGCCTGCTGGCCATTAGATATAATAGAGAACTAATAATACCGCTATATGCTGTGGGATCCATGGATTCGCCTTCTTCATCCATTGATATTTAACATGATGTACTCATGGGAATCCGCAGTGTCTTCGTCTTTTTTGGGCAAAATTTGCTGATGAGTTCTTTTGTATACTTCTTCTGGTGAATGAAGACCCCGTCACTGGATTGTTGAGCTTGCAGACCTAGGAAATATTGCATCTTTCCCATCATACTCATCTGGAAGTTGGTTTGCATAAATCTGGCAACCTTTTAACATAGATTTAGATTTCTTGATCCAAATATGATATCATCCACATAGATTTAGACGAGTAGTATATCTTTAGCATCTTTCATCAAGAAGAGTGTTCTGTTGATCTTCCCTTTCCTGAATCCGTTCTTCAGCAGAAACTGTGATAATGTCTTGTACCAAGCTCTTGGGGCTTGCTTCAGACCATATAGATTTTTCCTCAATCTGTACACCTTGTTTCCGCATTCAAATCCTGGAGGTTGCTCCACGTAGACTTCCTCATTTAATTCACCATTCAGGAATGCACTCTAGATGTCCATCTGAAAGACAGTAAAACCATAGTGAGCAGCATATGCTAGGAATAACCTGATTGCTTCCAACCGGGCTACTGGAGCAAACGTTTCATCGAAGTCTATTCCTTCGCACTGTGCATATCCTTTGGCAAAGAGTCTTGCTTTGCTGCGAATGACGAGTCCATTTTCATCGTATTTGTTCTTGAACACCCATTTGGTTCCTATTACTAACTAATGTGTCGGTTGATCGACGAGTTCCCATACGTGATTCCGAGTGAAATCTGACAGTTCTTCCTGCATGGTGTTGATCCAATCATCTGATTTGAGTGTGTCTGCTACTTTGGTAGGCTCCTCTTGAGATATAAAGCAGGCTAACATGGCGCTGTGTTTGGTTCAGATTGGATCTGTAAGATCTCTTAGTATTGCTTAGTAGGATGATCTCTGAGTAGCCACTTCGGTCTTTGTAGTTCCTCAACTGGAATGGCTTGATTGCTAGACGTTCCAATATGACCTTCGGAAATAGAAACTTCAACAAGCTGTAGATTGCTCAAGCTGTCTGCTACGCTTGTCGGGTTTACTTCTACTGAAGGATTATCTTTTGGCGTATTATCTGCTGAATTTGAATTTGCTGGTGTAGTACTCCTATCTTCAGCAGTCTGCTCCTGGTTAACTTTAGCAGTGTTGTCTTCATTTATTCTCTCGCCAATTTTGGGATTCTCAACAACATCTTCATTTTGCTGATTGACTTCTCCTTCTTGAGTTCCCCCATGAGACATGAGTTCCTTGAGAGAATTTAGGGTGACCTTAGCATTACCAGTTGCATCACCGACCATCTTGACTGTTTGCCGATCAATCAAGATCTCCAATGGAGATGATGATTCATTCATTGACCTAGTCGGATCGAGCGGTTCAACTTTGGAAGTATTCGAGCCCGAAAGTCCATTGACTTATTGGTTTCATGAATCACATTGCATGTTATTTCCATCGACATTAAAGCCCGAAAGTAGCTTCATCAAAAATAACATTGCATGTTATTTCCACAAGCTTGGTTGTCTTGTTAAGTACTCTATATCCGTTGTGAGATGGATGTCCATATCCGAGGAACACTCCTTCGTCAACTTTGGGAGAGCAAGTACTTAACTTTGACTTCCCATTATTATGGATATAACATGGTGAACCGAAAGTACGAAGATGAGCTAAAGAAGGCTTACGACCATGATATATTTCGTATGGAGTTTTGTTGAAGCAAAGATTTAATCCAATTCAATTCTGAGTGTAGCAAGCGTTCATTACAGCTACTCCCCAATATCTCTGACCTAGATCTGTATCGGCAAGCACTGTTTGCATGGCTTCCTTGAGAGTCTTTTCCTCCTTTCTCCCAAACCATTCTGCTGAGGTGTTCTTGCAGTGGACCTTTCATGTCCTATCCCAGCATCGGCGCAAAAATCCATTAATGCTCCGTTACAGAATTATGTACCATTGTTAGATCTTATCCTTTTCACTGTGAGCTCTTTGTCATTCTGCACCCGAAGTATCAACTCCGGCAGGATTATTTTTACTTTGTCCTTGCTTGGTAGCCGCGTGAAGCACACACAATTAACACGTTAAATTTATCAATCCGGTCTCTTTTCTAATTCGCTCAAGTGGATATCATCTATTCAATTGAAGGGTACCAATAGCTAAGTTACTCAAAAGTTGTTGATTTTCATCTATCTAGGCAATGAATCGTAAACTAAGCTTTAAATGCAAACAATCAATTATAAAACAAATTGTTAACTTCTCCAATCATGTAATTCAATCAATGGTTTAGGTAGAATAAGATAACAAATCCGACAATCTTAGAAGATAGTGAGTGTTTGTAAACTTCAGTTGTTCCGAATTAAACCAAGTTATGTTGCAAATGAATTTTAATTCCTATGAGGTTGAGCAACCGACTCTAATGTCGCTAGTCACTTGCTACGGATAACTAGCGGTAGATGACACTAAGAATCTCAAACAACTACGTTATTAACTCCTAGGCCACTCCCAATCGACCATCAATGATCGCCCTACAATCCTAGCACCGCACATGGATTGGAACTAGAATTATAAGATTATGCACTTATCACGACGATTCCGTCCGCGTGTTGGCTGCAACATTCACGTCAACTACCTAAAGGCTGGCTATTATCTACACCTAATAGGCAAGAAACAAGCTCAAGTGCAAATCAACCCCTCATAGGAAAGTAAACAAGCGTAATCGATTCAATCCATCACAATATCCGTTATACAACACCCACTAATGAAATTAGTTCTCCATACCTTGAGTTAAGTACAAAACAAATTGGAAAATGAAAGAATTCCTTACAAAACTTCAAGGTCAACGATTGATCTTCTTCGGTTGTCTTCTTTGAATCCAATCTACCACTCTTTCTTCTTCAATCTTCACCAAATGGATAGAATGTGGCTTGATTCCCCTTGAATTTGGTTGGGGAGAGGTTTGGAGATGAATCTAGGGAAAAGTATCGTGACAGTTATTCTAATTTTGGCCAAAAGTTCTACAATTAACTGATTTTCCCCCTTTTATAGGCGAGCAAGCAGGGCCTCGGATCGCCCGAGCCAAAATTGGCTTGCCCGAGCATTCCTGGAAACTGTGGAGAAGCTGAAAAACCCGTTCTGGCTCGGCCGAGCCAGAACCGCTCGACCGAGCCTGCTCTCTGTCAGCATGGCTCGGTCGAGCCTGCACTGCTCGGCCGAGCGAGCCCTCTGTCCGGCTCAGCTCGGCCAAGCCTGCTTCGCTCGACCGAACGACTCCTCCAAGCCTCCGAAACTCTCCTTTCGCTCCGCTCGGACGAACCTAACCACATCGGACTCCAAACTCGGACGATTTTCCTCCAAAACTCCACCAAATATGCCATTTATGCTCTAAACACGTCCTACAACATTTCAAACACGAAAACACAAAAACAAGACAAAAGAACAACAAAAGTATATGATATGAGGGTAAAATGGCCACAAACATGCACGCTCACACATCAAAAAATAAGTCATTTTACACACATATCATAATCCCCCAAACTTGAACCTTTGATTGTCCTAAATCAAAACAAAGTAAAGCAATCAATAAACCTCATCAAACAACTTCATAGCTCATCATAGTCATCTCGGCATGCTCTTATCGAACGAGATTATCACCTAACTTTGCGACACGGTTATTGCTAATGACTCAAACCACTCATCAACATTGGATAAAGAAATGAAAGCACTCCCTTACGTGTTTAGGGTTTGATGAATTCACTCATTCACAAGATATCGAGCACAATTTCCATAGGCTTGAAACAATTCTCACCACGATACTACAATGAGTTGGCTCCTAACACTACAAGAAAATTAGCTTGTAGTGACGATAATGCTAGTGACAATTAAAATTTCGTCACTAAACATACATATACAGTAACAATTATTCATTTCGTCACAAAAAATATAATTTGTGACAATTTTATTTGTTGTCGTTATTTTTTATCACTAAAGTTAGCGACAATAATATTTTTGTGACTAAAGTTGCATCTATAGCTACAATTATCTTTCTCGTCACAAAAAATATTATTTGTGATAATTTTATATGTTGTCACTGTTTTTTATCACTAAAGTTAGCGACAATAGTATTTTTGTGACTAAAAATGAATTTACAACAACAATAATTTTTGTCCTCACTAAAATATATAATTTGTGACAATCTAATAAATTGTTAGTATTTATTGTCACTGTAATTAGTGACAATAATATCTAGTGACTAAAAATAGCATTATTTGTAATAACGTCATAAAATGTTAGTATTTTTTGTCACTATAGTTAGTGACAATAATATTTTTGTGACTGAAAATATCTTTATTAGTGACAAAATCATAAATATTGTTAGTATTTATTGTCACTATAGTTAAAAACAATAATATTTTTGTGATAAAAAATTCTTTTACATCGACAATTATTTATTTTACAACAAAAGAAATAATTTATGATAATTTTAAATAATATCACTAATATATAAGAACAAAAATATTTAAGGTTAAATAATATCTAATTTATATTTGATATTAACTCTACTTTTAAGATTCAAGAATATCTAATGTTTCTCTCTACTTTTAAAATTATAAATTATATTTGAAATCTAAATTATACCTAATTAAAAATTATAGATATTTTAAAGCGTTTGAATTTTTGAATTATTCATTATTTTGATTAAAAATATTAATTGTTTGATTTTTAAGAATTTAATTTTACAAATACTTAATTATACTATGTATTATAACTAAAAACATATCATTAGTATATTGTTCTTAATTCATGAATAAATAATAATTACATTGAATTTAATAAATTGTATTATACTTTTCCAAGAATAATAAAATATTGAATGTGTAATAATATATATATTTTTTTTATTTATGAATTGATATAATAATCATAATATTAATTTACCTTAAAATTAATTATTGTTTATTAATCAAAATTGAAAAATAAAAATATTTAAATATATTTTGAACTCTTTATAATCGAACCATTTTCTTGTTGTTTCTAAGTGAAACACTTCAAAAGTTAAATATTATGGGATAAAAATATCAATATTTAATTATAGTATAAATTAGATTTGCGCCCTCGCGATGCGCGTATGATGTCTTATTTGATAATATTAAATTATAATTAATAAAGTTCTATGTTTTAGCATTTTTAGGAGTTATTTTTACATAAATTTAATTTTTATTCATCAATATTATATTTAATATTATAATATAAATGATTTTGTATATTATATTAGTGAGATTTAATATTTTAAAGAAAAAGTGATAAATGTAATTTTGCTATTATATTATAATAGAATAAAAATTAAATAAAACGAAAATAAAAATTAATTTATATTTTTTGTGGGACAGTTAATTGAGGACTATTTTATTTCAATATAGTATATAGATATGCGTGAAGTGAATTAATATTTAAATAGATAGTTTTTAATCTATACAAACACTCCAAACATAAATTAATGATGAAAATTAGAGAAACTCGATTTTGCCTAATTTTAAAATAAAGATGTTTAATTAAGTTAAAATTTATTTTCTTAAAATAGTGGAATGATCAAATTAACATTTATGTATATTAATTGTCATATTTTTGTAACAATGGGGCTTTTGTTGTAGTGGTTTGAGGTAATGGATAATAATTATGAGGTCTTGTGTTCAAATCCTGTTAAGGATGTATTTGCTTATTTATTTTTGATTGATCTTGCAGGAGGCTGCCCATATGTCGCGCAGGCAAGCCGGGGGCGGGTTCGGATTCTTGGTGGTCTGGGTGCGGTGCGACCATGCCGTGTGAGGGGGGCGGTTTCAGCTTGGTGTGGTGGAGTCCAGGTGTGGTCCCTGTGCAGGCAAGTTGGGGTGGGTTCGGCTTCTTGGTGGTCTGGGTGCGAGGTGCGACCTTGCTGTGTGGGGGGCTGATACGGCTTAGTGTGATGTGCAGCCAGCGCAAAGGCGCGCAGGACAGGGTGGGCTGGGCGGGTTTGGCTTGTAGTGGTGGTCTGGGTGCGCGTTGGCAAGTTCAGAGACGGGCAGGGCAGGGTGGTTCGGGTGCGAGGTGCGGTGCAACCTGACCACCAGGTACCAACTGGATTCTGGTGGGTTACTAATAAAAAAATATTTATTATTTAAAATAAGATTTTGTGAAAAACATAAATTGTCACTATATGTATAAATAATAGCGACAATAATTTTAGGTAACTATAAAATAGAAAAATAGTGACAATAATTGTTGAGTGACTATAGAATTAAAAAGTAGTGATAATATTTTTTTTTTGTTAAAACAATATATTTTAGTGACAAAAATCAAGTGTCACAATAATTTATTATTGTTACTAAAACTTTTAGCCACTATTCAGTAGCCATGACTTAGCGACGAACACAAAAATTATCACTACCTTGATTTAGTGACAATTTTTATATATATAGCAACAACTACTGTCTTCGCTATACATCATTTTTTTGTAGTGTAAAATCAAAAAGGTTTTTGTTTTCGGTTATGACGTGGCTTACTAAAAGGAAGGTGGTTTTGGGCTAAAGTGACGAACTTCTCCGTATCCCAAAACCCCCAAACTTATTCTCTTCAATCCACTTTTAACCTTGAGGCTTTTTCATCACAACTCTCATATATATATATATATATATTTTTTTCTTTTCTTTCTTTTTCTCGTTTTTTCTAGCACCAACATTTTTTTTCTTTTTTTTCTTTCATGATGCTTTTCTTTTTCTTTTTTTTTTCTCTTTTCTTTTTCTAAGTACCCAAATTTTTGTTGGTACCCATTTTTCTAGGATTCAAATCAATCCTACACTCAATACTTTTATTGCCTCAATGATAAGCTCATTATTTCACTCACTTATCTATATTATTCTTATACTATTTTATGTAGTTTTATTGAGTTTATATATATATTTTATGCATGATATCAATATTAGGTGGTTTTAGGTGTGTTTTGATGTTTATGCAGGTTTTTAGGCCTAAACTCACGAGGAAACCGTTCCGAAAGTAGTGACGTGTAAGAGTAGCAGTGAAGAGTTTTTCCACAAGAGGAATTTGGGCTATTGGTGCAAGGCAATGGATGATGCTTTGAGTTAGCTCTCCAACGCAACTGGAATCGGGTCAATCGGAGTTCGGATGAGGAAGTTATGGCCAAAACCGTGAGACCGCGCAGGAGGGGCGAGAAGCCGCATCGACAGATGCCAATCAGCATCGATCGACGGAGACCAGGAAGCCTCCTCGATCGACGTAGATCAGCCACGGTCGACGCGTGCATGTCTGCTGGAGCAAAAATCTGATAAAAATCGGATTTATTCATATCTTTAGCCCTAGATTTGATAGGATACACCTCCACCTCTATAAATAGTTTCATAAATTCAATTTTTAGAGAACCATTCGATTCCCAATCATATGTTTTTACTCCAGATTTCATATTTTAGAGATTTCAAGAGTTCTAGGGTTTATGTTTGAAGACAGAGTTTTGTGGGAAGACATTCCAACCCAAGTTTTTATGCAAATCAGGTTTTATTTTTCTATGATGAATATTACTCTGAATATGTGTCACTAAACTTCTTTTCAGATTCTAGGGTTTCGAACTATCTATGTATACATGTTTTGATTAATTGAATTATTTTCCCTTTCCCTTCGTAGTTTGTGAAATCTGTGCTTATTCATAATCTTGATTTGTTGGCCACTTATTAGGATTATCTAGTTGATTACTTGAGACGTAACTGTGATAGTTTTCAATCGAAAGAGATTTTCATAATATAATTTGATTTCTTGTCGTAACTGAAGGAGATTAATTGTAGGAATAAATCTGTAGAACTTGGGAGTTAGTTAATTTATCTTGAGACCGAGCGGAGATAGGTATTTGACTAATCTACTTTACGAATTGTCCAACAAAGAAGTTCGTAATACTTTATGATGTTTCACTACGAAGAGGAATTAAATTTGGGAATTAATCAATTGATTCATACATGTCATACTTGATAGATAGATATCCCTGGAATCTGTGCTTCTCTTATTTGACTTCAAAAGCTTTTTAATTTCCCTGTTTAGTTTTCGATAGCAAGTATTGCAATTTCAAAACAACAAAACCTTTTATTCGATTTTCCTAATCAATCTTTTCAAGAACGCCTTATTTAGTATTTAGGATTTTTCGTTGTTTCATTCCCCAGGATCGATAACCTTAGGGTTTACAAATTTATTTGCCACTATTTCTATAATTAATCTGTAGAAATTACAGTGATCAAATTGGCGCCGTTGCCGGGGAGTGAACAAAATTGATTCTACTATTAAGTCTGTGATTGAGATATTGCTTTAGGCTGTAATTTTCGTATTTTCTGAATTTTCTCGCAATTTCGTATTTCCCGTCGATCGACGCTATCTAGCTTCGATCGACGAAGTTGTTTTATTTCCGTCGATCGACGCCCTGTCTCGTCGATCTATGTCTTTGTCGTTTCAATTTTCTTATTTCAGTTTGTTTTGTTTTCAGTCTTACCTCACTACCTCCTTTGCTGTACAAGTAGTGCATGAGTACAAGAGCCAGAGGAAAGGACCCGCTGTATTACTATCCGGACATTGAAGCCACTTGCAGAAAGATCCGATGGAATAAGCGTGCTTAGGAAAGCTCAAGTAATCATACGATGGAAGATAACGTACCACCGCCTCCACCAGTGCTAACTGCAGAGGAGCAGGCTGTGCTTCTCCAAGAAGTCCAAGCTATGAGGGCGCAAATCCAACAGTACAATCTGGAAAGAGACCTCGAGAGGAATAATCCGAATGGAAGGGATCTTCGACATAACCCACTGTTTGAGGACAAGCCCGACGATGAAGAGGACGACAATCAGGACCCTCCAGAGGAATCTGACGATGAGGAGGAAGAGGAAGCCATGCAGAACCGGTATAAACCTCGGTTCAGGGAGACAGACTTCAGGATTGGCATCAATGCCAACAATTTTGAGCTGAAGACCGGATTGGTGCAGATGGTGCAACAAAATCAATTCGGAGGAAGGGCTACTGAGGACCCTTATGCACATCTGGATAAGTTCCTGATGCTCTGCAATACTGTGAAAATTGGAGGAGTCAGCAAGAGTGCCATCCGAATGCGTCTGTTCGCATTCTCTCTGAGGGATAAGGCACAATCATGGTTCACTGCGCTGGACAAAGGAAGCATAGGCACATGGACCGAATTGAGGAATGAGTTTCTGGAAAACTTCTTCCCTCCGAATGTCATCAGGTAGAGAAGGAAAAAAATCATCAGATTCGCTCAAAGGCGTGATGAGAGCTTCAGTGAGACGTGGGAGCGATTCAAAGATCTGTTAAGATCTTGTCCCGGACATGGTTTTCCGTTAGGAGAACAAGCTGAGGCGTTCTATGAAGGGCTCAATGATAAGACAGCCAAATTGGTGGACACCACTCTGGGAGACACCATCATGACGAAAAGCAGAAAGAAGGCCATGGAGTTCTTCCAAAAGATGGCCAACAACACTCAACGGTGGTCCTCAAGCCGAACTCGGCCTGTGATGGCGGTCGAGAAGGAGAAAGTGGTGGAGAAAGTTGCCGAACAACCTGATTTGGCAGCCGAGCTGAAAAAGTTAAGGGAAGACTTCGCTGCACTGAAGCAGGAGAAGACAATTGCTGTAGTCGAAGCAGCGCAAGCTCCGCCTGAGGGGGATTGTGCCGCTGTAAATTTCATGCAAACGGGTGGTTTCCAAAACAACTACCGTGGAGGACATCAACAGCATAATCAGCAGCACAATCAGCCCTACACTTACAATCATGCGAGGAACCATCCTGGATTTTCCTACGCAAACCACCAAGCCGCGGAGCAGCTACCACCTAGGTTGGTCGTGCAAGATGGAGAAGTGGTGGAGAAGATGAAGCCAAATATCGAGGAGATTTTGGCCTAGTTCATGGAAGGCTCTACTGATACTGTAGCCAAGTTGAAGCAAGAGATAGCCGGAGTCAAGACCAAGGTGGACCAAGTTGAGAAACACGTATAGATCATACAGACTCAGGTCGGTCAGATCGCCGATGCTCTCGGAGCCCAACACAAGCCGGGGCAACTTCCGAGCAATACCCAGATTAACCCCAAGAATCAGAAGCAGATAAACCAAGTGAATGCTATCACTCTAAGAGGGGGAAAATCATACGAAGGGCCCAAACAAGCAGGAACTGATTCAAAGGAGGACGAAGATGTCGAGCAGGCCGAAGAAGCTATCACTGACGCAGCCCCGTCGATCGACGGAGGGTTGCCGTCGATCGACGAAGTGCCAAAGCTCCCGTTGAACAAGGCTGAAGCTCGTCGATCGACGCCAATCGAGCCACCCATGTATAAGCCTCCCCTGCCATATCCGCAGCGGTTTGCCAAAGCAAAGATGAATGAGAAGTATGCACGCTTTCTTCAGAACATGAAGAAAGTAAACATCAACATTCCGCTGATTGAGGCACTACGAGAGATACCGGGGTATTTGAAATTTTTGAAGGATATGGTCTCACAGAAAAGATCCTTCCTGGAGCACGAGAGGGTCAGCTTGTTCGAAGAATGCAGCGCGATTATTCAGGAGAAGATGCCGCTGAAGAGAGAAGACCCGGGATCCTTCACGATCCCCTGTGTCATTGGAGGAGAGACCTTCGGGAAGGTCTTTTGCGATTCCGGTGCATCCATCAACTTAATGCCGCTGTCAATCTTCAAGCGGTTGAAGATCGGAAGCATCAAGCCCACAACAATCTCGCTCCAGATGGCCGATAGATCAGTTACTTATCCGAAAGGCATCGTGGAAGACGTGTTGGTGAAGGTAAAAGATTTTATTATTCCACCCGACTTTGTGGTGCTTGATATGGAGGAGGATCGAAACATTCCTCTTATCCTTGGAAGACCATTCTTGACGACCGGAGGGGCATTGATTGACATTTGAGACGGCAAGCTGACATTCCGAGTCAATGACGAGTCAGTCACCTTCCCCATCTACAAAGAAGTGCAGAAGCGCAATAAAGGGAGCTATCAGGAAGATTGCCACATGATCAATCGATTAAATTCGGTGATTTTCTCTCCTTTTTCTTCTATTGCAACTGATTCGGATTTTCCGGAGAACTGCTTACTGCACTCTTGGCTTTTGTCTTCAGATTTGGATAAGATGGACGATGAGCTTGTGGATCGGGCAATATCCGAGGGAATAACACACGAGAAAGATAGCAGATGGAAGCGGTTGCCAAGCCGACGCAGCCAGAAAAAGAAAAGAAAGCGTGGAAAAATACCCACGTCGATCGACGGAGGAGCCTCGTCGATCTACGCAGCCGTTGGATCCTCGTCGATCGACACTATAGTCACGTCGATCGACGCACGAAGGAAGTCAGACTCGGAATTTTCATCGACAAAAAAAGCGCGACGTAGAAAAGGGATTGCTGCAGTTTCACCCATGTCAATCAAAGCAACCTTGGAAAAGCAGTCATCTAACTCTGATCTGCTGGTTCCAGAACTCAAGATGCTTCCGGCACACCTCAGGCATGGGAAGCTAGAAAAATTACTACGAGTTCTACGGAAGTACAAGTCCGCCATCGGGGGGACATTGAGAGACAGCAAGGGAGTCGGCCCCTCATTATGCGCGCACAAGGAAAAAGACGCCAAGAAGTGGGGGATGAAAGTTGGCAAGAACAGAGATGAAAAGGAGGTCGCAAGGAGGCTTGCTTGGACCCGACCTCCCTAGTGGTGATTGAAGACTCCGGGGGATAAAAAAGTTGATGTCTGAGATCAACTACCAGGTATCGTTCCCTCTCTAGTCTGATTTTCAAACTTATTCCACTCTTCGAGTTGGAAATAAGTTTGGGGGGATGTGGACAAGAGATGGAACGTCCTATCTTTTATTTATTATGCTTTCTGCCTTTAATTTTTCCTATCTTATATTTATTATGCTTTCTGTCTTTAATTTTTCGTACCTTTCTATTTTAAGCTATGTTGTGGAAAAAAAAATTTGAGTTTTGAGATAACCTGAACGAGATTGTGAGAGTAGAATTGATTGAGGGTTGAGTATTGAATTGATTGAGATTGTGGTTTGATGCCTATGAATGTAGAATACCGCATGATATGACTGATTTGACACTTATACTTGCATGCTGATTGAGTTGACTTGAAATTGACTATGGAAGAAAATTTTTGAATCCTTGTTTGAGAATTTGAGCCTTTATTTCGTTTGATGTGAGATTCACATGTGTGTTTTGATTTCTCTAGAACTTGCCTATTTTCTGTGTTGAGACTGCATAGGGTGCACAAGTTGAGAAAATGATCTTAGGCCATCTTTGATAACCCAATATCCTAAACACTGTCCCTTCACAATAAATTTTTCCCTAGTTAGCCACTTTGAGCCTGTACAATTTTTCTTTCCTTGTCTATGAGATAAAGAAAAGTATTGTCTCACTCGTGTCTTGAGTTGTGGTATGTATGGGGATTGAGTGAATTCATGATAAGATATGATAAATTAGTGGTGAAAAGATGTGTACAAAAAGAAGCTCAAAAGAAATAATTAGAATTCTCATAAGCTCTCTGAAAAGAAAAGAATAAAAAATTATGTAAAGAGCATAAGAGATTCAAAATGAGCTAGAAAAAAAAAAGAGTTGTGTATTTGTTGATATATTTGAGGAGAAGGGTGGATGAAGTTAGATAGTGATTTGAGTTTTTGAGAGTAGCTAACTCAATTTATTTTTAGTCACTTGACCATATATTTTCCTACCCCTCACAAAAGCCTACATTACAACCTATTGAAAGTCCTTTTTGATTCTAGACTTGTGTACACATTCTAGCAGTAGAGATATTAGAAAATTTGCAAGCCTATGGTAGAAATTTCTTCATACATGTTGTTGAGTGCTTTCATCTATATCTTAAACACTTGAGAGTTGAGCGATACACTTCCTGTGAGTTCTTCCACGGTTGATGAATTTTCTGTCTCTTTTCAAAT
>JAPKLW010001026.1:235523-245870 GCA_026898455.1 Plectranthus barbatus | reverse complement strand
TTACTTGAGACGTAACTGTGATAGTTTTCAATCGAAAGAGATTTTCATAATATAATTTGATTTCTTGTCGTAACTGAAGGAGATTAATTGTAGGAATAAATCTGTAGAACTTGGGAGTTAGTTAATTTATCTTGAGACCGAGCGGAGATAGGTATTTGACTAATCTACTTTACGAATTGTCCAACAAAGAAGTTCGTAATACTTTTATGATGTTTCACTACGAAGAGGAATTAAATTTGGGAATTAATCAATTGATTCATACATGTCATACTTGATAGATAGATATCCCTGGAATCTGTGCTTCTCTTATTTGACTTCAAAAGCTTTTTAATTTTCCTGTTTAGTTTTCGATAGCAAGTATTGCAATTTCAAAACAACAAGACCTTTTATTCGATTTTCCTAATCAATCTTTTCAAGAACGCCTGATTTAGTATTTAGGATTTTTCGTTGTTTCATTCCCCTGGATCGATAACCTTAGGGTTTACAAATTTATTTGCCACTATTTCTATAATTAATCTGTAGAAGTTACAGTGATCACTCAACAATCACAACTCAAAGATACCAAATGATTCCCATCCCAACTCTCATCTCCATATTCACCCTCATACACTCATTCCCCCCAAATTTTGTCCTAATAATTTCAAAGAAAATTCTCCATTTAAGCACAATCACGGGAAACAAGGGTATGAAGGGCAAAATTATGATATTAACAACCTTATACTCCCAAAGTGAAAGGAAGGACTAAGAATCGATGGCCTAAGATCATCTTTTAGTTACCAAACTCATGCCAAATAGATAGAGAATATATTCAAGTTCTAGATTTTGTACTCTCAACCTTGCCACTCACAACCGATCAAAGTATGACAATATCAAGGCTAAAAAACTCTCGGCTTTTGTTAAGTCCTAGGCATTAATCTCGCACAAAACTCGGCAATTCAAAAGTTCAATTCGAGCACACCTTAACAACTAGATTATGCCCTATCATTGGTCAAAGCAAATTTTAAGCCTTACAAAGTAGATCATGATTCAAATCTCTAATTCTCGTTTGGGTTAATCATACACACACGACAAGCACACAACATTCTAATTAAAAATCTACATGCCAAGAACAATTGAATTGAAACTAAATGGTAGGAGAAACGATAGAAGGTGTTACCCATCGGTAGACATGATCAAACCGCTCTCCATTCCTTATTTGCACCTACTACACATCAATACAACACCACCAAACAATTGAGCATAATAAAGCCAATAAAGCTCTCATATCTACAAATCTTTCCACATACCAATATCTCAAGAAAAATTATAACATTTATCCACTAGCACAACCATTCATACCAAACCATTAAACATATCCACACACCAAAGCCAAATAGAAAGAATTCAACTCATGCAAGCTCGCAAAATGATTCATCACAACCATTCAATAGAAGTAGAAGCAAATCAAATTATCATCCACAATCCAAAGTCAAGCAAAAGTAGATCAAATATTATATTACAACCATATCGAATGACCAATATTATTCAAATTCAACAAACTAATCTAAACTAAGGATAAAGATAGAGATAGGGATAGAAGAGTAAACCAGAGAAGAGCACCGAATACCGACCACTCCCCCCAAACTTAGTCAAGTGAGACTAAGTTTGTAAAAAGGTAATTGGTGCGCTCTTACTCCCACTGATCTGTCGCTGGTGGCTGACGAGGATGGTGAAAGAATGGAATGGGCACACGGCAATGTAGCTCATGTACATCCTCTTGCAGGGTCTCTACATTTCGGTCGTCTCTGTCGAACCTCGAAGTGATGGTGGCTTGATCCACCAAGTAAGTCGCTCGGAAAGTAGAAAAATCATCATGGATAGAATCTAGCCTCGTATCTAGACCCTGCAAAGAAGAAGACAAAGCATCAATAGTATCAGCTGTCCTAGTGAGCATCGTCATCATCTGCTGCTGCCATTCTGTAGCGAAAGATTGTCTGGGCTGTGGAGGGGCTCGTGTACTCGGGCCAGCATCCTGCACTCGTCTACGCTCTTCCTCAGAAAGATGTTGGAGACTCGTGAAATATCCATCAGGAAATAACACTCCCACCACTTCCTTGTGCTCCTCGGTATCCAGCTACCAGTTGGATCTATCAGACAGATCCGACACTGTTGTCCACTCCGGTCGGGGCATTTTCATAGCCGAGTTCCCAAATTTATAATAAATCAATCCCCTATGCCCGGGAACCACAAATCATCCAGCTAACAAGGAACTTGAATACAAAAATAAAGCTGGAGCAGAGGCACCTGACAGGTCTACACCAATAGCCTCAAAAATAGGGGTTCACATTCCACAACTAAAAGTGCGAGTTTTCGTACTCGGAGCCCTACTCCAAGCATCCATAAGCATAGCCCCCAAAGAGAATTGAATACCGTTCATCAAAGCATAAAGTATAGACAATTCTGGCATTATTATATTGCAAGACTCAAATCTTCTGCAAATAGAACCACCAACAAATTTATGAATATACCTAATCACCGGATTCCTAATAGCAGTAGCACGAAAATTCTTAATATTGAAATGTTGACCAGATGGAATACCCAAAATTTCTTCCCAAAAATCTCCTAATCTCATAGTCTCATGTATAAACACAGATTCCGGACCACAACCATATATTTCATCAATTTGTGCACGTTGATAAAAATAATCTTTACCTCGAAGCTTGAATTTCATCGAAAAAAGGAATTCCCCCCGCTCCTTTCATGATGGTCACCAAGGCCAAGAACTCCCTCGACAAGTCCATGTAACCAGGCCAATCTACCGAAAGCAATTTCTTCCAACCAATGCCCTTGAGGAGACTCCACACATCATCTTTCATTTTCAACGCCTTCAACGTCTCCTTGCACAAATATTTAGTGCCCACGACTTGTCTCTTTGCCAAGCTTTTGTATTTTGCGAACTCCTCGTCATCAAAAACCTTCGGACGTCCACCTGAGGAAGATGATTCACCCCTTGCTCTCTTGCTAGCCATAGTAGAAATTAGTGAGTGAGAATATAACAATTCAATGCACAAAAGTATAGGAGAAAATTTGAGAAGTGAAATTTCGACCGGCATGCAAATGGGTCGAGCATTACGCTCGCCCGAACTTATAAATCTGCGCGCGGCTCAGCCGAGCGTGAGATGGCTCGGCCGAGCGGAGGTTCTGTCGCGCACGAGCTGGGCTGGCTCATAAAGGCTCGGTCGAGCCTGTCTCGCTCGACCGAGCGAGGTCTCCATCCGAGGCATTCAATCCAGCTCGGCTGAGCCTGCACCGCTCGGCCGAGCTCCCCCTTTTCACGCCTTCTTTTGCCCTCTTTTCGACATCCTTCCGATCCCATTGCTTTCCAATATTTCCATCCTTCATACACACATTATCAAATGAAAGTGTAGCACCACAAACAATTAGGAACCCTTCACAATAACAAACTACATTATTAAACAAAAATCAATAACAAACCATTATTCAAAAATGTAAAGTAACAAAATTTAAACATTGGGTTGCCTTCCAATAAGCGCTTGTTTAACGTCGAAAGCTCGACGATCATACCTCATGTCAATCGTGGTCAAAAGGTGCTGAACCGGAACTCATACCTCGGTCAATGATCACATGCTCCTCCGGGAAAAGAAGCTTCTTTCTTGCACTTTGTGGTGGATCCTTATCCACTCGAGCTTTCTTCGTATGATTTTGATCAAGTTCCTCTTCATCCCCCGAATCTTTGTAGACTTCATTCTCCTCACTCATAAGTTTTAAACCCGGATCAAGCACATCTTTCATCATTTTCTTTTTCCCAGCTTTCTCAACTTCACTTGCATCCACATTCTTCGGAGGTAAAGAAAACACCACTTCCTTGCCACAACAACGGAATGTAAGTTCACCATGTTTCATGTCAAATAAGGTATCGGCCGTATGCAAAAATGGCCTCCCGAAGATTAGTTGTATACCCCCCTTATCTTTCATATCTACAGCAAGAAAATCACCCGGGAAGGTAAATGTCAAAACTTCCACAAGAACATCTTCAACAACCCCCTTTGGGCAAAACAGAGCATGGTTCGCCAATTGAAGGACTTGGCTTGTAGGTTTTAAGCTTCCAACCTCCAATTCCTTATACAAGTCCCATGACATAATGTTGACACTCGCTCCAGAATCACACAATGCCTTCTCAATACACTTGTCTCCAATCTTACATCCGACTACGAAACCTCCGGGATCTTCCTTTTTACTAGAAATATTCTTCTCTTCAAGTTCACAAGTACCACTATCAAGGATTTCTTCTCCTTCAACAAGTTTGTCAAGCATAGGTACTCTTTCTATTTCCTCCGGTAAAGGCATCTCTACGTCTCCCTTCTTAACGTATTCGAAGAAATTCACATCTCCGGTTCCCTCATCATCACTTGCTTCAACCTTCTTAACTTCAACTACCTTTCCTTCATCAATCTCTACTTCCAACTCTTCCTCAACCTCAACTATCTCCAACTTAGGAGTCATTACTTCCAAGTTTTCTTCCATTTTACTCTCTCCTTCTAATATGTTACAACCATTCTTTTGCAACACTTCCGTATCACTCGGAAATTTCCCTGCTTGGTGCTTACTACTCAATTGCTTCGCAATTGAAGAAATTTGAAGTTGGATTTCAGCAAACATGCCATCATACGTTTCAAATCTCTTATCCATTTCTTCATTAAAATTCCTCCTCGGTTCTTGGTTTGCATACCTACTATTTCCCCCAGCATATCCTTGACCACTACTTCCCCTTCAATTTGTAAGGGAGGATTGAGAGCGTTGTTTGGATTAGCATAGGAAAAATTTGGGTGAAATTGGTTGGACGGATGGTAATACATGTTTCCCGGCAGATTATATAGGGGACGAGCATTGAACCCCATTCTTTGATTCACAAAATTCAAACTCTCCGGGTGCAACTCTTCATGCCGAACTACCATCATATCCTCATTTCTATTTCCCGATGTAGACAATGCATCAAGCTTCTTTTGCATGACCGCCAATTGCTCTTTGAATTCCTCACTTTCCTTGGCCTCATTTACCGACTTAACCGATCGATAATCCTTGTGTTCCTTAGGCCAATGGAAACTATTCTCAGCCATTTTCTCAATAGTTCTCCAAGCTTCTTCCTCTTCAAGATCAAGAAATGCTCCTCCCGATGAAGCATCTAACATCACCTTCGTTTCATAATTCAATCCTCCATAGAATTGGAAAAATTTGTTGACTCCTAGAGAGACTATGTCTTGGATATTTCCGAAGTAGCTCACGAAACCGATCCCAAGCTTCATAAAGAGGCTCATCATACCTTTTCCCAAACGATGTGATATCAGCCCTTCTCTTCAAAGTCAAACTCGGCGGAAAAAACTTGAATAGAAACTTCTCTCTCAACTCTTCCCAAGTGCTTCGCAAAAAAAAAAAAAAAAAAATCTTCCCAAGTGACAATATTTGATTTGTCCAAACCTTCAAACCAATTCCTAGCTCCATCTCTCAAGGAGAATGAGAATAACCGCAGCCGTATTTGATCTTGGGGAACTTGGTTGATCTTTATAGTATCAGTAATCTCAAAAAATTGAGAGATATGTACATTTGGATCCTCGGTTATGTGTCCCCCAAATTGGTTGTTCTGTATCATTTGGACCAATTGTGGCTTTATCTCAAATTGTGTGGCATTTACTCCTAACTAAAAACCTCCCGTTAACGGTTCCCCTTGAGGTCGAAAAAGGTTTTGTAATGGTCTCTTAGGACCATTCCTCTCATTTAACATCGCCTTCATCAAATCGAGCTATCTCTCCAACTTATCAATCCTAACCGTGTCTTCCCCATGGTTAGCCATCTTAAAATCAATTTGAATATATCCTCTTCCTTCTTGACTTTTCCTTGTCTCAAGCTCTCTAGCCTTTGATCGAATGATCATAAACCACCTAGGAAAAATCCACAAAACCAATTACAAGTAAACAATTCAACAAAAACAAACAAACACAAATAACAATCAAAACAATGTTAGTAACACTATTCACACAAGCATTTTCTCAAACACCTAGCATACCATACTTCAATTTTCAATAATTCCACAAGACCTACTAAAAGGTTCCCCGACAATGGCGCCGAAAATGTGGTAGCCGCGTGAAGCACACACAATTAACACGTTAAATTTATCAATATGGTCTCTTTTCTAATTCGCTGAAGTGGATATCATCTACTCAATTGAAGGGTACCAATAGCTAGGTTACTCAAAAGTCGTTGATTTTCGTCTATCTAGGCAATGAATCGTAAACTAACATTTAAATGCAAACAATCAATTATTAAACAAATTGTTAACTTCTCCAATCATGTAATTTAATCAATGGTTTAGGTAGATTAAGATAACAAATCCGACAATCTTAGAAGATAGTGAGTGTTTGTAAACTTCAGTTGTTCCGAATTAAACCAAGTTATATTGCAAATGAATTTTAATTCCTATGAGGTTGAGCAACCGACTCTAATGTCGCTAGTCACTTGCTACGGATAACTAGCGGTAGATGACACTAGGAATCGCAAACAGCTACGTTATTAACTCCTAGGCCACTCCCAATCGACCGTCAATTATCGCCTTACAATCCTAGCACCGCACATGGATTGGAACTAGAATTATAAGATTATGCACTTATCATGACGATTCCGTCCGCGTGTTGGCTGCAACGTTCACGTCAACTACCTAAAGGCTGGCTATTACCTACACCTAATAGGCAAGAAACAAGCTCAAGTGCAAATCAACCCCTCATAGGAAAGTAAACAAGCATAATCGATTCAATCCATCACAATATCCGTTATACAACACTCACTAATGAAATTATTTTTCCATACCTTGATTTAAGTACAAAACAAATTGGAAATTGAAAGAATTCATTACAAAACTTCAAGGTCAACTGATCTTCTTCGGTTGTCTTCTTTGAATCCAATCTACCTCTCTTCCTTCTTCAATCTTCACCAAATGGATAGAATGTTGCTTGATTCCCCTTGATTTTGCTTGGGGAGAGGTTTGGAGATGAATCTAGGGAAAAGTATCATGACGGTTATTCTAATTTTGGCCAAATGTTCTTCAATTAACTGATTTTCCCCCTTTTATACGCGAGCAAGCAGGGCCTCGGATCGCCCGAGCCAAAATTTGCTGGCCCGAGCATTCCTGGAAATCGTGGAAAAGCTGAAAAACCCGTTCTGGTTCGGCCGAGCCAGAACCGCTCGACCGAGCCTGCTCTCTGTCAGCATGGCTCGGTCGAGCCTACACTGCTCGGCCGAGCGAGCCCTCTGTCTGGCTCAGTTCGGCCGAGCCTACTTCGCTCAGCCGGGCGACTCCTCCAAGCCTCTGAAACTCTCCTTTCGCTCGGCTCGGACGGACCTAACCTCCTCGGACTCCAAACTCGGACAATTTTCCTTCAAAACTCCACCAAATATGCCATTTTAAGCTCAAAACACGTCCTACAACATTTCAAACACGAAAACAAGACATAAGAACAACAAAAGTATATGATATGAGGGTAAAATGGCCACAAACATGCACGCTCACACATCGAAAAATAAGTAATTTTACACACATATCATTGCTCTTGAGAAGTCTCACCCACACGTACCTAGAATAATAATCAACAACAACTAAAGTATAATGTTTATTACCTACAGTTGGCGGAGTTACAGGGCCAAATAAATCCATGTGCATTTGCTCAAGGATTCTGTTTGATGTGGCCTTTTCCGGGTTGGATCTGAAAGACGCCTTGGCTTGTTTTCCTTGTTGACATGCTCTGCATATTCCTTCCTTCTTAAAGGACTCTTTGGGTAGTCCTGTAACAATGTTATTTTTGGCAATATATTTGATAGTTTTAAAGTTTAGATGCGATAGCTTTTTGTGTCATAGCTAGTTTGTCTCTTCCTTGCTGAATGCTATAAAGCATGATGCTTGCTGACCACTTTCCCAATCAACAACAAAGAGTCCTCCTTTGCTGATTCCTCTAAGCTTTACTTCTCCAGTGGTCCTATCAACAATCAAAGAAAGAAACAATATATCCATTTTCACTTAGCTAAATGATGCTCAGTAGGTTGTGCTTGAGACTATCAACGAGGGCTACATTAATGATGTGCATGCCATTTTGCTCGATGCACCCTTTCCCGATTACTCTAGTTTTTGAGTTGTCACCAAACGAGACTGATGTTCTGTGAAGATCTCTTCATCTCCTGTCATATGACTTGAGCTTCCACTGTCTAGGATTCATTCTTTTAAATTTCTTGAGGTTCTTCTTCCTGGACCCTATTCCTGCAAAACAAAGTAGTTATATTTTTGTACCTGATCAATTACGGGTCCTAAAGGATTAGTTCTCTAGATCATTCCTTTTGGAATCCAGACCTTCAAGATTTTAACATTTCTTTTGTTATCACATTTTACTACCTTTCCATTCCTATTGAAGTTATATACTGAATCAACATAGGAATGTGTAATAGTGTGCCGAGCTTTTTTGGCGATTTGGCTGTCTGCTTCCTTCTTTCCTTTGGCTTTCAACAACAACTTTGGTAATCTCTTCATCTGCTCTTCCAGCTCTCTAACTGAGCATTCTGCTTCTTTAGCTTGAGATCCACTAGTGGATAGTATCTCCTTTGTTGGACTGGATTGAACTGGTCGATCTGAGTGGAATGGCTTCTTGGTTTTCCACTTTTGTTCGTCTCTCTTCACGAAGAATATTGCATCCTCGATGGATTCTTCAATGGTTACTGCAACACGAACTAGTTTGTTTTTGTTTATCTGCATGATGTCCCATTCATGTGTCTTTAGTTGAGCAAACACTTCTTTGGTACTCATTGCAAACATATCTTTCTCCTTCAGGTTTGTCACTTTGACGAACAAGTCCTCCTTTGGTATTCTTGAGAGAATCTTTGAGTTCATGTCGGGAAGCTCGTATGTCCTTTCCAGCTTCTTTAACTCATCTACAATGGTGTTGAATCTGACCTCTATGCCCTTGACTATTTCACCTGGAATCAATTGAAAAAACTCGTACTTGTCTACCTATTGTTGTAGCTTGTTCCTCTTCATTTGATCCATTTCGGTACTTAGAGTGCCAAGAAAGTCCCACATTTCTTTGGCATTCTTTTATTCCAAGGCTTCTGCAAATAGGGTTGGTGATTAGGAATTTAAGATTAAATCCATGGCTAGACAATCTAGTTGATCACGAACTCGATCTTATGGAGTTCATTCTTCAAAGTGTTTATATATGCAGCGGAAGTATTAATGATGTCTTGCTACTATCTGTTGGTCCCGAAATATCAGAGTCGTCGTGTTGGGATCTTAACACGAAATGCAGCGGAATATAACAAGGTCACTTGCACTTAATATCGTTATTAGCAAAATGTTTTCTTAGCTCAAGTTGTTACTTAAGTTTGTTTACAGATATACTCTAGCAACTTTGTTGCTAGGTTTTAAATCATGCTTTGAACAGATAATCAATAAAACAGTAAACAAAGCAGTAAATGAACACAAGATTTATAGTGGTTCGATCAAATAGATCTACGTCCACTCCTTAGCCGAAACGCTAAGAATTTCACTAGAAAAGTATACAGAGTACAAGGAATCGCCTTTCCAGTTAAGTAGGCAGTGAGCTTTCGGCCTGGCTACTTGACAGCTATCCTCCGTAAATCTGAACTTCTCCGAGCACAGCTCCGGGCAAGTCAAGGGCACACCTTCGTAAAACTTGTCCTTTGCTAACGAGGCGTTTATAGTTTGCCTCTGAACTTAAAAAGTCTGCGGCTAATTCCCGTGTGAGTCACAATCTTTCAAGAGTGACTGTTGGATTCCTTTCTGAAAGAAATGAATCCCAATGATTGAGATATCCTTGAATGCAATCAGGAATATCTTCAATGGAGTGTCAGTACTTCAATGAACGACACCACAGGTTGTTGAGAGTCTTCAGATAGACTTTAAGATGGCTCTCAACTGACTACTTTTAAGGATCACTTTGTCAAGGGAATCTTTAGCTTGAGCGTTCATGAAAGAGTAAAGTGATAAGAGCACTTGTAGATTGTAAAAGCAGTAGTCTATCCAGTTCTTGAATCTGCCTTTTATAGTTGGAGATTCAAAACTTTGAATCTCCATACCCGTTAGACACAACGGCTTCTTTCTTCAAGAATGGATTAAACTGATAGAACGCCTTTCTGAGTAGAGATGTACTTCCCATACTACTTAGGGAAAGTCTCGTCCCTTGTGCGTCCTTTTTGTCAGAGTCGCAGTTCGGCTTCAACGTTGCTAAAGGTATATTCCTTGAGATCCTTTGACTTGTGTTATATGTGATTCTTCATAGATTGCTGAAAAGTCCG
>JAPKLW010001026.1:223765-235513 GCA_026898455.1 Plectranthus barbatus | reverse complement strand
CTTGTTCGCCAGCTTCTCTAGCAGTCTGTGAGTTTGACGCTGAAGTCCTCTTATCTTTTCTGCTAGGGATTCTTCATAGCACACTAGTCTATTACAACTCGATGTTCAACTTATACAGGACTTTTACAAGTTGTGTTAGACTCTCTAGATTTCAGCAAATGATCGACCAACTAGATAAGGTTTGATCCTACAAAACCTTTTACAAATAAGTCCTAATGGAGAAGATTTTAGGGATAATTCCCAACACTATCTTTCTAAGGTCTCGACTTTGCAAGTGTTTATCAAATGTATTTTAGCTCCAATGTTCGTTAAATTAATTGTAGTTTATACTACAACACTTAATGTGTTGAGTTTTAAATATGTGCATACACAATATAACGAAATAAAGTAGAAAAGGGACACAAGGATATATAGTGGTTCGAACAAATGTTCTACGTCCACTCTTCAGTCCTCCGACTGAAAATTCACTAAACGATTGAATACAAGGTCAAGCCTGATCTCTAACATTGAGTAGTTCCTCCATCTAGTCAGTGCGCACCTTCAAGCACCTCGGTCTTCAATCTTCACCTGGTCGTTCCGTAGAGTGAGGACAAACCTCCCTTATCCTTGGACGTCGACTATTAGCAGTTTTATAATTCTTCCCAGAACCTATCCTTGTGTTGGCAATTGCCCGTAATAATCACGCTTGCACAACAAGGTGACTGCTAGATCTTTCTAGAAATAGAGAGAATCCCAAAATTAACCTTAGTAGATAAACTTCAGAGGTCTTGAGCTTCAAGTATGATAGCTTGTAAAAAAGCTTCAATCACATACTAGCTCGGATGTGTTCGTGTGAGGTAGAGAGTGTTTGAGTCTACTCTTATTTTCTCTGTGAATGGAATTTCTTGAACCTTTGAATCATTTTTGGATGACACCTATTTATAGGTGAAGATTTAAACGGTTGTTTGAATCTTATCCATTAGACTCAAAGGGATTGCTCGCCAATCTCTGTTCTTCCTTTTTCCGCAGCGCACAGAGACTCTTCAAGTCTCCCTTGTCTCTGATTGGCGTAGCTCCTATTTGTAGCCGTCTTTGTTAAAACAAATCTTTTAGTTTGAACTTGAAACCTCCGTTGTGTCTGTTGATTGTTCTATTCTCTGATTCGTCAGGTTTTCATGTGATCCGGATCCTTCTGATTTACAACTTGTATTATTTCCTTGATTGTTGTTGAGTGTTTGCTGGCGATTGGCATTCAATTGACATCCCAGCAGGCTTGCTAAGATCACGCAACATGCTGACGTTGTTTCTTCAGCATTCTATTGAGTGCGTTCACCATTCCTCCGTGTTTGCTGGCTTTTACAACTTTCTTCAGCAATCTTCAGCAATCATCAAGTCTTTGGATTCCTTCAGCATTCTTGATTCTTCTTTTCTAGTTCTATTACAACTCGAATACATATGACCTACACAAGACTTTTACATTTTGACTCGATACTAAGTTGCTAGAAGCTAGATCAGCTTGAGCTTTGATGCACCAAAACATAATAAACATACATTGATAACTAAGGGGTTTTGATATTTCTAACAATATTCCTAACAATATCGGTCGACATCTATTCGCTTCAGTCACCATGACAATGTTGATCGACGCACTTCTGTGTTGATTGACGCAAACAATATTTTCTAAATTCTTATTTCTTGATTCGATCAGTTCACACCTAAATTCTATTTTGTTTGACATCCCTTGTATCAGTCGATGTAGAGAGCTATTCTTTTTTTTCTTACTCTCTCTAATACTTTTTTTAATCCAAACTAACTTCGATTGGATGATCCAAACTTTCGTAACTTAAACTTTTCTTAAAGTCGATTATTAAATCAAACTTGATAAACCTTGAACCTCAGAATCCTATTGAAATTCGATCAGTATTCGAGATCTAAAACTTTTTCTATTACATTTATTGAAATGATTTTTAAACCTTTTGACGAGTCCTTAAACTCTCAATCTGCTAGGTCGAAGGTTCACTACCTGCTACAAGTGTTCGGCGAATCCTTGTACTTCAATATCTTTTTAGTGAAATTCTTAGCGACACAGCTAAGGAGTGGACGTAGATCTATTGGATCGAACCACTACAAATATTGTGTGTTTTTTACTATTTTATTACTTACTGTTTGTGTGGTGATTTGAAACCTTGCAACCATAGTTGCTAGAGTATTTGACTGTAAGAAACCCTAACTTCTACCTCGAGCTAAGACATTTTTAAGAACATAAGTGCAAGATAATCTTTAAACTTCCGCTGCATTCGTGAGTGTTGGTTGTTTGCTATTCACCGCGATGACTCTGATCTGGGACCAACAAGTGGTATCAGAGCCAGGTTGAACGACGGACTACTTCTGAGTCGCTTTAAGACCAGATTTGTATTTTTTCCTTGCATAGATATTCTGTTCTTGCCAAAGTATACCTAGGAGAAGTTTAATTTGTGGCAGAAGATGGCCACTATCCAGCTCCAGAGTATACATCCAGAGATTGCGGATGTTCTTGCTAAAGGACCCATAAAGATTATGAAGGTCAACCCCTTTGATGGTCCTGTTGCTGAAGGTCAACCAAAACCCCCGAAGATGATTGAGAAAAAGTTTGATGAATATACGGTGGAAGATAAGAAAAGAGCTCAGTTGGAGCACTTAGCAAAGAAGCTAATTCTTGATTCCTTGCCGCCGTTAATGTTAGATGAAGCTTTAGACTTTGATACGGCCAAAGAAATGTGGGATTATGTATGTGAATCTTCTCAGGAGACCGACCAGATGAAGCGCAACAAGCTACAGGTAGCTGTTGACAAATATGAATCTTTCTCTATGATTGCAGGAGAATGAATCTATCCAAGCTATGAAGAAAGATTTAACAACATTGTCTGAGAACTAAGGAATCTGGGAAAGACGTATGATAATGGCGAGATGAATAACAAGATCATCTAGAAGTTCTTCCCATGGGAGGATTGGTTCGTGAAGATGACGAGCTTGAGGGAGAAAGATCTTATCCAAATGACAACATCTGAGGTATTCACTCAACTCAAAACTCATGAATTCATTATACAACAATCAAAGAAGAACGAAGCCGCTGCTGCGAAGACTTCGTCATCAAGTGATGTACCCCCAGAGGATCTAGCATTCTTCATGAAGAGAGATACTGGAAAATGGAAGACGAAGAAGCCCTTTCCGTCCTCATGAAAGATTAGCTCCACCTCTCCAGCAAAGGAGGTAGTCTCATCCTCTAGCATGCAGCCTGAGGATTTGAAGATAAGTGAGCTCGAAGAGCAAATGCGAAAGCTTCAGAAGTTGATGCTGGAAGCCAAAGCTGAGAAAGAAGCAAAGCTAAGCATACTTCATCATCCTTTTGTTCCACAGAGAGAAAGCCAAGGACATGCTTCGCGTGTAATTCTCCAGATCATCTCAAGCATGAATGTCCTAAGGTAAGTCAGGAAGAAAGCGAGCACCTCAAACAAAGGTTTGAGACAAGAGCGGTTCGAGCGGTCACAAGAGCCCTGCTGACCCATAAAGATTATGAAGGTTAACCCCTTCGTCGGTCCAGTTGCTGAAGGTCAACCGAGACCTCCGCAGATGATTGAGAAGAAGTTTGATGAGTATACGGTGGAAGATAAGAAAAGAGCTCAGTTGGAGCACTTAGCGAAGAAGCTAATCCTTGATTCTTTGTCGCCGTTAATGTCAAAAAAAGCGTTAGATTTTGAAACGGGCAAGCAAATGTGGGATTATGTTTGTGAATCTTCCCATGAGACCGACCAGATGAAGCGCAACAAGCTACAGGTAGTTGTTGATAAATATGAATCTTTTCTCTATGATTGCAGGAGAATCTATCCAAACTATGGAAGAAAGATCCAACACCATTATCGGAGAACTCCAAAATCTGGGCAAGATGTACGAAAATGGCGAGATGAATAACAAGATCATCTCGAAGCTCTTTCCACGGGAGGATTGGTTCGTGAAGATGACGAGCTTGAGCGAGAAAGACCTTAGCCAAATGTCCACATCTGAGGTATTTGCTCAACTCAAAACCTATGAATTTATTATATAGCAATCAAAGAGGAACAAAGTCACTGCTGCGAAGACTTCGTCATCAAATGCTGTACCCTCGGAGGATCTAGCATTCTTCGTGAAAAGAGATGTTGGAAAATGGAAGACAATGAAGCCCTTCCGTCCACATGAGAGATCAGCCACTGCTTCTCCAGCAAAGGAAGTAGCTCCACCCTCCGGCATGCAGCCTGAGGATCTGAAGATAAGTGAGCTCGAAGAGCAAATGCGAAAGCTTCAGAAGATGATGCTGGAAGCCAAAGCTGAGAAAGAAGCAAAGGAAGTCAAGCTTACTTCATCATCCTCTCGTTCCACAGAGAGAAAGCCTAGGACATGCTTTGAATGTAATTCTTCAGATCATCTTAAGCATGAATGTCCAAGGGTAAGTCAGGAAAAAAGAGAGCGCCTCAAACAATGGTTTGAGGTTCAAGCGGTTCGAGCGGTCACCAGGGCATTGCTGACCAGGACCGAAGTGCTAGACATTCCTGATAATGAGGAAGAGTATTATTCCTCGGAGGAAGATGATGAGGAAGCTCTGCTAGTCATGATGGCCGATATTGTGGAAGATCAATTCGCTGATGCTGATGCTGAACAGAGTGCTGAATCGGCTCTAGCAGTCAATACAAATGATGTACCATCTACTAGCACTTCTAGTTTAGCAATCATGCATGAATTAGAAGAATCATTTCTAGATTCTGAGGATGATTCTCTCACGAAGCTTTCTATTGAATTTTCAAAGATGTATGTAATAAAGAATGCTATCGTTGGAGAGAACACCTCACTAAAATTAAAAGTTACATCTTTGACCTAGGTAGTCGAAAGACTAAGGTCCGAAAGTGAGGATTTTTCGAAACTTAAAGCCGATTTCTCCAAGCTTTCTGAATATTTTCAAAATCTTGAAAAGGAGAATCTCGTTTTAAAGAGCAAACCAAAAGAGGAATGTATATGTGCTTACACATCCAGCAAGGCAGTTCTTAGTGCCAACAAAGAAAACATTCTGATAAATCAAGATTAGGCCTTGGTTGTGAAGCAAAATCCTCTAAGGAAGCCTTGAATAAGAATGCTAAATTTTCAAAGTAGAGAAAGATTTTATTTGTCTCTGCTGGAAAAGTCAACACTGACAAAGGCAAAGGAAAGGTAAATGTTGAGTCGTCAACTGCTAAGCAGATAAATTAGCGTAATAAGCATGCCTCTGCTGGACCTCAGCAGAATGCTCAGAGGATGCCTGCTAGGCAGATATTGCTAGATCTCAGTAGAGCACACCGAGAGTGCCCGCTAAGCATACATATGCTGGATCTAACCATAGTACCCAGAAGATGTCTGCTAGATCTCACTCAGCAGTGCCAAGGAGGAATGCTGGGCATTATATTTCAAATGCTAGGATAGCATATCCTTCCTTCACTAAGGGCAAGCAGGTCGCATACCATGCTGTAAGACCACAGTACTCCACGTACACACCACATAGGAAAAATACCTATGTGAGGCCTGAGTCAAAACACCTTTCTCATAAAAGGACTATGAAGGATAAGCACACAACTCCACCTAGATCTAATTATGCAAAGCATACTTTGTAGGGTTTTCCCATGAACCGAATCACCAAAACCAAACTGAACCGGATCGATCTATGGATATTGCTCATAATTAAAATTTTCAAAACTCTAGCATGCTCCTATGAATTTAATGCATAATTGTGGATTGAGAGATTACCGTAATTCCGTAGTGTCTGTACCGATCTTTTGCATTTGAATTCCAAAATCCAATTCAACCACGCAATCCGATTTAATCTGCGGAAAGAGAAATTAGAACCCTAATTTCTTGATTAAAATCGAAAAACATAAAGAGAAGAGAAGAGGAATATGTTCTCCAGATTAGATATTCAGATCTGTATCCCGGTGCTGGTCAGATCTAAGGACTACTGGTGAGGACTCCGTAGATCTGTAATCTGAGCAGGACCAGAATCGAAATTCTCCTCCTCTCCCAGTGAAAAACGGCGCCCCTCTCTCTGCCCTAGGTATTTGACTGATTTAAATAATCACAAAAGGTGGCTAGGGTTTCCAGAGAGAGTGGTCTATTTATAGACCCAGGGTTTTATCCCTAATGGGCTACTGGCTTCAATTCAGCACACTTATTTGGGCCAGACCTGGGACCTAATACAAACAATAAAGTGGGCCTATAAATTAATTAATTCCCATGTCCACAACCCAGGACATAAGTAATTAATTAATATTAAATTTTTTTCACCACAGAATTAATACTGACCTACCTCTTTATTACAACGTTATGAGAACGGGTTGCATTAATTGAGAATCCCCATATTTAAGGTTACCGGACATCCATTAATTAATTGGAGCATCTGACAAGCTCTAACTACAATTAATTAATATCTTATTATTACTGAGTAGTACCACTCAAACCTTATCACTCGTGCCTGAACTTAATCAGCCTACAGGACTTTGGCACGATGAATGTTATTGAGCTCCTCAGGGAATGTCCCCATCCTATTACTCGGATATGGTTACCTAAGTTCAGTCTCAGGCGGTACTACACGAACTACTATTACCCAAGATGCAGATATACGAGCGCGCTGTGTTGGCTCTCCACCATGGCAAGTCAAAGAAACAGTCAACCCGTGCAAACCCCTGAAATTTCGTTAGGGTTTGGACTCAATCAATATAACGAGATCTTTTATTCGCTAATGTCGGACAGACGAATATATCTCACTGCGGTCCATCAATACGCCACCTCTGCGTACCAGCATGTCAAGTAACCAAGACAGACTACTTATTCCGACAATGCCGCAACCATCCGGACAGACCTATCCTCGTATGCTGTCTCGGCTGTGATCAGGTTTATGTCTCACTAGGTCAAGTGATCATACTGTCTTCTGCGATCTACAACACGCCGTATGATCGTCCCTATCGGTGAGACAAGAGGACACCATTGTTCATACATGTACGATTGTTAACAGATAGGAGAAATAAACCGTTGTATACACATTGTAATAAATGCTTTCAGTATACAAAACCCATCAATCTCCCAATTATACTCAAAGCATAACTAAGCTATTACAGAGTATACAGTCTGTCTATCTAGTCTGCTGTCTCTAACCACTATCAGTGGTCGGCATCCACCTCAGACCCAGCTTACGATTATGTCTTTCGTTAACTTTTTGCGGCAATCTCTTTATAAACGGATCAGCAAGATTGTCAGCAGTGTCAATCTTCTTAATCAACACATCGCCCCTCGATACGATTTCTCGTATGATATGGTACTTTCTCTCTATGTGTTTGCTTGCCCTGTGAGACCGCGGTTCCTTTGAGTTAGCCACTGCACCAGAGTTAACACAATAAATTTTGATACTCCTCGGCAAACTCGGGATCACGCCCAACTCTAAAAGGTAGTTCCGGAGCCACACCCCCTCTTTCGAGGCGTTGGAGGCGGCGACATATTCCGCCTCCATGGTGGAGTCAGCAATGCATTTATGCTTTGAGCTCCTCAAAGATACAGCTCCACCTCCCAGGGTAAACACATAACCTGGTCCCCTTGGAAATCCGAGTCTGTATAACCCAAAGGGCAAAAATCCTCACTTTGATAAACTAGGCAGAAATTCCTAGTTCTTTTCAAATACTTGAGGATGTGCTTTACAGCAGTCCAGTGCGCTTGTCTAGGGTTAGACTGATATCTTGCTACCATGCCAACGGCATAACAGATATCTGGCCTGGTACACAATATTGCATACATGAGACTACCCACAGCTGAAGCATATGGTACAAGACTCATCTCGTCTTTCTCCCGCTGTGTCTGAGGACACTTCCCACTCGAAAGACGAACGCCATGTCGGAAAGGTAGCAAGCCTTTCTTGGCGAGTTGCATGCTGAACCGGGCTATCACAGTATCCACATAGGACGCCTGGGATAAGCTCAACATTCTTCTCTTACGATCTCGTAAGACCTTAATCCCAAGAATGTAGCCAGCTTCACCCAAATCCTTCATTTGGAACTGTTCGGATAACCAAACTTTGATTTCGGACATCACTCCCTCGTTGTTTCCAAATAGGAGTATGTCATCAATGTATAGTGTAAGGAAGACCATGCTCCCACTGACACAAAGTCGGTAAACACAACTTTCGTTTTCCAACTGTGCAAATCCATAGGATTTAATCACATCGTTGAAACGTAAGTTCCACGACCTTGAAGCTTGCTTAAGTCCATACAAGGACTTCCTAAGCTTCCAGACAAGATGTTCTTCGCCCTTGCTTATGTAACCCTCGGGTTGCTGCATATAGATGTCTCTACCTTCTTCGAGGTAACTATTTAGGAAAGCGGTTTTGACATCCATCTACCATATCTCGAGGTCCATACGAGCAGCTATGGCAAGGAGTATCCGGATGGACTTGAGCATGGCTACGGGTGAAAAGGTTTTGTCATAGTCAATGCCCTCTTTCTGACTATAACCCTTTGCCACCAGCCTGGCTTTAAAAGCTGTAACCTTTCCATCCACCCCTTTGTTTCGTTTGTATACCCATTTGCACCCTATGGCCCTAAAGCCATCCGGCAAAACAGTTTTCTGGTATACATCCATAGCAGTTATGGATTCAATTTCAGAATCCATGGCGACACGCCATTTGGCAACATCATTTTCCTGCACTGCCTCTTCGTAAGTCAGTGGGTCAAAGCCCTCATGTCCGTCTTCCGGGTTCAAGTCCGAAGACTCACCCACGAACATGTACCTTTCCGGTTGGAAAACAACTCTCCCATTGCGTCGAGGCATCGGTGCCGTGTCAGTAGTAGGTGCAGTGACTCGTGGTCCTGCACCTTGCACTGAAGAACGTGTCTGTGGTGCTGTACCTCTCACAGGAGAACCCACATCTACACATTCCCCTTCCCTTGGAATTGCATTCTCGTTCTCAATTTCTTGAAGAACGATATCACTCCTTGACCTGTGATTACTCACATACTCGTCCTCCAAGAATCTAGCGTTGGTGCTAACAATGACTCTTTGACTCTTAGGACAGTAAAAGTAACCACCTTTCATTTGCGTAGGATACCCTATGAACAACATTACTTTTGACCTGCTTTCTAACTTATCAGGTTCTTCGACAGTACGTGTGCCGGACATCCCCATACTCTAAACTTGCACAAACTAGGTTTGCGACCAAGGAAGAGCTCGGAAGGCGTCTTAGGAACTGATTTAGAAGGCACCACATTTAGCACGTAAGCTGTTGTCTCCAATGCGTAGCCCCAAAACGAAATTGGTAAGTTTGCATAACTCATCATTGATCTTACTATCTCTAGAAGAGTCCTATTTCTTCTTTCAGCTACACCGTTTTGCTGGGGAGTACCCGGTGCAGTCCAATGGGATGTAATCCCATTTTCTGACAAATATTGCTGGTACTCGTTACCGAGGTATTCACCACCGCGGTCAGATCGCAGTGACTTGATAGTTTTCCCGACCTTTTTTTCTACTTCAGCCTTGAACTCTTTGAATTTCTCAAAGCACTCAGACTTTTAGCGAAGCAGGTAAACATATCCGTACCTTGAGTAATCGTCAATTAAAGTGACGAAGTACTCGTACCCTCCACGAGCCTGCGTGGACATCGGTCCACATAAGTCAGAATGGATCAATTCCAACACTTCCTCTGCTCGAGACTGACTAGCCTTGAAAGGCCTAGTTGACATCTTGCCCTCGATGCAGGATTCGCAGACTTGATAAGGTACAGCCCGGACTAAGTCCAATGTACCGTCATCTGCAAGTCTTTGAATCCGCTTCAAGCTGATGTGACCCAGTCTCAAGTGCCAGAGATATGTAAGATCCTCATCAGAAGAAGTAAGTTTTCTCTTCCTAGGATTATCAATTACGGATGAATTACATGCAATACTTGCGCAAGACTTATGATTACAGTTAACAACATAGAGAGAATTATTCAGCATTCCACGACAGATAACACCGTTATTACCAATGATAGAAACACCACTATAAAAAATAACTGAATATCCATCAAGATAAAGTTTGGAAACTGAAATAAGATTCTGCCGAAAATCTGGCACATACAAAACATCTCTCAATGTTAAAACAGAATCGTTAATGTACAAGGTGAAATCTCCAATGGCAGTTGCACTCACTTGTGTTGCGTTCCCCATTGAGATGGTAACCTCGTCATTCTTCAGCACCCTCCTCGGTGTGAACCCCTGCAAAATGTAACAAACATGATCAGTAGCTCCAGTATCCATTACCCACGAATGAGTAGAAATCGATGCTAAACATGTTTCCGTTACAAATGCAAATGACGTACCTTGACCCTTGCTTCCGCTTGCCTTCTTACTTGAAGTGACACCAACCACCTTCATTTCATTTGACCTCCTCTCACGTGATCTGCGATCAATCATATTCTTGCACACAATATGAACCACATTTTTCAATGTGCCCAAGCTGTGCTCAAGATCTGATAACTCAGACTCCCATGAAGGTACAAAGGACTGTCCTGCTACGAGATCAGTAAGCAACTCCTTGAAAGAATACTCAGTTCTCTTAGGTACGTCCTTCTTAAAGTCATAGAAAGAAAGTGGTAATGAGTTCAGGATAATATCGATCTTGGCCCGATCGCTGATATTTCCACCTCCATGTGTGAATCGTTTCATGGTGTTATCCATGATCATCACATGCAGTGTCACCGAACTGCCATCAACCATTCTCTTACAGACAAGGTCTCTAACGAGATCACAGTTGACAGTTCGTTCCACTTCACCATACGTTCGCACCAAGTCCATCCAGATTCCTACAGAGCTACAATAGCCCATGTACTTGAGCTTAAGTTCTCTAGATAGGTTATCTGTGATTAACTTGTAAGTAAAATCCTCAGATGCCACCCAACTGTCATAGAACTCCTTCTCACGTCTAGATACTTTATGGTAACGTGGGGCAAGTGGCATCATAGTAAGAACAAACATGTGTTGCTTAGTTAGGAGAATATACTCAATGCAATATCTCCACTCATGAAAGTTCGGACCAGTTAGAGGATTGAGAGCATGTATATGATCGACAGTAGACTTAGACATATCTGAAACAATAAAGAATCTTAAATAAGAACATACATGTTGAACTTCGAAAACAAATGCATTGAAAACCTTTTAATAAATCAAATACAAATGTTTTCCACTAATTGCCCAAGAGTTCCCACCGCAAGCTACACTCGTAGACATTTACGATGTCACCCTCAACCAGAACTGCGGGTTTTAAGCCCCAATCCATTTAATTTCATTACCATGTCAGGATGCTTTTAACACTAGAAATTAATAATTAGTGAAAACCTTAGACCAAGCCATCTCTCAAGAACAGGGATGCAATTCTTGCATTATATTCTAAGATGCTTCTAAGCAATTAACCACAAATTTAACTCCGGCCAAAAGAGACAGTTTAGCATGGCACGTAACCATACCGCACAGCCCTTAAAGCTTTTGTTATCTATAATTTAAATCAATCCTAGAATACTTGTGAAAGAGGTCTACGCAAGCTACACTCGTAGACGTTTACGCAAAGCCCTCCCACTATTCACATAATTTAAATTGTTTGTCTAGAAGTCCCAACAACCGTACCCATGCACCTCTGGGAACTAGCAAGCTACACTCGTAGACGTTTACTAGAACGAGAGATACACTTACAGCCTAGGACCGCTTTGTGGAGGTCTATTGATTT
>JAPKLW010001026.1:182547-203765 GCA_026898455.1 Plectranthus barbatus | reverse complement strand
TACATAATATACCAATCATAATGCTTTCAGTATATAAATCCATCAATTCGATGAATTGGACAAAGGGAAGAAGCCAGCTCCTAATTCTTAAATTTCTTTTCATAGCAAACCTTTTCCTGTACATTTCTTTTTTATCTTTAATAGTTTCATTGTACCTGTAATGATCACATCATATAAATAAAACTGGATCATACTAAGACAATTTCTCATTGTCCACTTCTGATTTTTCGTGCGTGTCTTAGTTGATATACACTATCTGTGTATTCAACAAAAATGCATATGGATGCTGAGATTACTTGTCTTTGGATTGATTGTGAATGCTTCCTGATTTAATTGGGTGCTAGAATCACTAGCATATTGCTTGTAGCATTTACTTATGTTTTTAATCGAGAAATATTTCCCAGCACTCGTTGAGGGGGAATTTTACTAAAATCAATCCTGCTAGAACTAAGACGGATAAACTCTAAGTTAGTCTACTAGAATAAGCTCTGATACTTAGAAAATTTTCTTGTAAACTCAGACATTTTTCCTCCTAGATTCAGCAAGTGATTGTAAGCTTTGATCGCACCAAAAAGGGGTTAATTGTTGGGAATTACTTGTAAATTCCTCCCTTAGATCAAAATTGTAAAATATTTTGTTGAATCAACACCTTAGTAGATTGGTCGATCACTGCTGAATTCTAGCATAGTCTAGCAACTCCTATGTAATGTCCTGTTTAGGAAAAATATCGAGTTGTAATAGAGTAGGAAGTGCTTGAGAAGGTTGCTGAAGGATTCAGCAAATGGAATGAAGGAAATAAAATCAAGCAATTTCGGAATGCTAGAGGAGTTCTCAGAAGATGGTAACTACTAGAGAAATCAGCAGACAAGAATGACTGCTAGAGATGATACCGATCAAAGTGCTAAGAAGCGTAGCAATCAAGTGACTTAGCAGATCATTCCAGCATTCTCCGAGAATGCTAAACAAAGAAGATATCTAGCAACGATCTCTAATACTACTGTTTTGACAAAAGTACAGCTGAAAAGACAAAAGTTTTCCCGAAGTAGGTCGGAAAGTACTGTACGATGCCGAAAAGGATGGATAAAGTTGAACTCCTTTTGGACGAAGAAGATGTTGTGTCTAAAGGGTCTGGAGATTTAGATTCAAAGTATGAATCTCTAGTTATGAAAGACAAGTCCAAACAGAGAGACGAGTACTACTCCTTCCATTACTCACGAACTAAGGAACCTCAACCACATTTAAAAAGGCTTTTACTGTGAGATTCCTTTGACAAAGCAAAAGGTGAGAAAGTAGTGAGTTGAGAGCACGAGACTTGAAGCATTCAAAGCTCTCAACATCCATAGTGTCCCCACCTGAAGATCTGACACTACATTCAATAGATTCCTTGACTTTGCTCAAGAATCTTCAATCATTAGGATACCTTCCAATCATAGGAAGCATCCAGCAGTCACATCTCTGAAAGGAGATTGACTCTCAAGAGCGTTTGCCGAAACCAAACAAAGTTCGGAGAGAACTATAAAATTTCCATTAGGTGTGTTCATGGTTTGGCTGAAACTGGTTAAACCGGTCGAACTGGATTAATTTGGCCGGTTTGGCCGGTTCGAAACTTAATTTCCAAACTGGCGGCTTGAAATTTTTTGAAACCGGTCGAAATTGGTTTGGTTCGGTTTGATAGGTCAAACCGACCGTATCGGCCGGACCGACCGTATTTATATGTATATATTAAATATATTATAATTAATAAATATAAATTATATTCCATTTGGTAAGTTTCTATTTTTTTCATACAATTAACCCATGTTCAAATTTCTTGGCCAACATAGTCTAGTATTATTGCTATAATATTTTACGGTAAATTAAGTATTAACATCGTTATTATAATTTACATGTCTCTTTCGATTTACATTTGAATTTTAAGGTTATAATTTTTATACAGTTGACCCATGTGTTTCTTTTGGTTTTACATTAAATTATAAATATAAGATTTTAAAAATTAAAATTACATCATAATATGTAATAACAAATAATAGAAATCAATTAATTTACATTTAGGCCCTAGTTTTCTACAAATTATATAATATATTATTGAAAGATGAAACATATTTCATTTCAAACTGTTAAACCGACCGGACCAAACCGTTTTTATACGGTTTGGCCGGTTTGGTTTCGAAAAATTATTTGGCCGGTTTGGTTTGAAAAAATTTCAAACCATAACTATTGATTTGGCCGAGATTTTGCTTTCAAACCGGCCAAATCGGACCGTGAACACCCCTAATCTCTATTACAGCGAAGGACAAGTTTTACGAAGGTGCGCCCCTTGACTTGGCCGGAACTGCGGACTAGAAGATTGAATCATCGGAGATAGCTTTGTAGTGGCTAGGTCGAAGGTTCACTACCTGCTACTAGTGTTCGGCGAATCCTTGTACTTCAATATCTTTTTAGTGAAATTCTTAGTGACACGGCTAAGGAGTGGACGTAGATCTATTGGATCGAACCACTATAAATATTGTGTGTTCTTTACTATTTTATTACTTACTGTTTGTGTGGTGATTTGAAACCTAGCAACCATAGCTGCTAGAGTATTTGACTGTTAGAAACCCTAACTTCTACCTCGAGCTAAGACATTTTTAAGAACATAAGTGCAAGATAATCTTTAAACTTCCGCTGCATTCGTGAGTGTTGGTTGTTTACTATTCACCACGACGACTTTGATCTGGGACCAATAGAGATTTAATTCGTATCCGATATTTAAGTCCTTTCCATTATATCTTTTACATGACTTGAGAACACTCGATGAGTTCTCACACTCTCAAGAAAATGTACGTCAATTCAAAGCTGATTATGGAACTTCTTTCGTCCATAAATCCTTGAAGTAATGTTTAGTCATTTGACGAAGTCTTTTGCTTGTTCAATTAAATCGAATGAATTTCATTTATTGACTTACGCTTGATATTGAATCACGAGCCCTATATATATGTTTAACTTCCTTATTCGTCAAATCAAATTGATGAATCATTTTTTCATATTCTTATCCGATGGCTCAAGACTTAAAAATTCCATGAATGATTAAGAGTCTAGAATCCTTGGTATATCAAATTATATATATCTCAATCCATTATCCTCTAAGGATTTATTCATATTCCTTATATTGTAGGAAAGGGCAAGGAGAAGATCATCAACTAGATCAACCTACCACTTAACTACACCTAAGCAAGGTGGGCTTTTTTCTTTCCCCTATATCGTTTTTTAAATTAAAATCAAAATGATGTTTTCTTTTCAAAGAAAATAAAGCATGAAATAGATGATGTTTTGTTCTCAACTATTTTGTCATTGCCTACCATTTTGTGTTTGTTATCTGTCCTATCTATGGGGGAACCTCACTTAGAGAAGAACATCAAACGTATTTAACATGGATGTTGACTATGCATATTGTGAGTCTTAATGATCGTACCCTAGTAGTAAAAGAGATACCACAGGTTAGTGCACTATGATGCTGACATGCTAGGGGTCATGCCCTACTCGGACTAGCATCGTGACTGTGGTAGGAGGCCACCTCCCAGTCACATAATTATTTGCAGATAGTTTAACTATGTAAAAAGAGCATGCTCATTCTCATAAAATGTTTTGGTGCCATGGGAGGATTTTCAAAGTTAAAAACACCATGTGCTACCTGATAAAAAGGCATACAAACATATATATGTATATTTTCGGGCATGTGTTCACTGAGTACAATTTTTACTTAGCCCCTTGCATTATTTTAAAATGCACAGGTTAAAGGAAGCTTTTTTAGAAAAGTACGAGGCAGCAGTCAAAGTGGAGCTGAAGACCTTTTTGAAATAGTTAGATGTTAAAGTTTGTATCTTCATATACATACTTCATTGATAACTTTCTGCTGCTAAACTATTTAACTTTTGTTAAAGCTTTGAATGTTGTTATACTCGAATACTCTTGTTATTCATTCTTGAGAAGCCAAGATCCCTTCTCGATGAGTCACTTTTGTTATCTTTAAATTCTTTGGAATATGTGTGTGATTCATATCTTGAATTGTTTGATATTTTCTTCTAAATTTGATGTCTCAAGTGTATGTCTCGCATCCGATGTGCCTAAATTCTGTGATTTATGTCTTGTTTATAAATCGGGGCGTGACATATATAGTAAATAAAGAAAATATTTGGGGTACAATTGTACCCCCACCAGGCTGTGTAGATACGCGTCTACCGAGTCAAGTCGAGTATTGTCAGACTCATGCTCGAGCTTGACTAAAAAATTCTATGCTTGAACTCGACTCATTCGAACTCAAATTTCAAAGCTCAAGCTCAATGTCAAACTCGCCAAACTCGACTTGGCTCGATCGAGCTGGATATTCTTAATTTTTTTAAAATTTAAATAAAAAAAATATTAAATTATTCATTATTAAATAATAAATTTATGAATAAAATTTTTAATTATATTAAGTTCGATAAGGCTTGTGAGCCTAGATCGAACTCAAACTTGAGCTCGACATCTACTTGAGCTGAACTAAATTAGTATCGAGTTGATTTCGAATTTTTTCGAACTAATCCTGAATAGCTTGCGAGCCAGCTTGACTCATGCTCACCCCTATTTACAAGTCTTGATGACCCATGCACGAGCGAGATTTTGTAATTTATAAATAAGGATTAATTTTCATTTTACGGTTGTCCATATTTATAAATTGAATACGTATTTTTATTAATAATTATAGAAACATAAGAAAAATCATTGTTGAAATTTTGAAAATTTCAATAAAACTAATTGTAATGTAAATTAGAATTGATATATTCTTTAAATGTGTTTATAAATGTGACCATTCTTATAATAACTATTGTGAAATAAGCGATTGCAAAGACAGATAACAAACAGAAATTAAATGACACAAAGATTTATAGTGGTTCGAGCGTAAGCTCTACGTTCACTCTTCAAGCCTCCTCGGTGATTTTACTATGGTGAAGAAAATACAAAGTATGTACCAATAATGGACAATTCGTAACGCCCCCAACTCGGCTTCCCAGACTTCAGAGCGCACTACAGGTAGATGGGTGATATAATAGAAAAAGAATGGAGAAAATAAACAAGAAATATCTCAAAAGAACAACATTCACCCGTTTAACGTAAGAAATAGGTATTTCATAGTTAAAAGGGTTCTTGTAACAAGGAAGGAACCTCGTACAACAATGTCAACAAACATCACAGCATAAACAGAGTTTGGTTTCTCATATGATTATCACACACACAAAAAGGAAAAAGGGTTACAGAGGTTCATTGCAGCAGAAATTTACGCAGTGGAGATATGCATATGATGATGCATACCTTAGGATCTAGCTCTTATTTCTATAGTCTGCTCTCTACACCGCCACGTCCTCGTCCTTGCTTTTAACTTGCACAATTTAGAAATAATGTGTGAGGGTTGAGTACAACGTAACTAGTGGAAACATGCCTTGAAAACAATACATATATATATATGAATGCTATGCCACACAGATAATCAACTGGGTTTTAGAGAACATTTGATCGTGCTTATCCAAAACATTTTCATCACATTGCATGCATGCGTATTCACTCAAAATGAAATCAATATCTATTTTACCATTTTATGACTGGAAGTTGGCCTACCTCCGAGTCACGATGAATAGTTAGGAATGGCCAAACCACTCGACCTACTGTCATCATTTACTGGTCTCAAAACTCTCTGCATTGAGACCCCGATCAATTTAAGACATGGCTTGTATCTCTCTTTATGTCTTCGAAGGTATCAATACTCCATTGAGTGACCAAGTCTGAATCTTGCTCGAGACAACAGAGGATTAATGCCCTCAAGGTTTATGAGACTTGGCACAGGATTTCCTGCAAATCCTGGTTGTGTTCTCATTAAACCAAATCTCTTTGATCAACAACGGTTTACTAGAGGAACATACATGAAATCAAAACAGTCTGGCATAGACAGTCAACTTAAAAAAACATTTTTCATGTTTTTAAAAAAATAGAGCTTATAGCTCTAAAGACATTTTGATTTATACAGCAAATAGTCCCCACCTCAATAGCTTATGGAATTAGTGATAACAACTAACAAGTATTGGAAGGCAAGCCTGTTGTCGTGTTGTTCCTTCAATAACAACACAAGTATACATGATAACTCAGGTGTATTTCTAGGATTTAAATGATATTACCCTAGTTGGTGCTACACGTGAATCTAAGGTTCGACAACTGTCTAATTTGACTAACCGATTGACACAAATCCTCAAACCAACATACAATATTCATAAGTCTAAATATCCATGTACCTCATACAAACATGTTTATACATGTTAACTAACCCATGATTAAAGAATCATCAGGTTTGGAACTCGTATACTTATAAAATGGTCAACTTAGTATTCAAATTGATCATATTGACTCGAGTATTTAAATATCATGGAAATCATGTTCAAGTGTATAAACACATTTATAACATGTCTTGGTATCAATAATTGAGCTTAAACATCAAATATATTAAGTATAACATCAAAAAATGGATCAAAAAATCGACATTAAAAGGAGCAGAACAGTCTGTGTTGACGAACATAGCTTTGTCTCGATCGACACAGAGTTTCTTTCTGTTGTACGATTTTCCAAATGTGATGCGAAGCATATTCCGACCATTTTCCGGCCACTACCGACTACCCTGGCCTCAATAGAACATCCAAACATGATATGGAACAATCATAGATGCTAAATACATGCTTTAATTGAACCAAAACTCAGATTTGACAGAAGGAAATTAAGAGAGAAAACCCTTACTTCGAGTTGAAGTTTTTCAGTGAAACTTTGGTTTTCTGGCGATTCGGGATGATCGGAGGGTACCTAAATGCTCTCAACTTCACAAGAAACACAAATATATTGTTAGATCTCAATTCCATTATAGTCAGCAAAGTTAAAGAATTAAAAATAAAATTCGTAGGCATATCAACAGGGTCTGAAGATGGGGTCGTATCTTACTCATTTCTTAATGGATTTGGATGATTCCAGGTGCTATGGAAACCTTGAAGCACAATATTGCTTTTTTATTTAGAAATAAGATCCTGATTCTTGCTGGATCGATCAAGAAAACAAGAAACAACAGAGGGAATGAAGTTGGGTGGCTGTGGAGGTGCGCGAGAATGAAGATGTAAAACTGAGCGGCCTGCTTCCAATTTCTTTCTTTTTTTTAACCGAATTGTGCGCCACAATCATTCAGGATAAGTAACGATTCCGTGTGCAAGTTGATCAAATGGATAGGGTGCCACGTGGCGGCCTACCATTCGTCGTGGCTTTAGATCCATTATTTCATGTAATAACTCCAATAATAAACCTTTGTTGATTATTAATTAGACATCCATTGCCCAATTTGAAAAATGTTCTTGGTGTAAATATTCTAAATCACGAGTTTTACTCGTGAGTTCAATTCCATAATTCTTGAAATTATTTTATTTTCTCTCCGAACTTAAAAGTTTGAAAAATTATAAGTTATTCCACGGACCTCAAAATCTCAATCCAATTGTTTCTAAATTTATTATAAATCAATTTCAACCAAATCCTAACTCAGTGAAAGAAACGGAGTATTCTGGTGTGATTTGTGATTTTAAACATATTAAAAATATGCTATGAACCTTAATTCATTGCACTCGGATGCCTTTTGTAAAATTTGTTTGCATGACCATCTAGGGTTCTCGAAAACATACCCATGGATATTTAGTTCCCATAAAATAGATATCCATGTCTCGATGGGGGTTGACTTATGAGTAACGAGCAATTTAAAATATATTTCTAAATAGGTTTTTAATTAAACCCCAAATTAAGCTTTAATTAGTTTAATTAATCATAGAGATATTACACAATTACAATTGGTGGGAAGCAGGGGGTATTTGTAGGGAGTTATTCCTAAATACATAAGGAATATAAAATCTAGATATGGTAAGATATATCTAAATTTAAATCTATGTCTAATAGATTTATTCATATCTAAATCATACTCATAAAGATAAATCTTGTGCAACAAGGAAACAAGATATATACCATATCTATCCAACTCGAACAGTTCATCGAGTTCCTCAACCTACTTCCTCCAAATATACTGAGACTACTTCAACAATTCTCCACCTTAGGCTCAATATCACCTCGGATTGCCACCTCCTTTTCAGTTCGACTTCAACAATTTGATCAGTTCAAAATAGTACTCAAACTTAGTACTAGGAACTGGCTTCGTAATCATATCTGCAAGATTATTGAGGGTATTGACCTTGTGCAGCTCGACCTCACCAGCTGCGACTACATCTCTAATGAAATGGAACTTCACATCGATGTTCTTAGTTCTCTAATGATGAACGTCATTCTTTCATAACTGCAAAGCACTTTGCTTATCACAGAAACCTTCATCTTTTCTTAATCAATCCCTGCTTTATTTATAAAACCGAGCAACCACGGACCTTCCTTAATCACTAGGGTCAAGGCAATGTACTCCGCCTCCGTCGAAGATAAGGCAACTACCCTCTACAAACTTGCTCTCCAACTAATCGCAATTCCATACGATGTGACTCAAAACCCATCAATGTCTTCCTCGTATCCATACATCCTGCATAATCCGAGTCTACAAACCCTTCAACTAGGAGCCTCATGCATGAACCATCATCCTTAGAGACTAGACCCTTTTCAACTATCCTTTGAACATACCCGAGGACCCACTTCAGAGCCATCGAATACTCTTTTCTAAGTTCGGCCATGAACCTACTAACCATGCTGAGAACGTGTTGGTCCCGAAATCAGAGTGCAAACTGTGCAACAGAAGGTTTTGTGTATGCAGTGGAAGTATAAAATAACAGTGGCACTGGTTTGTTTAAACATAGTAAAGTCAGTTTTGTATGTGGAAAGTTTAAGCTTAAGTCTCTGTTTTGGCTTAAGTCAGTTTCGCAGTATATACACTTCAATACTTGGACAAGTATTGAAGGTTTCAAGATTCAGTTTGTGAAATAAGAAAACAGAGAAAGTATGAAAGAAAACAATAAACACTACAAGAAAAAAGCTCATAGACAACACTGAAAAGACAAGAGTTTAGGCTTAAAACTGTTGTCTTAAAGTATATTAGCCTAAACCGTTGTCTATTAGAATCTTAAAACGCAAAAAGACAACGGTTTATTTACACTGTTGTTGTTTAAGAGTTGTGTATTCCACAAAAGACAACGAATACATTTTACTGTTGTCTTTTAAATGTTGTTATATATTTTATGAATAATTTTAAATTAATTTAAATCAAAACTTAATCTTAAACCTAAAAAAATCCCTAATTTTCCCATCCCATCTTCAAATCTCATGATTCCTCCTTCTCCTTCAGACTGCTTCCACACGCACGCTGCCAAAAATCCCGTCGTCTGTTGTCCACTCGCACCCATCACCTTGTTCGAATCTTTCGTCCGCCCGTCCGCCGTCGACATGTTTGCACGCCCACCCATCCGCCGTCCGCACGCACACTGCCATCATCCGCACGTCCGCCATCAGCACGTACACCACCTGGATCGCCGCCTTTGTGAGCAATCCTGTCTGCACGCCTCTACGCGCTTCCACCCCTGATAAGTATTATCTAACTCAGCCTCTATCACTGCGATTGAACGATTAAAAATACGTTGGACAATATATTTTTTTGTTTAAAATTAAATGATATGTTGTCTATTTTGTTTGTTGCCCAGTCTTGCATCCCTTTTACAAGGTGTAGGGTGGTGTTAATCATTGGGTGTTCGAAATATGTCCTTTGGTGAAGGGTTGTCACTATTGCACTCGTAAGTAAGATGTGGATTTAACAGTGCAGAGGTAACCTATTCATCCATTTTGATTGTGGTTATCTCCTGCTTTGTTCCTCTGTTATTTCTTGTTTTTGTTGAAAGTCATTGCTCTAACCCTTTCTTGCTTCATTGAACTTTTCTTCATAGGCATTTGTGGTTTTTATGATACTCTGTTGTGTGTCGATTCCTTCTACCCCTGGTCATTTTGTGGTAGTGTTGGTGTTTGCTAAGTAATTAACATATTTAGTATATGCTTCGCATGTATTGTTAATTGCGCCTAGCCTGATTTTATTTTTGCCTTGGTTTTATTTCTATAAACTCCTATGATCTTATTGGTGAGTATCTGTCTTAGAGTGGTTTGTTTTTGGTTGGGTTGATAGTTTTTTCGATTTATTTTCTGGGATTATCACACAGTTGCTGCAGGGTTTCTAGCTTAGAAATTGTATCGACAAGGTGGTGGGTGGTCCAGGATTGGCAAAGAATATCTTTGAAGGTTTCCAAAGTGGAGGGACGTGAATTCGAGCTTATTATCAGAAGCACTACCTTCAATATTTGAGCTACTGCAGTTTTTTCTTCCACTTAGATTGCAGCTCGGTAGTGTTGTTCCCTGCTTTGTTTTTTGATCTATTTGTCTTATTTTGGCTCTTATTCGTAGCACTAATATCTCTCAGCATTGCTTCAGTGTTTTTTTTTTCTGTGATTTGCTGCTGATATTAGTGTGTGGAGGTAGTGTTCTTGCTTCTGCTAGTTGCCATTGGTGCAGTTCTCTACTACATTCTTTGGATTCGGTTTGATCACCTTGGATGGGCCTCTTATTATAGGAAGACAATTTTTTCATCCTTCTTGGGTTACTTCTTGTTGGTCCCTAATCAGAGTCCTGATAAGTAGCCTAAAGCTACTTAGCAAATGCAGCGGAATGTATAAAGTAACTTGCACTTAGTTTATTTTCCAAATACTTAGCTCGAGGTAGGTGTTAAGGTTGTTTTAGAGATATACTCTAGCAACTTGAGGTTGCTAGGTTTTTAATCAAACAGTAGAAATAATAAAACAATAAGAACACACAATATTTATAGTGGTTCGATCCTTAAAGATCTACGTCCACTCCTCAGTCGAACACTGAGAATTTCACTAAAAAGATATGGTCAAGTACAAGGAATTGCATATCTCCTGTAGAAGGTGGTGAGCTTTCGAGCCAGCTACTACAAGACTTCGTTACTTGGATCTTCTAGGTCAGCAGCTACGGCTAAGTCAAGAGCGCACTTTCGTAAAACTTGTCTTTACTGCAATGGAAGCTTTATAGTTCCTTCTGAATTTTCCTGGTTTTGGTAATAGCTCGTGGGAGTCAATCTCTTCTCAGAGATGTGACTGCTGGATGCTTCCTAGGATGGAAGTTATCCCAATGATTAGATTCTTGAGCAAAGTCAATGAATCTCTTCAATGTAGTGACATATATTCAATGAGGGGGACACTACGGTTGTTGAGAGCTTTGAATTCTTCTATTTAGGGAGCTCTCAACTGACTACTCTCATTTTGTTTTGTTCGCTTTGTAAAAGATATCTCTTTCACTAAGTGTCTTTGCGAGTGTGAGCAGTAGTTCTTCTTTCTGTTTGGACTTCTCTTTTATATATGGAGATTCAAACCTTGAATCTCCAGACTCGTTAGACACAATGGTCCTCCTTGTCCAAAAGAGCTACATGCTTTTCGTCCTTTCCGGCATGTACAGTGCTTTATTACCTACTTAGGTAAAGCTTATCGTCCTTGGTTGTACTTTTGTTAGAACGGGCGTCTTAGAAAATGTTTGCTAAGTATTTACTTGCTTAGCATTCTATCGGAGAATGCTGGAATACTTCTGCTAATCCTTTGGATTGTTGAGCTCTTCTAGCAATCTGCTAAGTACTAGCGAATGCTGACTCCTTCAGCATTCTGCTTATCACTTGATATCTTGCTTCCTGATTGCTATAGCTTCTAGCAATCTCCTGAGCAAATAGTGAATGCTAACTCCTTTAGCATTCTGCTGGATCTTTACTAGCTGATTGCTGAGTAAATACTCCTAGCAGTCTCTTCTTTCAGCATATGATTGCTAGCACTTTAGCAATCATTCTTCTAGCACATGTCTGCTATCTCCTTAGCAGTCATCTCTTTTCAGCATTTGACTGCTAACTCCTTAGCAATCACTTTGTCTGCTAGCGACTCTAGCAATTCCGAAGTTTGCTTGGAATCTGATTTTCTTCGTTCCATTTGCTGAATCCTTCAGCAATCTTCTCAAGCACTTCTAATGTATTACAACTCGATAGACTTCCTAAAACAGTACATTTACAAAAGAGTTGCTAGAATATGCTAGATTTCAGCAATGATCGACCAAACTAGTTAAGTTTTGATTCTACAAAACTTTTACAATTTGATCCTAAAGGGAGATTTACAATATGAATCAAGGAATATTTTCCTAAAAGTTTCCCCCTTTTTGGTGCGATCAAAGCTTACTATCAATTGCTGAATCTAAGAGGAAAAAATTCTGAGTGTACAGGAAACTCTAAGTATCAGAGCTAATCTAGCAATCTAACTCAGAATTTAACCAACTTAGTTCTAGAAGGATTGGTTTTAAATAAATTCCCCCTCAATTAATGCTGGGAAATATTCTCGATTAAGACATAAGTAAATCACATCTTAGCAATATGATAGAATCTAGCATCTAATTCAAATCTGCAGGCATTTTACCACCAATCACAAACCAAAAACTCAGCATCCACACCACATGCAATTTCGTTGAACACACAAATAGTGTGTATCAACTAAGACACGCAAAAAACATCAGAAGTGGACAATGAGAAATTGTCTAAGTCTGATTCAATTTCATTCATGATTTTGAGATTTTACCAGTACAGATGAAAACGAAAAAGACAGCAAAAATATTACAGAGAACTTGCTAGTATTAAATTCAGCTCAAGAGTCAGGAGTAGGCTTCTTGTCAAGTTCATCAAATTTACTCAACGCCATCTGCATGAACTTTTCAAATAACTCTTTGTTGGCCTCATGATCAGCATTCTCCCTCTCTAACTTTTTGGCAAGTCTCTCGTTCTCCATCTCAATTCTCTTCAACTTGAGCTCCATCTCCTTCTTCTTTAGATCTTCTTTTGCTAATCTTCTTTCTTCTTCAGCAGCAGCAAGTACTTCTTCTTCTCGCTTCCTCTTCTCAGCTTCACCAAGACTCCTTTCTTCCCCCTCTGTGATTGCAGCCAAAAAGGTGGATGAGAAGGATTGAACACTCTGCACAATCTTCTGCTGAGAATCAGTGACTTCTTCCTTCATCATGTCCATGCCCTGCTTCATGCCAGACACATCGCTTTTCACTTCAGCCACTTTTGCTCGGACTTCAGAGACTTCGCTCCTGACTTTCTCCACTTCCTTCCTTATGTCAGGAGCCTCCATAGCCACTCGTTCATGTATGGCTAGGGGAATAGTGGTGGATAGAGCATGTTGAAGGGCAAAATGAACAGCTTGATCAACGTAGGAATGAAAGTTATGAGAGCTTACGGGGAGAACATCAAATGAAGAAGTTGTAGCACCAATTCTCCTCCAGTAAGAGATTCACCATCCTCCATGTGAACATCAATTTCGCCTTGAGCCGTCAAGTACTCGGCCTCCTTAGCGATGCACTCTTCTTCATCTGCCCTCCAAGCCTTTGCTTCAGCCTCAGCAAGTTCAGCAACGCTTGCTTCATCGGCATGGGCCTTTAAGTACCCAGCTACATCCGCTAGTTGCTCTGCCTCTTCTAGGTTCCAGACTTCTTCCAAGGCTTTAGCAAGCTCAGCAGCTTGAGTTTCCTCTACTTCAGCAGTGCGCGTAGCTCTGACCACTTGCAGAATGTTATCTTCCATGAAGAGTACAATCATGTTTTCCTCTCTGCTCAGCTCACGACTCTTTTCTCACTTTTCTTGCTCTTTGGCCTCAGCCATCCGAGCCATCAATCTCTCCTTCTTTTGAGCATCATACTCAGCCTGGCGTCTGCGATACTCAGCATCTGCTTTCGCCTGTCGCTTGGATAGCTCAATCTTAGCATCTGAATAACCATCAGGAGCAAAGCTTGACCTTGAAAATGATTGAGAGGTGGAGAACAACCGATGGGCGTGAATAGCCTGAAGCCTGGCAAGGACTTGCTTGTCCAAGAATTGTTTGGTGCTGGCCACTTGATCAATCCAATCATTGGCCCATTTCTCCTCCTTTGTCCAGTAATTTAGCCCCTTGCTGGTGATGACCAACATTCTTTCTTCAAAGCAGAGTTGGTGCATAACATAGTCAAAGAATTTCCATCTCCTAAACTCTTTGCTCAGCACCTTCCCTTCCGGAGTGTTCTCATCCAATTCCACATAGAAAACATTCGCAATATCGCGCTCTATCTCTGTTAACACAAATTCTTCAATGTCAGAGATCATAGGAAAGAGATCAGCATTTACCTCTTCCTCTAGATAAACCGGTGCAAACCATTACGCAACACGCCTAATCTTGAATCGGCGTCTTGGAAATCCTTTGAAAAGAACTCGGAGTGTCTCGTTGTCGCCTGTCAGAACTTTCCTTAAGAATCTTGCGTCATACACATCCTCAGATTCTCCATCAGAATCGGAATCAGAATAGCATAAAGCAAAAAAGCCTTCATCATTTTCTTCTTCTAGCCTTGCCTCAGCAGATGATGGAGTTTCACTGCTAGGCTCTGCTTCAGCAGTTGACCTTTCCTCAGCAGTCTGCAAGATACTAGCAACTTTCTCAGCATTCTGATCCGCAACACTATCACTATTGGGCCTCTCCTCAGCATTTGAACCTTCAGCACCTCCTTCAGCAATGCTAGCACCTTGCTCAGCATTCTGGCCGGATCCAGAAGTTCCAACCTCCACAATATGAGTGGGTTGAGCAGTGGGCTCCCGAATAAGAGCTCCACTTTGGCCTTCTGGATGTGCAGGAGCATCAAATACTCCTGCCACAATCAGTGTTTGAGAATCCTTGTCAGACAGCGCATCTTGTTCTGGCAAGGGAGTGGTGATGGGGAGCTGAACGGCTTGCTTACTCTTGCGCTTAGAAGCTTCTTGAACCTCATGCTCTAGTGCTAGCCTGCTAGCCTCCTCAGCAGCACATGCAAGCAACTCAGCAACTTCTTTTGCTGCTTGCGCGTCTGCGGCCTTCTTCGCAGCAATCTCATCAGCAGCGGCCTTAACTTGTTCAAAGTTTTGGTCCCGTGCTTCAAATGTTATCCTATCTATTTCCTTCTTATTCTTCTTCCTCTCTTGTGCCTGCTGGTTCAGCTTCCTCTTCCTTTTCCTCTCTCTTAGAACTTTCAACCTTTTAGATAGAGGCTTAGAAGATAGTGGACTTACAATCCCTTGTGCCTCAGCAGCGGGAGTCTTCTCTGAGGCTTGTTCTGCAGCAGCCGGTGTAGAAGGTGCAGGCTTATCAGATGCTGCTTTCACAGAAGCTTCCTTCTGAGCGGCTTCTTTCTTGACCGTTTTAACAAGCCTCCTTCGGGTCCTCTTCTTCTTCTCAGGAGAACCAGCTTCTTTCCTTTTCCTTTTGGGTATCGCAGCAGCCAGTTGACCCACAACCTGAGCAGGGCTCTCTTCTTGCTTCTTAGCAAGAATCTCCTATATCTGCTCTGCTGGCAGATCTCCAAGTTTCTCAATCTCAGCAAGATCCTGAAAGTATTTCTCTATTTCTGCAGCCTTCTTGGCAGCAACAATATCCTCAGCTGTCATCGGGATTGCATGCTCCAACTGTTGGAATGCCAACTCTGATGAATGCACGCCATCAAGAGAAGTAGGAATATTGGGGTCAACATTGGACTTCCCCTTCAGTATGATTGAGCGGGACATATTAGCAGGGTGCGGCGCCTTCTTCGTCAGAGGAATGAAGTCTGTGGGGATCAACGCCTCGTCCTTCTAAAAGATGGTTTCAATAAGCTTTCTTATTTAAAACCTAAAATTCACATTAGATGTGAATATCCCTTCTTGCTTGATCTTCACATTCTTCTTGGAGTGGTCGAACCACTTCTCGAAAAGGAATTGTGCCCAATTCCCTTGGACTCCGTCTACTATCGCCATCATCACAGCATATTTCTTTGTAGATAGTTCCAAATACGACCCCACGTCGCATTGAAACATCTTAATGACCAAATCAGCTAGGAGTCTGTAATCCTCCGTGAACTGATTTGTATGGGTAGCAACCTTCCATGGATGTTTGGCATCCTATATCACTTCAGGCCTTTTTCATTCTCCCCATATGGCCTTCATCTTATCGGTATTCACAACATTGTAGGTGGCGATGCGTTCGCCTGAGTTGCGAAGGCCAAACGTCTTAGCGAGGACCTCAGTAGTAACAGTAATCAAGGTCCCAAAAACAGAGGTTGTGAAGGACTTGTGATCATCTTCGATCACTACCGAGGGTGAAACCTCAATGGTTCAGCCGATAGATATTGAACTACTTCCTCTTTGGCCAAGATATTCATAACCCAATCTGGAAATTGTACAGCAGCAAGAGGTGTGGACAAGATTCCAGATTGCTCTCTTCTGAGCATTATAGATCCCAGATTGCTCCTTCTTCCGAGCAAGTGTAACCAAACGAGTATAAGGAACTTCACAATCATCGTAAAAAATGGTGCATGCCTTTCATGTAGAGGCATGCGATCGATAGGACGTAAAATTAACTTAGGAGGGTTTTCCAGGTGAGTAGGCTTTTGGGTAGAGGAGGAAGATTCAGGATTTGTAGACATGCTTGAGAAATTTGAAAGATTCAAAGGAATTTTGAAAGCTTGGGAATTTGTAGAGAGAGCGAAAGCTAGGGATTCAGAGATTGAGAGTTCAGAAGGTTTACGAAATTGACGAAGTATGGTTAATATACCTTCTGAGTGCTGGATTTGACGGTTGGGGGAGAACTGCTTCAGATTCAATCGAAAGTTCAAGAGAGTGGAGACCCTTCGTATGGTGTCCCATGCCCCAAAACTCTCGAGTACTTTTGACGTGTCCCATGCTCCTAATTTGTCGCAGCTAGTTGCACGCATTAAATGCATCGTGTCACGTACACTTAGTGGATTTGAAATTCAAAAATTTCGCGCTTTGACTTTGTAAGATTGTTGAGAGCTTGGACTCAACAACCTGCTAGCAATAGAATCCTTAGCAACGAATAGGGTGCTGAGAGCTTAGACTCAGCATTCAAATCCTAGCATCCAAATATTCTAGCATCCAAATATTCTAGCAACCAAATATTCTAGCATCCAAATATTGATTGCTGACATCACTTGGTTGAGTATAATAGCATAGCATTCATGCGCCAGCAAACGCCTGATCCACTTGCTATAATATAACACTCTAGCATAGCATAGCATCACTTAGGAACTGCTGAGAGCTTGGACTCAGCATTCCTATGCACCAAATCACTTGTTGCAAGAAAACCACTTAGGATCTGCTGAGAGCTAGGACTCAGCATCCAATTGCTTAGCAGTAATATCTCAGCAACAAAAATTCAGCATATAAAAAACGTAAGCTTGGATATGTTTCTCTCCATCTTCTCCTAAAATCCAAGAAATCCAGAGAGAATGAGAGTTTGAACTCATTCATCCTCGTCCTTTTCTTGCTCCATGAGGCCTAACTTCAGACATAACTCTTTAAATCCTCAGCAAGCGGCTTGGTGAAGATATCACCAAGCTGATCTTCGGTGCATATGTATTGAACATCGATATCATTCTTCCCTTGATGATCTCTAATGAAATGATGTCGAATGTCAATATGCTTTGTCCTGGAATGATGAACATGATTCTTAGTAATGCACCTCACTATTGTTGTCGCAGTAGATTGGCACGCATTCTGGAACAATATCATAATCTTGAAGTTGCTGCCTAATCCACAACACTTGCGCACAACAACTTGCCGCTTCTATATATTCTGCTTCGGATGTAGACGTAGCCACAAAATGTTGTTTCTTGCTAAACCAGCTTATTAGCTTATGTCCAAGGAATTGGTAGGTGCCACGCGTGCTCTTCCAATCAATCTTGCACCCTCCAAAGTCTTAGTCTGAATAACCACTGAGTGCTAACCCATCAGACCAAGGGTACCAAATTCCTAGACCTTCGGTGCACTTGAGGTATCGGATGATCCGCTTAGCAACATCCAAATGCGACTTCTTTAGATTTGCTTGATATATTGCACAGACTCCTACGACATAAGAAATATCTGGTCTGTTAGCAGTGAGATAAAGCAAAGATCCGATAATACCTCTGTAAAGAGTAGGATTCACAGGTTCTCCTCCTTCATCAAGAGAAATCTGGCAGCTCGTGCTTATGGGAATCCTCAAGCTCTTTGTCTTCTCTAGACTATGCTTAGCAATGAGATCTCTTGTATACTTCCTCTGATTAATAAAGATCCCTTCACTCGATTGTTGAACTTGAAGTCCCAGAAAATAAGACATCTTCCCCATCATACTCATCTGGAAATTACTTTGCATAAGCTCGGAGAACTTCTCACATAGCACTGGATTCTTAGAGCCAAAGAGAAGGTCATCAACATATATCTGCACAAGTAATATGCTTCCTTCATCCTTGATGCGAAAGAGAGTCTGATTGATCTTCCCTTTCTTGAATCCATTGTCCAGCAGAAACATAGAAAAGGTTCCATACCACGCCCTTGGTGCCTGCTTCAAACCATATAAGGCTTTCCTTAGCCAAAAAAATGGTTTCCTTGTTCGAAGCCTGGTGGTTGCTCAACATACACCTCTTCTTTTAGCTCACCATTCAGAAAGGCACTTTTCACGTCCATCTGCAGGATCGAAAACTCATTATGGGCTGCATAAGTGAGGAGTAGCCTTATTGCTTCCAATGGGCTACCGGAGCAAACGTCTCATCATAATCAATTCCTTCACATTGTCTGTATCTCTTGGCTACTAGACGCGCTTTATTTCGGATGACTGTTCCTGATTCATCCTTCTTGTTCTTGAAAACCCACTTAGTTCCAATAACACTTTAATGCTCGGGTCTATCTACAAGATCCCAAACCTGATTGTGTGTGAACTCTGCTAGCTCCTCCTGCATAGCAATCACCCAATTTGGAGATTGTAGAGCATCTTCAACCTTCGTAGGTTCTTCATGCGATATATAACATGCTAGCATTGCATTGCTTTGTCGCATCCTTACGGGATCATTAACGTCATCAATGACAGCATCTAGGGGGTGATCCCGTAGCCATCTCGATCTTGGACTGCTGGGTGTTGGGGTTGCCTTGCTAGCTTCGCCTGCTGAATTGTTCTTTGCTAGAACATTCTCCTCAGCAATCACTTGAGGTTTAGCATTGTGTACCTCAGCATTCGGCATCTCAGCAACAGGAATCTCAGCATTCTGGATTTCAGCATTCCGGATCTCAGCTTATGGAATCTCAGCATCGTCCTTAGCAATTTCCTCAGCAACGCCCAATCTTCCTTCAGCAACTCGTCCTTGATTTGGGATATCTTCATCTTATTCTTCAAGCGATCCCAGAATCTCCAAATTATCATTAAGATAAATTTGGTTGGTGGCCTCAGTATGATCATTAGCATCATCGGTCGGTTCAGCAGTTTGGTCACCTGTTGAATGCGTCTTAGATGGATTACAATCACTCATCAACTTAGTCGGATCAATCTGCATATTTTCGAAAGAATTCACGATAGATTGACCATGGACATAATTATCCTCATGATTTGCATCCTTTTTCTCTCTTAAAAACCTGCGCACTAGAGTAGACTCATAAAAAATAAAATTGCATGTTATTTCCATAACTTGAGTAGTCTTGTTTAACACTCTATAGCCCATGTGAGAAGGATGTCCATATCCAAGAATCACACCGTCATCAGACTTAGGCAAAAAAGTGTTAAGCTTTGACTTCCCATTGTTATGAATATAACATGTCGAGCCAAAAGCACGAAGATGAGTCAGAGAAGGCTTACGACCGTTGTACACTTCATAAGGAGTTTTGTTGAATCTACCATTGATTGCACTCCTATTCTGAGTGTAGCATGCAGTCATGACTGCTTCGCCCCAATACTTTCCACTCAGACCAGAGTCGGCTAGCATCGACCGCACTGCTTCCTTCAAGGTCATGTTCCTTCTCTTTTCTAGACCATTCTGCTGGGGAGTCCTAGCAGTGGTTTTCTCATGCCCGATTCCAACTTTGGCGCAAAAATCCATTAAAATCCCATTGCAAAATTCAGTCACGTTGTCTTATCTGATTTTTTTAACGGTGACCTCTTTGTTCTTTTGCTCCTAGAGAATTAGCTCTGGTAAGATGAGCTTTACTTCATCCTTGGTCCTTAGCAATCTGACCCATGTGTACCTAGAAAAATCATCAACAACCACAAGTGTATAAACCTTTCTACGTAGAGTGGCTGGAGTGGTTGGTGATAAGCTCATTATTTCACTCACTTATATATATTATTTTTATATTATTTTATGTAGTTTTATTGAGTTTATATATATATTTTATGCATGGTGTCAATATTAGGTGGTTTTAGGTGTGTTTTGGTGTTTATGCAGGTTTTTAGGCCTAAACTCATGAGAAAACCGTTCCGAAAGTAGTGACGTGTAAGAGTAGCAGTGAAAATTTTTTCCATAAGAGGAATTCGGGCTATTGGTGCATGGCAATGGATGATGCTTTGAGTTAGCTCTTCAACGCAACTGGAATCGGGTCAATTGGAGTTCGGGAGAGGAAGTTATGGCCAAAACCGTGAGACCGCGGAGAAGGGACGAGAAGCCGTGTCGACAGACGCCAATCAGCATCGATCGACGGAGACCAGGAAGCCTCGTCGATCGATGTGGATCAGCCACGATCGACGCGAGCCTCTCTGCTGGAGCGGAAATCTGATAAAAATTGGATTTATTCATATCTTTAGCCCTAGAATTGATAGGATACACCCCCACCTTTATAAATATCCTAATAATGTCGATTTTGAGAGTACCTTTTGACCTTTTCATCATACTTCATTCCAGATTTCAGTTTTTACAGAGATTTCTAATAATTTTAGAGTTTATGTTTGAAGACAGAAGTTTGTTGGAAGACATTCAGATACAAGTTTCTATGCAATTCAGGTTGTATTTTTCTATGATGAATATTCCTCTGAATATGTGTAACTAATCTCTTCCTCAGATTCTAGGGTTTCGAATTATCAATGTATACATGTTTGATTGATTGAATTATTTTCCCTTTCCCTTCGTAGTTTGTGAAATCTGTGCTTATTCATAATCTTGATTTGCTGATCACATCTTAGGATTATCTAGTTGATTACTTGAGACGTAACTGTGATAGTTTTCAATGGAAAGAGATTTTCACAATATAATCTGATTTCTTGTCGTAACTGAAGGAGATCAATTGTAGGGATAAATCTGTAGATTTTTGGAGTTAGTTAATTTATCTT
>JAPKLW010001026.1:167032-182537 GCA_026898455.1 Plectranthus barbatus | reverse complement strand
TTGAGACCGAGCGGACATAGGTAATTAATTAATCTACTTTATGAATTATCAAACAAAGAAGTTCATAATATTTTTCTTATGTTTCACTACGAAGAGGAATTAAAATTGGGAATTAATCAATTCATTCATCCATGTCGTACTTGATAGGTAGATATCCCTGGAATCTGTGCTCTTCTTATCTGAATCCAAAAGCCTTTTAATTTCCTGTTTAATTTTCATTAGTAAGTATTGAGATTTTCAAAACAACCAAAACTTTTTAATTGATTTTCCTGACCAGTATTTTGAGAACTTATGATTTAGTACTTAAGGTTTTTCGTTGCTTCATTCCCCTGGATCGATAACTTTAGGGTTTATAAATTTATTTGCCACTATTTCTATAATTAATCTGTAGAAATTACAGTGATCAGTTGGGCCAAATAAATCCATGTGCAAAGCTCTAGGGTTCTTTCAGAAGTGGCTTTCTCCGGGTTTGTCTTGAAGGATGCCTTGGTCTACTTCCCTTGCTGGCAAGCTTTGCACACACCTTCCTTTCTGAAGGTTGTCTCAGGCAATCCTACAACAAGATTGTGCTTGGCTAGGTGGTTAATGGTTTTAAAGTTCAGATGAGTTAACCTCTTATGCCATAGCCAATTCGTCTATTCCTTGTTGAATGTTATGAAGCATGAATGTTGTTGGCCGCTATGCCAATCAACAGTGTATAGGCCACCCTTGTGGATGCCTATGAGCTTCACTTTACCTGTAGCGCTATCAACAATCTCACAACTTGTATTAATGAAATATACATTATATTCATTCTGGCATTGGCTTATGCTCAGTAGGTTGTGCTTGAGGTTGGAAACGAGAGCAACATTAATGATCCTCATGCCATCTTGCTCGATGCATCCTCGTCCAATCACTCGACTTTGCTCTTGTCAGAGAATAACTCTTCTCGCCCCGTCATGTGGCCTGAGCAACCACTATCTAGTATCCATTCATTTGACATTCCTGTTGTCTTTGCTCTTGGATCTTGTTCCTGCAAAAATCAGCAATTCTGTTTAGGTACCCACTTAGCATCGGGTCATGCAGGATTAGCGTGGATCATGGTCCCTTTTGGAACCCACATCTTGGTGATATTGAAGATTTTTTATCTTGACATCACCCTTAGCAACTTTCTCGACCTTCGTTAGATAAGCAAACTTCGCATAATTAGAATGAGGTGGAGTAGTGTGCTTAACCTTCATAGTCCTTTTGGAAGGAAAATGGTTGGACTCAGGCTTCACATAGGTGTTCCTCCTATGGGGTGTGCACTTAGGATATTATGGTCTTACATCATGGTATGCTACCTGCTTGCCCCTAGTAAAGGAAGGATATGCTATCCTAGCATTGGGTGCACAATGGTCAACATTCCTCCTTGGCACTGCTGAGTGTGGCCTAGAAGACATCCTCTGGGTACTATGCTGAGATCCAGCAGAAGTATGCTTAGCAGGCATTCTCTGGATACTCTGCTGAGATCCAGCAGAAACATGCCTAGCAAGCATTCTCTGGGTATTCTGCTGAGATCAAGGAGATGTATGCTTGCTACGCCAATCTGTCTGCTTAGAAGTTGATGACTCAGCAATTGTCTTTCCTTTTCCCTTGACAGCATTGATTTTTCCAGCAGAAACGAATAAAATCTTTTTCTTCTTTGAAAATTCTGCATTCTTACTCAAGGCTTCCTTAGAGGATTTTGCTACAACACAACCAAGACCCAATCCTGATTTATCAGAATGTTTTCTTTGTTGGCTCACAATGGCACTTAGAACTGCCTTGCTGGATGTGTAAGCACAAATACAATCCTCCTTAGGTTTGTTCTTCAAAGCGAGATTCTCCTTTTCAATAATTTGAAAATTTTTAGAAAGCTTGGAGTACTTAGCTTTGAGTTTCAAAATCTCCTCACTATCAGACCTTAGTCTTTCGACTTCCTCGGTCAAAGATGTAACTTTTAGTTTCAATGAGGAATTCTCTCCCAAAATAGCATTTTTTATCTCATACATTTTTTAAAATTCTATTGAAAGCTTTGTGAGATAATCATCCTCGGAATCTAAAAAAAGAATCCTCCAATGCATGCATGGTTGTTGAACTAGGAATGCTAGTAGAATGTACCTCCTGGGTATCGACTGCTAGAGCCAATTCAGCATTCTGCTCAACATCAGCATCATGATCATCAATGATATCCACCATAAGGACCAGCATGGCCTCCTCATCATTCTCTTCTGATGAATAATACTCCTCATCATTATTTGGGATGTCAGGCACCTCTATCCATGGCAGCAGCGCTCTTGTGACTGCTTTGGCAGCTCTACTTTCGAACCTTTCCTTGAGGTGCTCTCTTTCCTCCTTGCTCACCTTTCGACACTCGTGCTTTAGATGATCTGGAGAATTGCACTCGAAGCACGTCCTAGGATTTCTTTCTGCTGATCTGGAGGATGATGTGAGCTTGGTCTGCTTGGCTTCCTTCGCTGCTTTGGCTTCCAGCATGATCTTCTGAAGCTTTTTCATCTGCTCTTCGAGCTCACTAATCTTTAGATCTACTTTCTGTGCGCATGAGGTTGAAGTAACCTCCTTCTCTAGGGAAGCTGGTGCAGATCTTTCACTGTGGAAGAGCTTCCTCGGCTTCCACTTTCCAGCATCTTTCTTCACAAACAATGCTAGATTCTCCGGGGGTACAACATTTGATGATGAAACTTGCACAGCAGCGGCTTTGTTCTTCTTCAATTGCTGTATTATAAATTCATGAGCTTTAAGTTGAGAAAATACCTCAGACGTAGACATCTTGCTGAGGTCCTTTTCGCTCAAGCTTGTAATCTTTACAAACCAATCACTCCTTGAAAATAGCTTGGAGATGATCTTGTTGTTCATTTCTCCATTATCATATGTCTTTTCTAAGTTCTGGAGTTCCCCAATGATTGTATTTAATCTTTCTTCCATTGCTTGAATGGATTCACCTGCAATCATAGAGAAAGACTCATATTTATCAACAGCTACCTGGAGTTGTTTTGTTTCAATTGGTCTGTCTCCTAGGAGGATTTGCAAACATATTCCCACATCTCCTTAGTTGTATCAAAGTCCAGAGCCTTGTATGCCATCAACGGAGGCAAACTGTCAAGTATAAGCTTCTTTGCTAGATATTCTAGCTGAGCACTTTTCTTTTCCTCGACCGTCCATTCATCAAATGTCTTCTCGACCACCAGAGGTGGTCTAGGTTGCCCCTCAGCAACTGGACCTACGAAAATATTTGGCTTCATGATCCTTATGGGTCCTTTAGAAAGAACATCCACCATGTCTGGATGTATGCCTTGGAGCTGGATGGTGGCCATCTTCTGCTATGAGTTGAACTTCTCTTTGTTGTACTTTGGAAGAGTATGGTTCATCTTGGCAAGATTTGTGTTCCTGAGCTAAACAACAACAAAAATAGTGCAAGGAAAATGTAAATCTGGTCAAAAGCGACTCGAAAATAGAAAGTCTTACAACCTCCTGCTCTGATACCACTTGTTGGTCCCTGATTAGAGTCATGATAAGTAGCCTAAAGCTACTTAGCAAATGCAACAGAATGTATAAAGTAACTTGCACTTAGTTTCTTTTCCAAATACTTAGCTCATGGTAGGTGTAAAGGTTGTTTCAGATATATACTCTAGCAAGTTGAGGTTGCTAGGATTTAAATCAAACAGAAGAAATAATAAAACAGTAAGAACACACAATATTTATAGTGGTTCGATCCTTAAAGATCTACGTCCACTCCTCAATTGAATACTAAGAATTTCACTAAAAAGATATGGTCAAGTACAAGGAATCACCTATCTCCCGTAGCAAGTGCTGAGCTTTAGAGCCAGCCACTACAAGACTAACCTCCGTTACTTGGATCTTCTCAATCGGCAGCTAAGGCTAAGTCAAGAGTGCACCTTTGTAAAACTTGTCTTTACTGCAATGGAAGCTTTATAGTTCCTTCCGAACTTTCATGGTTTCGGCAACAGCCCGTGGGATTCAATCTCTTTTCAGAGATGTGACTGTTGGATGCTTCCTAGAATGGAAGTTATCCCAATGATAAGATTCTTGAGCAAAGTCAAGGAATCTCTTCAATGTAGTGTCAGATATTCAATGAGGGGGACACTACAGTTGTGGAGAGCTTTGAATTCTTCTCTTTAGGGAGCTCTCAACTGACTACTCTCTTTTTGCTTTGTTCGCTTTGTAAAGGTATCTCCTTCACTAAGTGTCTTTGCGGGTGTGAGCAGTAGTTCTTCTCTCTGTTTGGACTTCTCTTTTATATTTGGAGATTCAAACTTTGAATCTCCAGACCCATTAGACACAACGGTCCTCCTTGTCCAAAAGAGCAACTTGCTTTTCGTCCTTTCCGGCATGTACAGTGCTTAATTACCTACTTCGGTAAAGCTTATCCTACATGGTTGTACTTTTGTCAGAACGGGCGTTTTATCAAGTGTTTGCTAAGTATTTCCTTGCTTAGCATTCTATCGGAGAATGCTGGGAATACTTCTGCTAAGCCTTTTGATTGCTGAGCTCTTCTTGCAATCTGCTAAGCCTTTTGATTGTTAAGCTCTTCTAGCAATATGCTTAGTACTAGCGATCCTTCAACATTCTGCTTATCACTTGATATCTTGCTTCCTGATTGCTATAGCTTCTGGCAATCTCCTTTAGCATTCTACTGGATCTTTACTAGCTGACTGCTGAGTAAATACTCCTAGCAGACTCTTCTTTCAGCATATGATTGCTAGCACTTTAGCAATCATTCTTCTAGGACATGTCTTCTATCTCCTTAGCAGTAATCTCTTTTCAGCATTTGACTTCTAACTCCTTAGCAGTCACTTTGTCTGCTGGCGACTTTAGCATTCCGAAGTTTGCTTGGAATCTGATTTTCTTCGTTTCATTTGCTAAATCCTTCAGCAATCTTCTCAAGAACTTCTAATCTATTACAACTCGATAGACTTCCTAAAATAGGACATTTACAAAAGAGTTGCTAGACTATGCTAGATTTCAGCAATGATCGACCAAACTACTTTAGCTTTAATTCAACAAAACTTTTATAATTTGATCCTAAAGGGAGATTTACAATACGAATCAAGGAATATTTTCCTTACACTACTATCTTAATTGAATCCTGTTATCATCTTTGTTCTTAGGCGATTTCAGGAATTTGCTTTGCCAGTTTGTGAAAGTGAAAGTGGATCATATATGTGCATAAATTAGGGAATATGATTGTACGAGTTACTAAGTTAGTACACAAGCAGGTAGATCATATATTTGAAATTGTTTTATGTTTGGAAATTTGGTGAAGAATCTCATGTGATGTTTTATTACCCATAGCCTAGCTTAGGATTTTAATTGGGAAATTTTGTCAGTTGGGATCTTGGTTACAGGCAAAGTGCTGAAACAACTTTAGCAAAATATAAGTATTTGATATTCAAAGTTTAATAGATATTTTGTTCTGATTCCATCTATTTATTCTTGTCGTTAATCAGAATGGTGAACAAGTGCTCAATTAACCTTTATCCAGTAAAATATTAGTGAAGCAGTTTCTGAATACCTTCTAGTAAGGACTATCTCCGTTTCTTCCACGTGGTAGCTTTTTTTCCCCTCATCCTTCGCGAAAACATTTTTGCCTTGTTTTGCTAAGCTGAACTGAACCGTCCAATCCATTGTGCCTGTGGCCTTACTTGTAATGTTTTCTTCCCATGACCCCTCAGCCTTATCAAATACTAATTATCTTGAGTTGCAGAAGGACCATTGTCAATGAGTTCCCGAGCTGATATTTTTTTTACGAGCATGCCATTCGGTGGTGATTAGAAATTATCTTCTTTGTTTTAGTTTGCATTTTCTCATAAAGCTCATGCAGGTTTGTGGGTTTGTGGTGAAGATAAGTAATTTGAACTATTATGCAAGCATTTGAATTCATTTTATCACAAGATTTGCAATGTGGCGCTATGTTAATATCATGTTTTCTTTGTGGTTTGTTGTGGTTGCAGATTACCACCTTCTCTGCCAACAGACAGGAACAACGAGGCTACCAAAAGGTCTAAATTCGTTCAGGGGTTGTTTTTATCCTCCATTCTTGATGACTTGTGAAACAGCGTAATGTGCTCAAATTTTCAGTTTGCATTGATAGAAAAAAAGCCAGTGTTCAACTAAGCATTTCACTTCGTTTTGTTTGATCCCAGCTCTGCTCTCATATCTCTTTTCTCATCTATTATTACAGGTTGTTTTTTGCATGGTCGGAATTATGGGAGTTGACTGATTTAGTTGAGTGCACTGCTGCGTAATGCATGGTGAATATTTTCTCTTCAAGAGGGCAGGGTTATATGCATATAGTTAAAGTTATGCTACCTTTACATCATTGTTGTTCACATTATTCTAATCTATATATAATTTATATATTTTTTATTGTTATGTTTAACAGTTCAATTACAGTTACTCCTAAGAGGGCATTGATGTTGTGCGCAATGAATGGGCCGAATGTGTTAAAAATCTTGTATGATGGAAAGATGTTTATTTTTTATTTTTGGATATTAATTGATGCACAAATGTTTATTTTGTATTTTGGTATATTTGTATTTTGGGAATTGAAGGATAAATATTTATTTTGTATTTTGGATTTATTAATGGTCATTTGTGATTTGAATTTCATTATTCAATTATATAATTTTGTTTTCAAATTGATTATTAAAAAAAACCCTACGACAACAGTTTAAAAAGCGTTGCCATAGAAATATATACAACAACAGTTAGTTGAGACCTACGACAATGGTTATTAACTATTGTCGTATGTATCTACGACAACAACTAATAATCGTTGTCTATGAGCTTAATTTTTTTACCCTTAGGACAACACTACCTACAATAACAGTCAAAAATACCATACGACAATAGTTTTAAACGGTTGTCTATCAGCTATTTTGTTGTAGTGAAAGCAGCACACACAGATTTATAGTGGTTCGAACTTCAATATCCTACATCCACTCTTCAGACCCAAGGCCTGGATAATTCAATAAGTAAATACAAGCCTCCTTACTATCTATACACAGTCCGTGGTACCTCCGTCCTCCAGTCAACTATGGCACTCGCCTAGGAACTCCTTGTGGACTCAGTCTTCAGGTTGAAGTGGGGACACATCCCGCAGCCTCCTTCCTGGTGGTTGGATGTTTACTAATTCTTCCCAGAATGGTTGGATGTTTATACGTTCTTCCCAGAACTCAGGTGGTTGGCATACGCCCGTGAGAATCAAAATCTCAGACTAGGAAACTGACTGTTATGAATATATCTCAGAAAGATATATTCACCAATAAGAGCTTTAGCTTAAAACTTCAGCCTCGTGCTAGGACAAGTTAGCACGGTGTGTTACTTCAGTCGGAGACTCAAGTCTCGTGTTAGAGAACACAGAAACTCAGAGATTTTTGTAGGGAAGATGACCTGAAATTAACCCTTTGTCTTCTTGAGATTTACAGATTTTGAATTCAGTTCAGATAACCGTTTAAGGTTGAGAGGGAAGTCCTTTATATAAAGGAGGAACTTCGGCATTTTGAATTTCTATCCATTAGACACATAAATCCAGACGTTAAACTCATGGATTATATTGTCCAATCGTAGCCCATGCCTTAGGTCTCCTTTCTGCTCTGTCGTGTGTTAGTGTACTATACACTAACTTTATGTCAGACTCATTTTAGCCCGAGGAACCCAGTTTGGATAACCTCATACTGACTTAGGCATTTACAAATGTTTGAGTTTGAATGAGGCTCTTGTACTGACTTTTGAAGGTTAGTATAGCTTAGCCCTCATACTGACTTCCCATAGTTAGTATGGTAAATCCTCATACTAATTGTCTTCAGTCAGTATGGAAAACGCCCTCATAGTGATTTCTCTACATCAGTATGGTAATCCCTTAAACTGATTTCTCCTTAGTCACTTCAGGAAAGCCCTCATACTGACTTCTCCTGGTCAGTATGGATAGACCTTAAACTGAGTGCTCCAACACAGTTTTTGGTCAAGGATAGGTGTGATAATAGTCAATTCTCAAGCATTCTCCATTGCTCGGTCTTCAGCCTAAGTTCTATTACAACACGATCAATCCTATACAAGGATTAAAGTTTAGAACTCTAGAAACTGGAAAAACTAACTAAGATGGTTTACATTCTTTGACCCACCAAAGCATCAAAAGTAAGGAAGGATTTCTCTAACATAAATCCTAACAATTTCCCCCTTTTTGGTGTGGTCAAAGCCATCTGGAACCTAAGCCGATGAGGTGTGGATAACTTTAGAGTTTTTACAGATTTGAAAATTTGTTGTATAAACTCAGAAAAGTTCCCCCTTAATATCAGCTTTTTACTTAAGATCTTCTACTTATAAACTTGGAGAGGTATTGCTCGATTGATTTTTCTAGTCAGTTTAGAGCAATTTAAATCTTAAGAAGGGGAGAGAGTCAGAAGCCTGCTGAATTACTCCTGATAGTGTAAGTTCAGCATTTGAAGAACGAAGACCTTTTTAGGACAAAAGAGATTGTCATCAAGAAGTCACTTTACCCGTTTTTGGACAAAAAGAGATTGTCATCAACAGGGATAAACTAACAGAAAGAAACCTATTACAGAACTATTTTTCAAGTCTATAATAGGCTGCTTCCGGTCTTCATGATGTTCTTCCAACTGGCTGCTGCAGAAGCAAGCATGAGGGACGCTGGTTTGAAATGCTGACCAACTTTCCATAGGATTCCCTCATGCTGACTTACTGCAGTTGTGCTTTTCAGGGGTCTATTGCTGCTAATATTGTCATGAAGTCCATCAGCAATGACAAGAACATACCTTATGATGTCTTGTTTCCCCGAAGCTTATATCCTCATTCGACTGCATGAACTAATTAACAGTTTGTGCACATCATGCAGCGAAGAGTCTGCCACCAGCTAGAGCAATCTGTGCCATCTTGAGACTTCATAGTAGACTTCTACATGTGATTCTTGTGTCTTTTTAGCACTTCACGGTGGACTTCTATTGTGACTTTATGCCTCTTGGGCACAATGAGAGGCTGCTCTGCTCAGGCATCTGATGTCTTCTGCTCTTTCCACACTTCTTTTCCCCCTCTTTGACCGCACCCAAAAAGGGTGGCGAGTTTATGTCTGGAGGCTTGGGTTCTAACACCATTTTCCCGGATCTGAGGGATGTTTTGGTTCATTAAGAAGTATAAACTTTGAAGGAAGAGTTCGACAATAGAGATTTTAGAGAAATTTTTTTGTTTCTTTCACAAAGGAAACAAAATGAACCCTATTTATAGCAGAGAGAAAGATCATTTAAATAAGGTAGGTGTACCTTATGACATTTCAGTTTCTTGATATTTGGCAACGATTGAGATATGTTACATCGCGATGCACGTTTCAGATTTGACTGGAGCAACATGGGAAGGAGCATTATCCACGTGTTGAAATCTGATTCATCGATGCAAGATACGTATTAATAGCAACGTAACCGCAATGATCGCCTTTGGAATTCGAAATCCCACCTTTCAAAATTCAAAACTAACTAAAAGTTAGTTCCTAAACTGAGAGTTGGAACTCAGTTTAATTCTGCATCCGTCTTTCAGAGGTCTTCTAAGTACAAACCTGAAACTTGGTTTCTCTTCATCAAGTCAGCTTCAAGCTTGAATGAAGGTAAGTTTATGTTTCTTTGGGTGCCTTGATAAGTCGCTTCTTCGTACAGAGTAGTGCATCGAGTTTGTGAAAACTGAGAGCATGGACTCAGTGTTATTTGGCATTACTCTTCTTCAACAAAAACTTCATCAATTTCCAGTAGACCCAGTTTTATGCAAAGCTCCTTAAATCTGGTCTTTCGGAGAGGTTTGGTGAAGATGTCAGCCAGTTGATCTTCCGTTCGGATATACTCCACTGAAACATCATTCTTTTTTACATGGTCTATGATGAAGTGATGCCTCATGTCAATGTGCTTTGTTCTGGATTAATGAACTGGGATCTTTGTGATGCACATTGCACTGTTTTTATCACAATAGATTGGTACACACCCAGTTTCTACATCATAGTCAAGAAATTGTTGCTTGATCCAAAACACTTGAGCACAACAGCTTGCTGCAGCAACATACTCAGCTTCAGTTGTAGACGTGGCAACTGAGTGTTGCTTCTTGTTGAACCATCTTACAAGCTTGTGACCTTGGAACTGACACGTTCCACTTGTGCTCTTCCTGTCCATTCTGCATCCTCAAAATATGAATCTGAATAAGCATTGAGAGTCAGCTCGTCAGATATTGGGTACCAAATACCTGATGACCTAGTTCTTTTTAGGTATTTGACTATTCTTATAGCAGCCTCCATGTGCGACTTCTTTGGATTGGCTTAAAATCTCGCAAATAACCCAACTGAGTAGGAGATGTCTGGCCTGCTTGCACTTAGGTACAAGAGTGACCCAATAATGCCTCTGTATGTTGTTGGGTTGACTACGTCGCCTTCTTCATCAAGGTTGATCTGAACACTTGGGCTCATTGGAACCCTCAGGGGCTTGGTCTTCTCCGGACAAAACATGTTGATCAAGTCCTTGGTATGTATCTTCTAATTGATGTAGATTCCTCCTTCGGACTGAATTACTTGGACACCTAAGAAATAGGTCAGTTTGCCCATCATGCTCATTTGGAAGTTGCTTTGCATCAGTTTGACAAACTTTTTGCACATCTCCAAGTTTCTGCATCCGAATATGATATCATCGACATATATCTGTCCAGAAAGATGTCTAATCCATCCTTGATTCTGAACAAAGTTGTGTTGATCTTGCCTTTTTGGAAACCATTATTTAAGGAGAAGCTGAGACAACGTCTCATACCAAGCTCTGGGTGCCTGCTTCAACCCATAAAGAGCCTTCCTTAGTTTGTAAACTTGGTTTCCTTCTTCAAAGCCAGGGGCTGTTCCACGTATACTTCTTCTTTCAGCTCCCCATTCAAAAAGACACTCTTCACATCCATCTGGATGACTGTGAAGTTGTTGTGCGCTGCATAGGCAAGGAATAAGCGGATTGCTACAAGTCTGGCCACTGGAGCAAAAGTTTCATTGAAATCAATTCCTTCACATTGAGCATATCCCTTTGCAACAAGTCTTGCTTTATTCCTCACTATGTTCTCAGTTTCGTCTCTTTTATTCTTGAAGACCCATTTGGTGCCGATGTACTAAGTACTAGACCTCATTTCTCTTGAATTCAGCAAGCTCTTCTTGCATTGCGTTGATCCAGTCAGTTGACTTTAGAGCATCTCAAATTTTCATCGGTTCTGACTCGTGAGATATGAAATAAGTCAGTACCGCACTTCCTTATCTCGTGCAACTGAATTGGCAATACTGTCAAGCACGGCTTCCTCAGGATGGTTTCTTAACCATTTCAACTTTTGGAGCTGGGTAACTTCAATAGGTTGAACGAAATCTTTAGGATACTCAGTACCGTCTGCTCCCGATACTGGAACCTTAATTAAGTCACTTAGACTGGAGTTTCCTTCTCCACTAATAACTCCCATATCTTGGTTTCCTTGATTTTCTAGAGACACATAAGGTTGGACATCTTCAGGATGAGCATTTTCATCTTCAGTAAGGTCAGTTTGAGTTGATGACTCTGTTCTAGTTGGACCCTCAAGCTGAGCTTTGTCTTGATCTCCTGAAGTTCCCCCTTGATTGATGTTTGGGTACATCGTTAATGAGCCAAAGGCTTTAGCTAGATCGATCGCACTACTGTCCTCATAATCTAGAACACTTGTGTGATCATCTACAGATTTGGTTTGAGAAACTTGATTTTGATCTTCTTTATCAGTACACAGTTTCCCATACCCATTGTTGACAACAGGATCACCAAGTTTCAGTTCTTTCAACATTCTGCGCACTAAAATAGACTTATAAAAAACAACAGAGCATGTTACTTCCACAATATCTGGTTATCTTGTTGAGTACACTGTATCCCTTGTATGATGGATGTCCATATCCATGGAACACTCCTTCATCAGCATTGGGACTGAAAGTATTCAGTTTCAACTTTCCATTGATATGGATGTAACATGGAGAACCAACAGCACGAAGATGAGGTATAGAAGACTTACGACCAATGAAGACTTCGTATGGGGTTTTGTGATGCCGAATTTTGATGGAGCTTCTGTTCTGAGTATAGCACGCCGTCATCAAGGCTTCTCCCCAGTAACTTTCTTTTAAGTCAGCTTCGGCAAGCATTGTCCTGACTACCTCCTTGAGTGTCCTGTTTCTTCGTTCAACAAGGCCATTCTGTTGAGGCGTCCTTGGAGCTGACTTCTCATGAGAAATGTCAGCATTAGCACAAAAATCCATCAGTGAAACATTGCAAAACTCAGTTCTATTGTCAGATCTTATTCTTTTGACGGTGACCCCTTTGCTATTTTGCACTTGAAGGATGAGCTCTTGAAGTTGAATCTTCACTTTATCCTTGCTCGTCAGCAGCCTTACCCAAGTACATAATGGAGTAGTCATCAACCACAGCTAGAGTGAATCTTTTTCCTCCAATAGTAGGCGGCTTGACTAGTCCAAATAGATCCATATGAAGTAGCTCGAGAATCCTGTCAGTGCTTGCTGTGATGGTTTGATTCTTGAATGAAGCTTTGGTTTGCTTTCCCATCTTGCATGCTCTACATACACCTTTTTCTTTCTTGAAACTAACTTGTGGTAGGCCCTCCACAAGCTTGTGTTTAGCAAGATTTCTAATTGACTAGAAATTCAGATGACTAAGTCTCTTATGCCATAGCCAGTTGACTCCTTCTTGGGATGAGCTTGTTGTGATAAGGCATGTGTCAGGCTTTCCGCTCTCACAATCCATACAGTAGAGACTTCCTTTCTTTACACCTTTCAACACAGTCTCTTTGGAGTCTTTGTTATTGATCTAGCATTCTCCTTCGGTAAAAGTCACCTCATATCTAGACTGGATAAGCTGACTCACACTCAGCAGATTGTAGTTGAGGTTGGTGGCCAAGGATACATCATTGATGATAATTCCATTGCTCTTCATGCATCCTTTGTCGATACCTTTGCCTTTCCAATCATCTCCAAAACTAACAAGTGGTCCTCTTGTCATTTTCAATTTTGAGAGAAGATTGATGTCACCGGTCATGTGAGCTGAAAATCCACTTTCCAAGATCCATTTTTTTTGTTCTTTTTACGTTGACCTTGGTGACCTTGTACCTGCATAACACATAAGGTTAGACAAAAGGTACCCGTGTTTCTGCGGGTTCTGCAGAGTTAGTGTTATGGATCCATCCTTTAGGAATCAATACTTGCTTCACCTTATATCTCGGTGTCACAAATCCCCCTACCTTTCTCTTCTCTTTAAAGGATTTAAGCAGTTCCCATGCATATTCGAAGAGAAGAGGTGAGTGTATGAAACCTGACCAGAAACTAAGTTTCCTGAAACTGAGTCTCTAGGAACTGACTTCCTTAAAACTGAGTTTCGGTTGGGTTCTCGGAAACTTGGTCCGGAGTGTGTGGTCTTTCTAGTCCTGAAAGTAGGGAATTGGTTGGACTGAGACCTCGTATAGATTTTCTTTCTATACGGATAAGTTCTCCTCTTATACGAGTTATGAGTTGGGAACCTCGGATTTCTAAAGTCCGGAAATGAAACTGACTTTCTATAAAGTTCAGTTTCAGCTGTTGAGGTGGGTTTTCAAATGTTATGAACATTCTGCTTATCCCACTTCCTAGGTATGATGGGCTTCATGTTAGGTTTGTTTGAATTATAAGTAAAAAAAATTCTATGCTTGGGTGTAGAAGTCAGTTTTGAAACTGACTGTCCCCTTCTTTCCGGATTAGCCTTTAAGAAGTTCTTATCCATACTGACTACTCATTTACCTAACAGCTTGACTTCTAAATTGGAATTCTTCCAAAAGTGATGATTCAAGACATTCCAGTTTCAGAAGTAGAAGCCTGATTGCTCAAGTTATTCTCTGTAAAGCCTAATCCTGACCTATAAGAGGAATGTCTTTGTAAACTTAGAGCTTCTGAAACTTTGTTAGTACTAGAGTAGAGTGAGCAGATAAGTTTCCGACCACTAGCAATTTTTCAGTTTTTGAGATGCACATTCTTTAGAGATAGATTTAAACGATTCAAGTAATGTAGAATATTCTTCTCTAAGTTTAGCTAGATCTTCACTTACTGACTTTGATCATTGGATCTCCTTAGTCAGTTTTGAAACTTTCAGTTTCAGTGATGCATTTTCACATGCCAAGACATTTTTTAACTCATAAAACTTAGCAAATTCTCAATTCAAAGTTTCAAGAGTAACATCCTCTAAATCTGAGCAATTGGATTCAGAGTTGTCTTCTATGCATTCTATAGGAATAGAAACCGAGTTAGAAATGTGTACCAGAGTATTAGACTCCATTTCAGTTTCTTCCTCTTATCCGAGCCTTTCCATCAACACCAGAAAGGCTTCCTCCACTGCCTCATCATCTGATGTGTAGTAGTCATCATCATTGTTAGAGATGTCTAGCACCTCAATTCTGGTAAGCATGGCCTTTGCAACCGCTCTGGAAACTTTCTTCTCGAACACCTTCTTCAAGCGCTCTCTTTCCTCATTGGAAACTAATGGGCAATCGTACTTGAGGTGATCCGGAGAGTTGCATTCAAAACAGCCTCTGGGAGGTCTGTCGCTGAACTTCAGTTCACTGGACTATGAACTTTCCTTCTTGGATTTGGCTTTCTCAAGAAGTCTGGTCAGATTCCTCATTTGCTCCTCAAGCTCTTCAACTGAGCTCTCTTCCTCCTTTTTCTAGTAGGAAGGTGTCGGTGCTGACTTTGATGTAGACGTCTGTCCGGAAGATCTGTCAACTTAGTAAGGCTGAGGCCTTCTTTTGAACTCCTTTTTTGCGAAAAAGGCAGCATCACCTCCTGGATGTGTACTGACACTTCGCACTCCTTCATTTATGTTCGGCATTTGGATGTCCCATTCATGGGCTTGGAGCTGGGCAAACACGTCATTGGTCATCATCTTGGAGAGATCATTCTCTTTCAAGCTGGTGGCTTTGACGAACCAGTTCTTCTTGGGCATCTTGAAGAGAATTTTTGCATTTATATCAGCAATTTCATATGTTCTCCCCAAGTTCTTCAGCTCGCAAATAATAGAACTGAATCTAGCTTCCATTGATTTGACATTTTCACTAGGAAGCATTTGAAAAGATTCATACTTTGTTGGGATTATATGCTGAAAGCATATATGGACTAAGTGTTTTCCTAATTAGATCACAAGGAATTGTGATTATGTTGGTGCAATGACAAACTCAAGGGAACCCAAGACTCACAAGGTGGTGAAACACATAGGATGTGTGGTATCACATCATACGAGAAATCGTAACAAGAGGTGACGTGTATGCAGTGGGAGTGATTGACAGTATAGACACACTTAATACTTTGATAAAGCAATTGTATTATGCTTTAAGTATAAGTGGGAGATTGTTGAGATTATATACTGAAAGCATATATGACTAAGTGTTTTCGTACACTGGT
>JAPKLW010001026.1:112271-147032 GCA_026898455.1 Plectranthus barbatus | reverse complement strand
CATACTTCCTATGATCTTAAACCTAACTGAAGGATAAGGGGCACACAAAGATTGACCACACTTTGATTTACCGGGGTGGTGAGTCTTACATGTACTCTAATACTTGTATTTTGGGTGTTGGCAATTTGTGTGTGGCCTGCTTAGTCTGGACATTTTGGTATGCATATTCGTTTCAGGATGGTGACATTCCCTGAGGAGCTCACAAGGTTCATTATGCTAAACCCTGCTGTTGGTCCCGGATATCAGGGTATACTTTGGCAGCGGAAAATACGTAAGTTCGTTTCTTGCACTCTGCTGGTTACACAGCTGACTGGGACCTTGTCAGCTGGTAAGTCAACTGGCAACTGAGTATTCAGCTGACTGGCAACTGGCTGGTCAGCTGATGACTCAGGACTTAGAAAATTTTAGAGTCGAGTTTGCACAGTTATAAACTGGTTTCAGTTATACTCCAGCACTTGGGTGCTGGGTTTTAAATCAGTAAGTAAATGCTGAAAGCAGTAAATAACAAGGATATTTTATAGTGGTTCGATCAACTGATCTACGTCCACTCTCCAGTCGAAGCACTGGAAATTCACTAAAAAGAGTAATCCGGTACAAGATTTCCTACGATCTATTTCCAGCTGGTAGATGCCTCGTCTACCAGTCCACTGGATCAACCGCTCCCGGTCCTTGTCCTTCTTCAACTCTCGTCAGATGGATGGAGTGCGAGCACGTCACTTCAACCTCCTCCTCCGACTGATTGGGTGTTGAGTTCTCCCAAGAACTTGACTCTTGCTGGCGGCAAAACTGCCCGTAATAACTCTAGAGCTGGCTGGCTCAAGAGCTGCTATGTTCTTCCTCGGAATGAGAAAGAACACCAAATGAGATCAATAACTCACAAGCTAGAAGCTTGGAGTCTCGTGTTCAAATGATTGACACACGGAGTAGCTTAATGAAAAGCCTCGAAAGATTGCTTAATCGCTGATATGAATGCGTTTGAGCTTTCGGTAGGTCAAGAGAGTTAAGAGTATCAAGAGTGTTGAATGCTGTTGGATCTCACGTATTTATAGACGTGAGATTCAGATTCAAATACTAGTCGTTGCACACATCCGGAATGGTCTTCTGACTCCAGATGTACTTCGGACGGCTGCAGGTAGCATTTTCAGGAAAGCGCCATGCCTGCGACCGCTTTATCTGACACAGATCTCTTTGTGTCAGAACGGCACTATTCGTCAGTAGGGAATCAAGAACTGGAGTCTTGAGCTGATTAGACTTTAAGTTAGCCGTCCTTAAAGTCCTTCTTTGTCAGCACATTCCTCAGACGAATCTTTTCTTTGTCTCTATGTCTTCGGGAGAGCGAATCTTCAATTCTGATGATAACCTTCGACTGGCAGATCATGCTGGTGATCTTGTGCTGGCAGTCTCTGCTGGTGACTTGCCTTAGCACAATCAAGGTCTACCAATTCGTCTGTTGTTATCTCTTGAATTCTCCCGTGACTGGTGACTTCGCCGCTGGTGAATAGTGTCAACCAGAACACATATTCTGCTGGTAGATCTGTCAGCCTCCTGCTGATGAAATCTTCCCACTGGTGAACAGTAGCCAGTCGATAGCTCAACTCTATGCTGATGAACAGTATCAGCATGAGTCTTGGTCAGTCGCTTGCTGGTGAGGCATCCCTCAACTGGTAAGCACATCTCATGCTGGTGAACAGTAGCCAGCATGAGTCTTGATCAGCTGCGACTTACAACTCAAAATACCTATACAGGACTTTACATTTGAGACTAGAGCTATTCTAGAGACAACTGACGCTGGTTGGACTTAGGATTTGATCCACCAAAACACCAAACTAGAACTAAGATCTAATCTATCAACTGGGGAAGGGAAACAGAATTTTCCCAACACCTGCAGGTTGAATTATTTAATTCAGGCATAAGTGAAAAGGAGTGAGTGGTGTAACTCAGGAAATAAGAGATTAATTAATTGTGGCTAATTGTCATAGGCCAAATTAATTAATGAATGTCTAAAGCCTTAAATATGTGGATCATGTTAGTTTGGTGCAACCCGTTCCTAATAACGTGGTAATAAAGGGGCGAGTCAGCATTGTTACCGTGGTGAAGGTTAAAACAATGTTTTATTAATTAATTATATTCTAGGTTGAACAAGGAAGGATTAATTAATAAAGAGGGCCCACTTTATTATTTGCATCTGATCCCTGGTCTGGCCCATTAACTGCTCACAGCCCATTAGGGTTAGGGTTTCTCAAAACCCTAACACTATATAAGGCCTTCTCTCCATCAGATCAAGTTAGACTTTTCAGTATAATCAGTAAATTGAGAGAGAGGGCGGCGGCTATCCGTAGGGAGAAACTGATCAATTTCTCCAGATCTCGGATCCAACTTGGTAGACAATCTTCACCAGATTTCCAAGGAGCAAGGGAACAGATCAGAAGATCAGATCTGTAGGAACAACCGTCCACGCCATTGTTCAGATCCAGATCCAAGATCCAGATCAATTTCATCGTTGTTATTCTCCGATCTGTCCTGTAGATCAAACGGTGAAATCAGGTATTCTCTAGATCCATCCTCTGCAATTAATTTTATAGGAGCATGCATAGGATTAGCATGGTTTATTTAATTAAAATTTATTCCTGGTATCCTAAGAACGACCCTTGGCAAGAAATTCATAATGGCAACTCGTGTTGTCCATCGTAGACTCAAACCCTACATACTTATCCACACAGTTTTGAAGTTTGTTTTGCTTCATCTGAGTTGTTTCTTAACTAAGTGAGCCAAGAAATTCCCACATCTTCTTGGCGTTGTTGTGCTCTAAGGCTTCAACAACCAGTGGCTCTGGTAAGGATTGTGAGATGAGCTCCATGGCCACTGTATAAGGCTTCTCCACTATCTCTTGACCTTCTGCTCCTCCGAGCTGAGTATTCACCTCGATGATCTTTAGCGGTCTGGTAGATAGAACCTCTGCCATTTCTTTAGCATGATCAACGAGCGTTTCTTCCATATCTCAAAATTTTCTTATGAGTACTTTGGAAGCTTTGTACTCTGAACCATCTCTATGTACCTGAGCTTAAACAGACAAAACAGATATGAAGTGCAGAAAACAGAGATCTGGTCCTAAGTGAATCAACACAACCATAGTCTGTAAGAACCTTGGCGCGTGATACCACTTCTTAGTCCTGAAATCAGAGTGCAAACTGTGCAGCGAAAGGTTTTGTGGATGCAGCGGAAGTATAAAATAATAGTTGCACTTGTTTGTTTAAATAGAGTATAGTCAGTTTTGTGTGTGGAATGGTTAAGCTTAAGTCTCTTTTTAGGCTTAAGTCAGTTTCACAGTATATATGCTTCAATACTTGAACAAGTATTGAAGGTTTCAAGATTCAGTTTGTGAAAGAGGAAAACAGAGAAAGTGTGAAAGAAAGCAGTAAAGCAACACGCAGAGATTTATGGTGGTTCGGACTTCAATATCCTACATCCACTCTTTAGACCCAAGGTCTAGATAATTAACTAAGTAAATGCAAGCCTCTTTACGATCTATACACAGTCTGTGGCACCTCCATCCTCCGGTCAGCTGTGGCACTCACCTAGGAACTCCTTGTAGACTCAGTCTTCAGGTTGAAGTGGGGACGCACCCCGCAGCCTCTTTCCTGGTGGTTGGATGTTTACTAATTTTTCCCAGAATGGTTGGATGTGTATACGTTAGAACTCAGGTGGTTGGCATACGCCCGTGAGAATCAGAATCCTAGACCAGGAAACAGACTACTATGAATATATCTCAGAAAGATATATTCACCAATAAGAGCTTTAGCTTAAAGCTTCAGCTTCGTGCCAGGAGAAGTTAGCCCGGTGGGTAACTTAAGTCGGAGACTCAAGTCTCGTGTTAGAGAACACGGAAACTCAGAGAGTTTTGCAGGGAGAGATGACCTGAAATTGTCCTTTGTCTACTTAAGACTTACAGATATTGAATTCAGTTCAAGTAACCGTTTAAGGTTGAGAGGGCAGGCCTTTATATAGAGGAGGACCTTTGGCATTTTGAATTTCTGTCCGTTAAACACATAAATCCAGACATTAGACTCATGGATTATATTGTTCAATCGTAGCCCATGCCCTGTGTCAGTGCACTATACACTAACTTTATGTAAGACTCCTTTTCAGTCCGAGGAACCTAGTTTGGATAACCTCGTACTGACTTAGGCATATATGAATGCCTGAGTCTGACTGAGGCTTTTATACTGACTTTTGAAGGTCAGTATAGCTTAGCCCTCATACTGACATCCCACGGTTAGTAGGGTAAATCCTCATACCGACTGTCTTCAGTCAGTATGGAAAACGCCCTCATAGTCATTTCTCCGGATCAGTATGGAAATCTCTTAAATTGACTTCTCCTTAGTCAGTTCGGGAAAGCCCTTATACTGATTTCTCCTGGTAAGTATGGATAGACCTTAAACTGAGTGCTCCAACACAGTTTTTGGTCCAGGCTAGCCGTGATGATAGCCAGTTCACGAGCATTCTCCATTGCTCGGTATTCAGCCTAAGTTCTATTACATCTCGATCTATCCTATACAAAGATTACAGTTTAGAACTCTAGAAACTTGAAAAACTGACTAAGATGGCTTACATTTTTTGACCCACCTAAACATCAAAAATAAGGAAGGATTTCTCTAATGAAAATCCTAACAGAACATAAACAAGATCCGGTCTCGTACAGACCATAGCATACATTAACGAACCAGCAATGCTCGCATAAGGAACACCTCTCATAAGCTCCCGTTCCTCCTCATAGAGTTTTCCAACAGCACTCGAGCTGATAACGGAGTGACCAGAGGGTTTACATCCTTCATTCCATCTTTCTCTAGAACTTTCATGAAGTATCCTTATTGAGATAATGTGAGTCTTTTTCGAGCTCTGTCTCAAACTATTTTAACACCCAGGATCATTCGAGCACAATTGAGATCCTTCCTCTCGAACTCCTGACTCAGAGCTTCTTTCAGTTTGGCTATCCTTGCTTATCTCGACTAGCTATCAGCATATCATCTACATACAACAGTAGATAAATTTGAGCCTTCATATTTTCAACTCGAAAGTAAACTCATGGGTCGTCTTTGTATTGAACAAAGTCCTATTGAGTCATAAACCTGTCGAACCACCTATTCTACTGCCTAGGAGACTGCTTCAATCCATACAATGACTTCTTCAAAAGACATACCTTCTCCCGACTACCGGCTTCCTCGAAGCCCTCGGTTAAGTCATAAGAATCCTTTTCTCCATCTCTCCATACAGAAATGTGATCTTCACATCCAGTTGCTCCAACTCCATGTCGTACCGAGCAACTAACAACAAAATCAGCCTGATCGATCTTTGTTTCACCACTCGGGGAAAAACCTCGCCATAATCTACACCTTCCCGTTCCATGAAGCCTCGAGAACTAGTAGCCTTGAATCTAACCCCAAACACCTCCCGCTTCTTCTAGAAGATCCACTTATAGCTAACTATCGATTGCTTCTCCCTCGGCTTATCCACCAACTCCCAGGTGTTGTTCTTCTTCAAGGAGTCTATCTCCTCCTTCATGGTATCGAGCCATTTGAGCCTCTCCTTACAACTTATTACCTTGGTATAGCTCTTCGGCTCAATATCATCCAGCTCTACCTCTTCCGCCATAACGAAGGTATATGCTACCACATCAGCATATCTGAAACGAGTGGGAGGTCTAATATGTCTTCGTTCCCTATCTCTCGTGAGATTATAATCTTAAAGCGCAACTAACCCTCGAACCATCTTGGTCTCACCGTCCACTTGAGGTGCACTCTTCGATCTACTGGTCGGCTCCACCTCAATCTCAGCAACTGATATATTTCCTTCGACCTTGTCAGGCTATTCATGTTCCTCAAGAGCACCAACTTGTTTCTCGAGAATATTAGCCCGTTCCTCGGCCCCTTTATCCAGATCTCCTACCAGCTCCTCCTTGAATACCACACCCCTGCTAATGATGCACTTTCTAATATCCGTCTCGAGACACCATAACTTGTACCCTTTCACTTCTTCCGGGTACCCGAATATATGCATTTTAATGCCCTCCTCCCAAGCTTATCTTCTCTGTTATTTGTATAAGCCATGCAATCGAAAGATCTAAGGTCGCTAAAATCTAAAGGATGACCAGACCATATTTCTTCCAGTGTCTTGAAACCTACTTCAGCCGAGGGGCACCGATTGATCAAATAAGATGAAGTAGTCACTACTTCTGCCCAAAACAACTATGGAAACTTCGCACTTAACAACATGCACCTTATTTTTCCAGCAACGTCAGATTGTACCTCTCCGTCAATCCATTCTGCTGAGGTGTTCCAGCCACTATTTTGTGTCTTGCAATACCCTTTTTTGAATAGTACCTCTCGAATTCCTTCGAGCAATACTCAAGGCCATTGTCAGTTCGTAGCCTCTTCACCTTCCATCCAGTTTGATTTTCGATCAACACTTTCTACTTATTGAATGTCTCTAAAACATCACTCGTATTCTTTAAGATGTAGAGCCACACCTTCCTTGAGTGATTATCAATAAGACTCATGAAGTACCACGCTCCTCCATTCAAACTGACCCTTAAAGGTCCCCATAGATCTGAGTGGATGTAGCCCAGAGTTCCTCGAGCTCTCTGTCGATCTACTCCGAACCTTAACCGGTGAGATTCCCCATAGATGCAATTCTCATAGAAATCCAACTCTCTGATATTATCCCCGAGCATTGCTTTGATAACTCCTGTAGCCCCCTCTCACTAACGTGACCGAGTCGCCTGTGCCACAGTATTGACTTATCAATCATCACTATCGAAGCCACCCCGATCACCGTGCTCCCTATCATAGTGTAAATATCTTTCATTTGAGCCCCCTTCATCAAGACCAGGGATCCTTTGCAAATCTTCAAGATCCCAACTTCCATCTTGATCGTGTAACCTAGTTCATCGAGCATCCCGAAAGAAATCAAGTTTTTCTTAAGCTCCAGAGCATACATACATTACACCTCAAAGTACTCTTTCTGTATTATCACGTATCTTAATCCTCACCGAACCCATTCCAACAACCTTGCAATGTTTACTGTTACCCAGAAGAACACTCAAGTTCTCTTGCTCCACGAACCCTTCGAGCCATGACTTATTAGGTGTCATGTGGAATGTACAACCTGAGTGCAATATACATTCCCTCTCTGAGTGCTCATTTGAAATCACCAATGCCTCTCCAGAGTCATATTCCTGCTCAGTAATAGCTATATCTGCCTGCTGCTTCTACTGCTACTTAGTCTACCTCTCCGGACAATCTCTTTTGATATGTCCCTTCTTTTGGTAGAGAAAGCACCTGACCTACGATTTTGCCTTTGGCTTTGGCCTCGACCTCGACCTCGAACTTCCCATGTTGGAGTTCCTCATCTCCGGTCTTCCTCGAGCCACTCTAGCTACCAGGCCTTCTCCCTAAGAGTTCTCCCGCTCCTCGTTCTACTCTTTAACTCCTTTGAACTTAGAGCAGATTGAAACTCATCCTTGGTCAATAACTCTCTTCCATACATTAAGGCTTCCTTGAAGTTCAAATAAATCTTTGGCAATGCTCTCAATAAAATCAACGTCTGATCCTCATAACCTATCGCCACATCAATATTTGCTAGATCAAGGATCAAATTATTGAACTGGTCAAGCTGCTCGTTGATCGGTCTTCCCTCTTGCATCTTAAATGAATACAACGACTATTTAAGATAGAGCCAATTCGCCAAGGACTTCTTCATATATAATGATTCAAGTTTGGTCCATACTCCGATGTCGTCTTCTCCTTCGACACCTTCCTTAATATCGTGTCCCCGAGACTTAGCATCAGTGCACTGTGCGCCTTCGCCAGTGTATCTTTCTTCTGTTGCTCCGTCACCGTGTCAGGTAACCCAGCCTCTCCCTTCAAGGTACCGTCCAAGCCTTGCTGCACAAACAATGCTTGCATCTTCAACTTCCACAAACTGAAATCATTCGATCCCGTGAACCACTCCACCTCGGACATAGCTGAACCCATAGCAATCCTTCCTCTATGTTCACTGCATCAATTTGTTGTGAAATAAGCAATTGCAAACACATATAACAAACAAAAATTAAACAATGCAAAGAATTATAGTGGTTCGAGCGTAGGATCTACGTCCACTCTTCAAGCCTCCGCAGTGATGTTTTTATGGTGAAGAAAATACAAAATATGTAACAATAATGGACAATTACAAGTGGTGGGGAGCAGGGATATTTATAGGGAGATATTCCTAAATACATAAGGAATATAAAATCTAGATATTGTAAAATATATCTAAATCGAAATCTAAATCTATCCCTAATAGATTTATTCATATCCAAATCCTATACTATAAGGATAAATTTTGTCCAACAAAGAAACAAGATATGCACCATATCTTTTCCATATCTATCCAACTTGAACAGCTCATCGAGTTCCTCGACCTACACGATTCGTCCCACTTCCTCGAACTACTTCCTCGAGTTATATTGATACTACTTCGACAATTAAAATGATTAACATGATCACTATTAATAATTTCATCTATCTATAAATAAATATATCTTGTTGGGGTCAGGCCCAGCTCAAACGAAAATCCAAAAGTCATGAGGTGAAGCCTATCAAGCACTGACCCATTGACCAAAGCCCAATAAACTTAACAAACGAAGCCCAACCAGCCCGGTCATCAAGCCCTAGTCAACCGAAGCCCAGCTTCTCAAATCATCAACCATAATATTCACCAACTTGGCGACTGATAAACCCCAGATTATTCGGGGTCGATAGCAAGAATTTTGGAGCCATCAATGAGATAGACTTGGGTTAGTTAAGTCCATTTACTAGTACGAGCTTCTTCCCTTAACGCTTTTAAAGGAAGACTCCAGTTCCATTTTTGAACACAGGATTTTCTTTTGATTAACTAGTTGAAACTATGAAGAAATCTCTACTCATTTTCTCATTGACATGTTCTCTTGTTGTTTCATTCACTATATCGCATTAATTTCTCTTGCTTGTACTTTCACTAGCTATATTCTTCAACACAATTCTGAAAGTCTTGATTTTTATTTTTTAACCTCAACATATTGAAATACAATTAAAAAAACCTTTTATAAGAATAATAATCTTTCAGTATTTTAATATTTAATTAAATATAGATATTATATTAAATGCAATTAATTTACTGTGTTCATTGTTTGTGCATTAGATTAAATATTCAATTATAATATAAGTTATTTGTGTTCTTCAATATACAAATTTTAAAATTTAAATTATTTTAAACTATTAAAATCTTAGGTCAAGTTTATCTTTAATATCAAAATACATTATTGTGAAAGTGGCTAAGTGTCAATTGAATGCTCAATAGGCCTAGCACCAATGCGATTTCTGGGCTGTATCTAATTAGCTAGGTTACTTTTTTTTTAATTATTATTGTTATTATTATAATTATTATTTAATAAAAATTAAATTATATAAACTTTAATATAAGAAATTGGGGGCACCAAAGCATAATCTTAAAATGCTTAATAAAACCGATTTTATGATCTTTTTAGTCTAACTGAGGCCGCCTTAATTGATTTTCCATTATGTATATTTCGACTTTTTTCGAATTAATAACAAGAGTTGGTCTCCTGAAAGACGGTGTCACTAGTTTTTATTGTGAGACGTGTTGAGGTTCGATTTCGTACGGATACGGAGCCCAAGGAACTGAGGAGAAATGACAAGAAATGATGAGAAATAACAAGTATAAAAATATACATAAATTGTTGAAAGCAAATAAACAAGGTAATTGACCGTTTATTCATCAAGAAAAGTAGGTGCAAAAAATACTGTAGCAGGTCGAGGTAAAAGAAGGAGCTGGAGCAGAGTACTGTAGCAGGTGTTGGAGCAGGTTGTGCAGCTGCTAGAACAGGGTTTCAACTAAGCAAATGAGCGTTGATGGGTATAAAAATGAATAATAATCGAAAATGATGAGGTTCCCCTTATTTATAGACCTTGGGGGGGGGGGCAATTACAAATTCCCTAACATTATAAACCCTAGCAGCTACATTTCCCACGATTTTAGGGGTAGTTGGAGCTGCTTCCGCGAAGATAGGGATTGTTGCAACTGCTGGAGACTTTCTCGCAACCGCTCTGCCTTATCTGTGAGGTGCGGTCTTGGAGGTGCTGAGGTGCGCGGCTCCCTTTTGCAACCTGCTGGCATTAGCTGCCTCCTGCTCCAACCTACGATGGGCTGCACCTGTTCTGTCTGGCGCACCTCCCTGGTGACCTATTTAAGGTAGGTGCGTGAGATGTGGTCCCTAGTGAGGTGCTGAGGTGCGTGGCTCCCCTTTCTAACTAGCTGGCTTTAGCTGCGTTCTATGTGTCGTGATGTGTATGCTGGATGCACCTTATAAGCTTCACCTGTAAGCTGCGCAGGTACTCTCAGCTTCGCACCCTACACCTAGACTGGGAACCGATGTTGACTAGTTCAAATTGAGTTGGGGTAGGTCCGTTTAGGCCACGGCCCCAACAATAGCCCCTTTGGCTTTGAGGTGTACCTACAGTAGACCACAAAGTCGAAATAGTTTCGTAAAATGCTAAGTTAGCTTTGTAGAGCTTGTTAAAGAAACTCGTAGATTAAGTGATGTGAGTCCGGATGGATCTACATGGTCTATGTCAGGTGTTCGTATGACAACTTCACTTATATAGGGTTCGGCTAGCCACTGAAGGATAACTCAAGAGTGCTATTATATTAGAAGTGCTAGGCTGCGAGTTCCTGTTGAAGGAGCTCGCATAGTGTTTAGTCATGAGTCCCGAAGGATCCTAGTTGTCTTTGCCAGAGGTCCGTGTGGGAATCTATGAGCATCTCATAGGACGGTCACCGGTTGGAGTCTTTATTCCATTAGCCAGCACTTCGGTACTCCATCGAGTCATTTTTCCAGGCTCCTCGCTTTCGGGAGCTGGTCATTTTCCAAACTCCTCACTTTCGGGATGTGGTTATTTTCTAAACTCCTCGCTTTTGGGAGTTGATTATTTTTCCAAGTTCCACTCTTTCGGGAGATGGTTATTTTCTGAGCTCCTCGCTTTTGGGAGCTGGTCTTTTTCGCAGCTCCTCTTATCTGGGACCTGGTCATTTGTCAGAGTAGGTCCAAAGGATGAAGATCGAGAAATGGCTCAATCTTGAGGAGGCTGAGCTCCACTAGGACTTCAAGGAGACCTTTGATGTATTATTTATTCTTTTTTCTCCATTGGCTTACTCTTATCGTCTTTTGATAACCGACCCTCGTACCTTCTTGCAGCTGATAGTCTAGCAAGTGATGGCAGCAACTAAAGCAAAGATTCTTGTCGGGACAGTCAGGATGCGAACAGCCCCAGTAAGCTGAGAAGGTCGAGGAGCCTAGTCTGCTGAGAATTCTGAGGAGCCCTAGACAAGTGCGCAGGTTGAAGAGCTCCTTCAGGTGGATTCAGCGCTTGATTTGGACAGTATGAGGTCCTTTCTTTGTTGCAGCTCCTGTCCGGTGATGCCTTAATTTTTGTATTTTACCTGCTTACGTATGAGCTTCCTGCAATCACAATTCACGAAGCGTGAAGGTGGGCAATGCCTTAGGCATCGCCCCTCCAATGCTCTAGTCAGTAACAATGTACGAATCAAGGTATGATTCAGTGAATGACAAAAAGAATGTATAATAGAACAGCGTATCTGGAATGAATTTGATTCGACTCATACAAATACATGCAATCACATATATTTTGCAACCATAACTGAGTTGTCTTCACTCCTGTCATATCTACCAGAGGTCTCTTCAAGGAGAAATCGACGGGACCTTCTGTAAGGTTTATCCTCCTCCTATTTGATGAATGTCTAGGCCTTACTGATAGCATCATCCAAGCTATTACATAGGTAAATTGATAACTCCATGTAGAAGTGTGAGTCTATATCTAGCCCCTTCTTGAGGGCAAGTAGGGTTGTATCCACGGGACAGTTAGGTACCGCAAAAAGTTCTTTGTTGAATCTTGAGAGGTACGAGCGCAGGCTCTCACGTGGGACTCGCACCACAGAGTAGAAGTTGTCTGGGTGCTTGTTGAGTTGTTTGCTACTCGAGTATTGCCTCCAAAATAGTTGGTGCAACTCAGCAAAGGATCTTATCCTACAACTAAAACGGTTTGCGAACCATTGAAGAGCTGGTCTAGTGAGACTTGAGCCGAAGTTCCTGCACATGCATGCCTCGTGGAGCGCGGTTGGTATAGAGGTCGTGAATATCTTTTGCTTATAGAGGGCTATGTGGCTGTCTGGATCGGTGGTCCCATCATACGGGATAAATCTTGGTTGTGTGAGCTGCTTTGTCATTTCTATCTCCACAATCTCTAGGGAGAAAGGTGACTCGGAAAAACTATCTCTACGTATGTGATGGATTTATATACTGAGAATCATAAATGTTGTATGTTCATCTCCTGTCTGAATTAACAAACATGTGTCGCAAACGCAATTATCCTCTTATCTCTTCGATAGGGAGATCATACAGTGTGAAGAAGATCACGGAAGATCGTATGGATCGTTAGATCTAGCGAGATATAAATAGTTATCACAGCTGAGACAGTTCCAGGATAAACTGTCGGTGTAGGCTGCAGCATACGCAGTAATAAGCATCTTATCTTGGATGGCTTGGAATGCTGGTGTGGGGCACACATTGATAAGGACCTAAGTCGAGATCGATTCTTTTATCTGACATTAAAAGAATCTAGATCTCTATGGCTTGACAAGATCCTAAGCCCAAATGAAGGTACAGAAGTATATGCAGATTGTGTATTACTTTGAGTTGCAGTGAAAGGCTCTAGTTGAGCTTGTATATTTGTATATTGGGTAATAGCAGTTTTTGTATGACTGTCTGGTACTGGAACTAGGTAACCACATCCAGTATAGGATTGTGACATTCCCTGGACAGCTCAAAAGGTTCGTTATGCTAAGTCCTGCAGGCTGATTAAGTTCAAGCATAAGTGAAAAGGTTTGAGTGGATTGATTCAGGAATATAAGATGTTAATTAATTAAATAGCTTTTCAGAGCTTAAATTAATTAACGAATGTATGTAACCTTAAATGTGGGGATATACCGAGCCCATGCAACCCGTACCTCAAAATGTGGTAGCAAATAGGTAGGAAAGTATTGATTCTCTGGTGGAATGAATCACTATTAATTAATTAATTATATTCTGGGTTGAATTTCGGAATTAATTAATTGATAGGCCTTATTTGCTATTTGCATTTTGGTCCCTGGTCTGGCCCATGAAACTCAAGCCCAATAGGAGTCCAGTATTTTCCTATAAATAGGCCTCAGTTCCACAGATCTCAACACACCACAAGATCATAAGTTACACACAGCAAACCAGTTCTGGGAGCTGTGGTGATCGACTAAGATCTGAGAACGAGGAGGAAATTATGCTTCTCAACCGGGCAAGGGATCTGATAGAGAATCTTCACCAGATTTTCAGATCGAGTTGGGATACAGATCAGAAGTTCAAATCAGGAGGATTTTTCTTCTTCTCTCTCTCCTTTGTTTTCGAAAATATTATTATTGTTTTCATAGATTTATTTCCTCAATCTGTTAGGAAATTAAATCTTTGTGCGTTGGAAAGATCAAAGGGCATCTCAGCGCACGCGTTCTTCAGAGTTCATCAATCCAGGTATTCCGCATAAACCTTCTTATGCATAATAATATAGGAGCATGCTAGGATTGTTCATAGGCCTAGAAATTTATTTTTGATATTCCAATTAACGATCCTTGGCAAACGGACTTCGTGATTCAGTTCACGAATCCCTTCAATTGGTATCAGAGCCAGGTTTAATTAATTGGCTCTATCGGAAAAATAATATTTCCTATGATTATGCATGATTATTAATATTGATTGCATGCAATGGATGGTTTTGGATTGATTGTATGTTTTTCGTCCTCGTGGTTCTCGGGTTAATCCGCCCTTTTAGATCCGTGGTTAGATTTAGATTTTTTAGATTGTAATTAGGATTATTCAATGTAATCTTTATTGTAAAAAATTAAATCTGTAAAACAGAAAACGAAGAATGCGAAGAACACGAAGAATGAAGAACACGAAGAACGAAGGGCCGCACGACGCGTGACAGCGCCAGCATGGCGGGAAGGCCATGCACAGCGGTCAGACGCGGTGGGGCACAGCGGCAGGGCACACGGCCAGGTGCGGCAGCGGAGCAGCCGCGCGCGGCGCGCGCACGCACGCAGGCGACGGTTGCGCGGCCCAGGCCGGCCAGGCGCGATGCGGCGACTCCAGGCCGGGACCGGCGACGCGAGAGGCGGCAGAGCGCGGCGGTGTGCGGCCAGGGGCACGGGGCGCGCGCACGCGCGACAAGCCTGTGCGACCCTACGCGTGCCGGCAGCTGTCCTACCTCCCTCGGTCGGCGTTGGCAGGCGGAGCAAGGTTGTGCGGCGGTGGCTCGGAGGCTGGGCAACGCGGGCTGGACGACAACGAGGGCTGGGCACACGGACCGGACACGTGAAAACCCTAGGTTTTGGCGTGGTTCGCGCTGATGGGTTTTGTATACTGAAAGCATTTATTACAATGTGTATGCAACGGTTTATTTCTCCTATCTGTTAACAATCGTACATGTATGAACAATGGTATCCTCTTGTCTCACCGATAGGGACGATCATACGGCATGTTGTAGATCGCAGAAGACAGTATGATCACTTGACCTAGTGAGACATAAACCTGATCACAGCCGAGACAGCGTATGAGGATACGTCTGTCCGGATGGCTGCAACATTGTCGGAATAAGTAGTCTGTCTTGGTTACTTGACATGTTGATACGTAGAGGTGGCGTATTGATGGACCGCAGTGAGATATCTTCGTCTGTCTGACATCAGCGAATAAAAGATCTCGTTATATTGATTGAGTCCAAACCCTAACGAAGGTTCAGGGGTTTGCACGGGTTGACTGTTGCTTTGACTTGCCATGGTGGAGAGCCAATACAGCGCGCTCGTATATTCGCATCTTGGGTAACAGCAGTTCGTGTAGTACCGCCTGAGACTGAACTTAGGTAACTATATCCGAGTAATTGGATGGGGACATTCCCTGAGGAGCTCAATAACATTCATCGTGCCAAAGTCCTGCAGGCTGATTAAGTTCGAGCACAAGTGATAAGGTTTGAGTGGTACTACTCAAGAATAATAAGATATTAATTAATTGTAGTTAGAGCTTGTCAGAGGCTCCGATTAATTAATGGATGTCCGGTAACCTTAAATATGGGGATTCTCAATTAATGCAAACCCGTTCACATAACATGGTAATAAAGGGGTAGGTCAGTATTAATTCTGTGGTGAAAAAGAATTAATATTAATTAATTAATTGTGTCCTGGGTTGTGGACATGGGAATTAATTAAATTATAGGCCCACTTTATTATTTGCATTAGGTCCCAGGTCTGGCCCAAACAAGTGTGCTGAATGGAGCCCAGGAGCCCATTAGGGCTTTACAACCCTAGGTCTATAAATAGACCTCTCACTCTCTGAAATCCTAGTCACTTCATAACACAATTTGAAAAACCCTAGATCTAGAGAGTGAGAGAGGGGGCGCCGTTTTCAAGGGAGAAGGAGAAGAATTTTCGAATTCTGGTCCTGCTCAAGCCACAGATCTACGGAGTCCTCACCAGTAGTAGATCTGACCAGCACCGGGATACAGATCTGAAGATCTAATCTGGAGAACAGATTTCTCTTCTCTTCTCTTTCTGTTTTTCAAATTTAATCAAGAAATTAGGGTTCTAATTTCTTTTTCCGCAGATTAAATCGGATTGCGTGGTTGAATTGGATTTTGGAATTCAAACGCAAAAGATCGGTACAGACACTACCGAATTACGGTAATCTCGCAATCCACAATTATGCATTAAATTCATAGGAGCATGCTAGGGTTTCGAGAATATTTAATTATGAGCAATATCCATAGATCGATCCGGTTCAGTTTGGTTTTGGTGATTCGGTTCACGGGAAAACCCTACACGCGCGAGCTTCCAATTCTTTCCTTGCTTGATTCCGGTGAGTCACGGAGGTCGACGGTGGAGAAGAAGATTGAATGGCTGTTCGGGCAACGGTCGGAGCAAGCCGGGGCGGCGGCCTGCGAAACGGGCAACGGCCGGAGGAGGCGAATCGCGGGCTACAACCATGCACGTACGTGCATGGCTGTTGCGCGATTCCGAGAGCCCTCACGGCGGCGGCGAGTTGCCGACGGCGGTAGTTCGCCAGTGGTGGCTTGTCGGGCCAAGTTCTCGTGGGCTATTGGGCTTGCAATGTGTGCCTAGGTCCACGATTTGGTTAACTGGCCCAGTTGTCCAATTTTCTGATAAATCAAATCTTAGAGGCCCATCGGAAAATGAATTCAGATCTCAGTCCAAGTAGTGGGAGCCCAGTTGAAGATTTGTATTATTAATTCCAACTTGTAATAGTTAGAATTAATTTTATTTCGTATCATGGGGCCACGAGGACATTTTTATTTGCTTTATTATTTGTCTTCGCATGATATACGTGTTTAATTTAATTGCGCAGCATACAAGCATGTTGTAGATAATAGGAGCACGTTTACAACTTTTATTTACAGCTTTAAAGCATGCTATGTGATTTATTTTGTGTAATTAATTATAACTATAAATTCGGAGTTCATGTTATGCATGATAGAATTTTAGCAATGTTATAATTATGGCTACATAAAATAATCTGTGCAATTGAACCTTATGAACTAAAAATTACTAAGCTCATAATTAGTAAGACCTCCACAAACTGATCCTTTATTGGAAGTGGGTAATTTATTAGGTAAACGTCTACATGTGTAGCTTATTTAATTTATTATTCATAAGTTCTAATAGATAGGATTTCTTAAAACAAACATTTATTTCACGTGAGAAGTGGGAGTTCATCCGTAAACGTCTACATGTGTAGCTTGCGTATTGAATTTTCATAAGTTCTCTAGGGATTGAATTAAATGAGACAACCTTATTATAGGGATCGGGTGTGTTCTAATAGATCCTTATATGGGAGGGTTGGCTTAGGTGGTAAGCTTGCTTAGATGTTATCCAGAGTATTACTCATTTGTGATGTCCCTGCTCAGTAGGATAATGTGGTCTTAAGTTAGTCACCAATTATTAATTCCATTTGTCTAAGGAACCCGTGCATGGATTGGAATTAATGGACTGGAATTGAAAGATGCAGTCTGGTTAAGTGTTTTGTTGTAAACGTCCACATGTGTGGCTTGCAATAGTAATACTTAGGCAAATTGGAGGAAACATTAATATTGCTTTATCATAAGGTTTCAATATTTAATGGTTTCAATAGTTTGCGACTTTGTTTTAATTTCTGCTTTAATTTATTGTTTTCAGACATGTCTATCCATATTGTAAACCTCTTAGCACTAAACCCTTTAACCGGTCCCAATTTTCCTGAGTGGAAGTTATGCTTAATGGAAATACTCTGCACTGCAAAACATGCCCATGTACTTTACATGGACCCTCTAACTCCCAAGTATTGGAACTGTACTGGTTATGAGCGAGTGTTCTATGACAGATGGGTAGCTTCTGATGAGTTTGCCCGCAGACTCATCATGAAGAGTCTGTCTAGAGAATTAAAGCTCAAGTACAAGAAGTTCGGAACTGCTGTTGAGATATGGAGGGACCTTGTGAATGTTTATGGGAAGGTGAGACGAAGTGTCAGTTATAATCTTGTAGAGGACCTGAGGTGCAAGAGGATGACTGATGGGAGTTCGTTGCTTCTGCACTTTATCAGTATGATGAGAATTATGAGAAAGTACAAAAAGAGAGGTGGACAAGTCAGTAAGCGGGCAGAAATAAAAATTGTCCTGCACTCTCTCTCTGATTCTTATGATGATTTCATCAAGTCCCTCTGTACCAGGCGCAAGTTTACTCTTCATGAGTTACTCTCAGCCCTGATGCGAGAGGAATCTGATCTTAGGGCATTGGAATTTGCTCCAACTTTGTCAGCTTTTGACAAGACAGTTGCTGAAGCAAAAGAAATGCTAAAAAGGTTAGATGAAGCTGATCTAGCAGAAGATGTCATCAGGCCATGCAAACGCAAGCGAAGTGAAGTAGATTGTCTTGTGCTCGGCACGGGTAGATAAGGTACGTCATGTGCATTTATAACGGAAACATGTTTAGCATTGGTTTCTACCCATTCTTGGGTAGTGGATACTGGAACTACTGACCATGTTTGTTATACTTTGCAGGGGTTCAGGCCGACAAGGCAGCTGAAGCATGACGAGATTACCATCTCAATGGGCAGCGGAGAGCGTGTCTCAGCAGTAGCCATTGGAGATTTTACTTTATGCTTTGAAAACAATGTTTTGATTTTGAGAGATGTTTTATATGTGCCCGTTTTTCGGCAGAACTTAATTTCAGTTTCCAAGTTATTTTGTGATGGATATTCAGTTATTTTTGATAGTGGAGTTTCTATCATTGGTAATAACGGTGTTATCTGTCATGGCAAACTGATTGACTCTCTCTATATCATTGATTGTATGCATAAATCTTCCGTGAATGTTGCAAACTCATCCAATAATAATAATCATTTAAAGAGAAAGTTTTCTTCCGATGAGGATCAAACATATCTCTGGCACTTGAGACTAGGTCACATCAATCTAAAGAGGATTAAAAGATTAGCATGTGATGGGCTCTTGGATTCTTTCCAAGTGGTACCGCATAAAATCTGTGGGTCCTGTATAGAAGGAAAGATGACGACCAGGCCTTTTAAGGCAAGTCAGTCTCGAGCAGAGAATGTGTTGGAATTGATCCACTCTGACTTATGTGGACCAATGTCCACGCAAGCTCGTGGAGGTTATGAGTACTTCGCCACATTCATTGACGATTACTCAAGATTCGAATATGTTTATTTGCTTCGCCATAAGTCTGAATGCTTTGAGAAATTCAAAGAGTTTAGGACTGAGGTAGAAAAGAAGCTAGGTAAGACAATCAAGACACTACGATCAGATCATGGTGGAGAATACCTCAGTAACGAGTTCTTGCAGTACTTGTCAGATAACGGGATTACATCCCAGTGGACTGCACCAGGAACCCCTCAACAAAATGGTGTAGCAGAAAGAAGAAATAGAACTCTCTTGGAAATGGTCAGGTCGATGATGAGTTATGTAAGCTTGCCGATTTTGTTTTGGGGATATGCCTTGGAGACAGCGGCCTATTTGCTTAACCTGGTACCTTCTAAATCAGTTCCTAAAACACCTCTGGAACTCTGGTATGGGCGAAAGCCAAGTTTGAACAGAGTGAGGGTTTGGGGTTGTCCAGCATATGCGCTGACAAAGGAACCTGATAAGTTAGAAAGTAGGTGTAAGCTGATGCTGTTTGTAGGATATCCCAGGAAAACGAAAGGTGGTTACCTCTATTGTCCTGAGAATCAGAAAGTCGTTATCAGTACCAACGCGAGATTCTTGGAGGACGAATATGTAAGAAACCACATATCCAAGAGTGAAATTGTACTCCACGAGCTTGAGGACAAGGAAGCAATTCCATCAGGAAAGCCCAGTGTAATGGTAAATCCACCTACAACAGGTGAAGCTATACCAACACTGCCACTAATGCAAGGTATGAGACCAACGCGTACTGTGCCAACTACTGACATGGTTCAGATGCCTCGTCGCAGTGGGAGGGTTATCCACCAACCCGAAAGGTACATTTCGTGGGAGAGTCTTCTGACTTGATCCCGGAAAACAGACTTGATGATACCAATCCCTGGACATATGACGAGGCGGTATCTGATAAAGATGCAGACAAATGGCTGATCGCCATGGATTCTGAAATAGAATCCATTACGGCTATAGATGTATAGTAGAAAACCGATTTGCCAGATGGCTATCGAGCCATAGGGTGCAAATCGGTATACAAAAGAAAGAAAGGAGCGAATGGTGAAATTACAGCTTTCAAAGCAAGGCTGGTGGCGAAGGGTTGTAGTCAGAAAGAAGGTGTAGACTATGACGAGACCTTCTCACCGGTAGCCATGCTTAAGTCCATTCGTATACTCCTAGCCATAGCAACACATAAAGACTTAGAAATCTGGCAGATGGATGTCAAAACCGCATTTCTAAACGGGTACCTTGAAGAAGGTAGGGACATCCATATGCAACAGCCAGAAGGTTATGTGCAGAAGGGCGAAGAACATTTGGTCTGGAAGCTAAGGAAGTCGCTGTATGGACTTAAACGAGCTTCACGGTCATGGAATCTGCGTTTTGATGAAGTGATTAAATCCTATGGATTTTCACAATGCTTAAACAAGAGTTGTGTGTACCGTCTATGTGTCAGCGGAAGCGTGGTGTTCCTTGCACTTTATGTAGATGATATTCTCCTATTTGGCGATAATGTGGAAGTATTGTCGGGCATAAAGGGGTGGTTATCCGAACAGTTTCATATGACGGACCTTGGGGAGGCAGGATACATCCTAGGGGTAAAAGTATTACGGGAGCGCAATAAGAGGATGCTGACCTTGTCTCAAGGATCATATGTGGATACTGTGATTGCCCGTTTCAGCATGCAAACTGCCAAGAAAGGTTTGTTACCCTTCAGACATGGCATATATCTTTCCAAGGATCAGTGTCCGGTGACACAAAAGGAGAAAGATGAAATGAGGAACGTGCCGTATGCATCGGCCGTGGGGAGCCTCATGTATGCAATGCTATGTAGGAGGCCAGATATCTGCTTTGCTGTAGGCGTGGTAGCGAGATACCAGTCTAACCCTGGACAGGCGCATTGGACCGCGGTAAAGCATATACTCAAATACTTGAAAAGGACTAGAGACTATTGTCTCGTCTATCAGTGTGAGGAGTTGTGCCCTGTGGGTTATACTGATTCGGATTTCCAGGCAGACCGAGACGAAAAGAAGTCCACCTCTGGCTATGTGTTTACATTGGGAGGTGGGGCCATATCATGGAGGAGTGCAAAGTAGAAGTGCATTGCGGACTCCACCATGGAAGCAGAATATGTGGTAGCTTCTGAAGCTTCGAAAGAAGCCAGTATGGTTTCGAAACTTCCTTCTGGAGTTGGACGTGATTCCTAAGCTGCCCAAGTCAATCACGATATACTGTGATAATTCGGGAGTTGTGGCTAATTCAAAGGAACCACGAACTCACAGAGCAACAAAACACATTGAAAGGAAGTACCATATCATACGAGAAATCGTAGCAAGGGGTGATATGCTAGTAGAGAAGATTGATACAAGAAATAATCTAGCGGATCCATTCACAAAGGCTCTGCCTCAGAAGGTCTACGAGATGCATGTACGTAACCTTGGGCTGAGGGCAAAGCTATCCACGTAGAATGTTTGATGTAATAGCTAGATTAGTTTAGACGCGTTATACTCTGGAAAGCACCTGTATAATGCTTTGAGTATAAGTGGAAGATTGATGAATTTATATACTGAAAGCATTATGATTGGTATATTATGTAAAAGGTCGATTGGTTAATATACTGGGAATCATAAATGTTGTATGTTCATGTCCTGTCTGAATTAACAAACATGTGTCGCAAACACAATTATCCTCTTATCTCGTCGATAGGGAGATCATACGGTGTGTAGAAGATCACGGAAGATCGTATGGATCGTTAGACCTAGCGAGATATAAATAGTTATCACAGCTGAGACAGTTCCAGGATAAACTATTGGTGTAGGCTGCAGCATACGCAGTAATAAGCATCTTATCTTGGATGGCTTGGTATTCTGGTGTGGTGCACACATTGATAAGGACCTAAGTCGAGATCGATTCTTTTATCTGACATTAAAAGAATCTAGATCTCTATGGCTTGACGAGATCCTAAGCCTAAATGAAGGTACAGAAGTATATGCAGATTGTGTATTACTTTGAGTTGCAGTGAAAGGCTCTAGTTGAGCTTGTATATCTGTATCTTGGGTAATAGCAGTTTGTGTATGAATGTCTGGTACTGGAACTAGGTAACCACATCCAGTATAGGATGGTGACATTCCCTGAATAGCTCAAAAGGTTCGTTATGCTAAGTCCTGCAGGCTGATTAAGTTCAAGCATAAGTGAAAAGGTTTGAGTGGATTGATTCAGGAATATAAGATGTTAATTAATTAAATAGCTTGTCAGAGCTTAAATTAATTAACGAATGTCTGTAACCTTAAATGTGGGGATATACCGAGCCCATGCAACCCATACCTCAAAACGTGGTAGCAAATAGGTAGGACAGTATTGATTCTCTGGTGGAATGAATGAATATTAATTAATTAATTATATTCTTGGTTGAATATGGGAATTAATTAATTGATAGGCCTTATTTGCTATTTGCATTTTGGTCCCTGGTCTGGCCCATGAAACTCAAGCCCAATAGGAGTCCAGTATTTTCTTATAAATAGGCCTCAGTTCCTCAGATCTCAACACACCACAAGATCATAAGTTGCACACAGCAAACCAGTTCTAGGAGCTGTGGTGATTGACTAAGATCTGAGAATGAGGAGGAAATTCTGCTTCTCAACCGGGCAAGGGATCTGATAGAGAATCTTCACCAGATTTTCAGATCGAGTTGGGATACAGATCAGAAGATCAAATCAGGAGGATTTTTCTTCTTCTCTCTCTCCTTTGTTTTCGAAAATATTATTATTATTTTCATAGATTTATTTCCTCAATCTGTTAGGAAATTAAATCTTTGTGCATGGGAAAGATCAAAGGGCATCTCCACGCATGCGTTCTTCAGAGTTCATCAATCCAGGTATTCCGCATAAACCTTCTTATGCATAATAATATAGGAGCATGATAGGATTGTTCATAGGCATAGCAATTTATTTTTGATATTCCAATTAACGATCCTTGGCAAACGGACTTCGTGATTCAGTTCACGAATCCCTTCAATATGATCCTCTCTGGAGCAGGCATGTCGGGGACTCGAGCCAGAAGCGAGTCATAGTACTCCATCTTCTGCTCGAGCTTGTTCTCCAAGGTGCAGAGAGCATTGGTTATCATCTATGTTGCTGCATCGATGTTAGGATCAGCCCCGATCCTCGATCTTTTCCCTCGATGGTGCAGGTCGAAGGCACCTCCCGTGGGTGTACGTGGCATCTTCTCCATTCCTTGTTCGATGTCCTTAGTGAAGTCTCTTAGGTGGATTAGTATTCTCTGCTCCGAGCTGCTCGGTGCAAAGACCTCTGGTCGAGGAGGTGGAAGTGGTAGCCGCTTCTGCAAGCGTCGATTCTCTTCATGGAGGATCTGATTGTTTTTCAGCGAGGTCTCCAATTGCGTGTTCGCTGTGGATATCTCCTCTTGACTAGATTTCAATTGTTCCATCGTTTGTATGACTGTCGGGTACGCCAAAGACAAAGGGCATGGTGGTGGAAAGGTTAGGACCTGATACTTGCTATGTTGAATTATGTCTTGTGGCTGTGGAGCCTTATGTTTTCCATTCGGAGATTTATTTCCAGCCATTTTCCTGCAAAACGAAGGTTATTATAGTTCTAGGGCTCCACGATGGGCGCAAAATATTGAGGTTCGATTTCGTATGGATACGAGGCCCAAGGAACCGAGGAGAAAAGACAAGAAACTATGTGAAAATAATAAGTATAAAAATATAGATAAATAGTTGAAAGCAAATAAAAAGGGTAATTGATCGTTTATTCATCAAGAAAAGTAGGTGCACAAAACATTGTAGCAGGTCGAGGTACAAGAAGGAGCTGGAGCTGGGTACTATAGCAGGGTACTGTAACAGGTGCTGGAGCATGTTGTGCAGTCGCTACAACAGGGTTTCAGCTAAGCAAATGAGCTTTGATGGGTGTAAAAATGAATAATAATCAAAAATGATGAAGTTCCCCTATTTATGGACCATAGGGGGGCCCATTACAAATTCCCTAACGTTCTAAACCCTAGCAGCTACATTTAACACGATTTTAGGGGTAGCTGGAGCTTCTTCCACGAAGATAGGGGTTGTTGCAATTGCTGGAGACTTTCTCGCAACTGCCCTGCCTTATCCGTGAGGTGCGGCCTTGGAGGTGCTGAGGTGCGCGGCTCCCTTTTGCGACCTGCTGGCATCAGCTACGTCCTGCTCCATCCTGCGGTGGGTTGCACCTGCTCTGTTTGTCGCACCTCCCTGGGTGACCTGTTTAAGGTAGGTGCGTGAGGTGCGGTCCCTAATGAGGTGCTGAGGTTCGTGGCTCCCCTTTCTGACTAGTTGGCTTTAGCTGCGTTCTGTGCACCTTGCTGCGTATGCTGGATGCACCTTGTAAGCTTCACCTGTAAGTTGTGTAGGTACTCTCAGCTTCGCACCCTACACCTAGACTGGGAACCAGGTGTTGACTCAATCAAATTGGGTCGGGGTAATCCATTTAGGCCACGGCCCCAACAAGACGGACCTTAATATATTATTTCAATAAGTTAAATACATCATTTTATTTTGGAGTTTTATCGATTCAGGACCCGAAAGATAGTTTAATTGTCACTTCAGGACTCGAAAGATTAATTGTCAATTCAGGACCTGAAAGATCTCAAAAATTCTCAATCCAAGACCCGAAAGATCATACAATTCTCAATCCAGGACCTCATATTGAGGTCCTGGATTAAGAATTGCTTGATTTTTCGGGTCCTGGATTGACAAATCATCTTTCGGGTCCTGGATTGACAATTTAACTATCTTTTGGGTCCTGGATCGACAATTCTCCTTTTATTTTTTAATATATTATTTTTCGGTGTAAAAGATTATATTATTTGCAATAAAGAAATACATCATTTGCAATAAAAATACATCATTTCATTAAATAAATTTATCATTAAATTCGTATTACAATAAATATGATGAAACCGTCTTATATGAGAGTTTGCCTAATATCAAAGTGGTGGCCTTGCTCTTTGTTAAATCACATATTATTTAATTTATGATTCATAAAAATTTTAACATCAAATCAAATATTAGTAGGGATGTCAATTTAGCACGAAATCCGCGGGTTGACCCGATTAACCCGAGCTAAAATACGGGTTAGGGTCAAAATATTTTAGCCCAAAAAAAAATTAGCCCGAATAGCCTGAGACCAAATAACCCGAATCCCGAAATCCAATGTGTTGGCCCGATTAACCCGGTTACTTTTTTATTAATATATCTATCATAATTATAGTACTAAAATCTACTTTTGATATTTAAGATCATATATATTAATTAAATTTTAAATTATATAATTGTATTTAGTTCAAATAGTATTTAATACATAGTTAAGTTTATTTACTTACAAATTTAAAATATATTTAAATATTGCTAAAATTAAAAATAATATATTTTAATAGTTAAATTAATCATTATAAGAGTTTGTGATGTGTTTTGTATTTTTTATAAGAGAAAAATAATATTTTGTTTATTTTTTATTATTTAAAATATTAAAAGAGTGAAAAGATATTAAAAATAAAAATAATTAATAAATTCATTGGCCCAACAGGCTAGCCCGAAAACCGACGGGTTAGGGTCAACATTTTTTAGCCCGAAAAAATTTCAGCCCGATAGGACTGACTCGTAATCCGACCCGACGGGTTAGCCCGATGGACATCCCTAAATATTAGGGTATAATTCAATGATAAAGAAAACATTGGGGTATTTTTTATAGTTGAGGGTATTTTTAATTGACAAAATGAAACATTAGGGTATAATTCAAGAAAGAAAAAATAATAAGGTATTTTTCATAGTTGACCAATAGTTTAGGATATTTTTCATAGTTTTTCCTTAAATAAATTGATGAGCTTATATTCAGTCCAGAATTGGTTTTATGAGTTGGCCCATTTCAATTGGAGGCCTACCGTCCAAACTGTTTCGAAATTAGTTTTTTTATATTATTCGGCACCAACGCTTTTAATTTTCTTTTTTTAAGTTGAAATAATTATACAAAATGTTCATGATATTAGATTTATAATAGCCTATAGTTGATATTATAGATATCGTATTGTAAATATATATAATATAATGTATATAGCTATAGCTATGTGTATACCAATAAAGTACTTTTATCAATAATATTCTTTTTTAAATTTTAATAATTATATTACTGTTATGATTTTTATTTATATTTCTATATAGAAAATGTAAATTAAATATTTAATACAAAAAATATTAAATAAATAACTGATAATTCTTGCATGTCAGGTCATTATCGTATTTGAGCTTAATGAGTTCATGTCATGTTCGTGTTTGAACTCAACAGGTTCATGTCATATTCGTGCTCATTGTTATTGTGCAGGTTCGTGTCTAATTAAAAATTTTCAGTTAAAAGTGAAACTGACAATTTGTGTAAGACATATTATTATTCGTATCGTGTTTGTGTTTGAACTAAATAAATTAGTGTCGTGTTCATGTTCATTATTATGATACGAGTTCATATTATATTATGGTATCATATAAAAAATTGTCGATACTAATTACTAAAAATTACAAACTAAAAATTGTCGGTACTAATTACTAAAAATAACAAACTAATTTGAGACCGCCTACCAGGTAAGTGCTAAATCTCACCCCAACTTCCCAGCTTAACGAGTTTTACAAGTTTACAACTATATAGAGCTAAATTAAATTTAACGACAAAAACTCAGCTTCAATTTTATTCTTCTTTGAGCAAGAATCGTGCCACCCCGCCAATAGCAAAAACAAAGACAAATTCTACAGTTTCAGCATTCTGTCTTCGCTCTTACAACATCACGCAGTTGAAGGACTCTTTGCCTCTATCTCTTCCTTCATGAATGGTATCGGCTTCGTCGGAGCAGGCAACCGATCGATACTGTCTACTTTACCACTCAATTTTGGAGGCGGCCGCGCTGCTTTCGGAAGTAATCTGCCCTTTTTCTCGAACTACTCCGGTTTCAGCAGTGCCCAGAACCCCAATTTGTTGTAATACACTGGGTGATTTCCCTCCGTGTCACCAGAATTAAACATGTGGACATTTTTGTCCGAAACCCTAGACATGTGGACAAACATAGCCAATTCGAATGTCAGGAATTCGAACCCCCAAGGTTTTTTGATTTAATTATTGGTTCGAATTCAAGGAATTCGAACCCTTTGTAATTATTTTATTTTTATATTAATTTAATTGCAAAATCATTTAAATATTAGTTCGAATTCATGAAATTCGAACCGTTTATAAATAAGGGGATTTAGGGGTTAGGGTTAGGGTTTATTTGTTATATTTATGGTTTACATGTATTTATTTTAATGTACGATATAAATAAAATAAAAATATATGTTACACAATTAAAGCACAAATTTAATAAAAATATTACAATAAGATTAGGGTCTTCTCGGAAACATGCGAACATATTAAAGATAATTGAAGAAATAAAAGAAAATAATTATGAAAAGACTACTACATAAATTAACAAGAAATCTAGTCCCCGTTTTATTTCCGCCTCGTGAGCCATGTAGGGAGCTTCATGCGCTTTTTGATGCTCTTAGAAGAAGATGAATCTTCAAGCAGTTGATTTCCTAAGAAACCAAATGTGATAATTAACAAAAATGTACATCTTAATAAATGTTGTAATAGGAAATGTAAATAAATAAGTAAAAGCATTGTTACTTGTCATGGTATAGTTTCCCGTGGATTGGTCTGCACTGGACTGATAGGTACTAGATGTGGACTGTTCGGGATTGGATTGTTCCGAATCAGATTGTTCTGGATTGGACCGGTAGGATCCGAACTGATGAGGATTAGGATTGGACTCGTAGGGAATGGACTGACTGGGATAGGGATTGGACTGGCTGGGATTGGGATTCGGTTTGGGATTGGACTGGTTGGGATTGGGATTGGACTGGTAGGTACTCATGAAGTCTTCGAAGCTGCCGAAGAGGGATTCGTAGTTATATTCATGTGAGGTAGTAGGCTGGTCATGAATATTCATGTTGTGATCTGGCTCAAACTCTGGTTGTGGCTCTGGCTGTGGCTGAATGACTGGATGATAATTGTCATGTCGGTAATAATGATCTTGTGCATCGACATTACTCCTTCTCCTTCCACTGCCTGGCTTGAACCCTCCTCGACCCCCCCGTTGTTGCGGCACCATAAGCGGTCTTGGGAGCGATGATGGATCACTAAATATTGTAGAATGAGTATGACTCGTTCCCCTATGTGACCCAGAAAGTTCTAGTACTTGTGCGCAATAGTCAGCTGCTTTTTTAAAATCTTCGCTAACTCCAGCATAAGAGGAGTAATGTTCAGCCCGCTCACGCAATAACGACATCACATTGCTCAGACCACTCTTCTACATTAAATCATTATATACATTATAGGACCAATTTGGATTTAGTTCAAAAAGTAATAAACTATATAAATAAATGAAAATGACTTACAATGAATTGCAGCTCGTCCCCGTGTCCCATGTACCCCTGTGGTGCGACATTTTCCCGAGTGTGACTTGGATTAGCCACAAATATGACTGTTCTCTCCATGAACCACTGGAGGTAGTCAGGCATCTTGGTTTCGGCTCCGGTCACAATCTGTTGATTATTTAGAAGCACTTCATCTTCATTGTTACGTTCATTCCAATTATTTATAAAATCGGCGTGACGCGTTCTCCAATTGTTTTCAGCTCCAGTTCTCTGGATATCATGCAGGGCTTCTCGCGTTTCTCGATGGTCCAGATAATCGGAATCAGGAATTACCTGAATGCGACCGAATTGTCGAGCCACCCTCTCCGGATATATGGCCTCAATTACCTCAAAGAAAATGAGGTAGGTAGTGGATACCCAGGGCGTATGGTTGTTCGTGACGTACTTAATGTTGTACGACATGAATACAAACTGTATTTATAACATGTTAAATATAAATAAGTTAGTGGATATTTAAGTAATCGATGTACATGCAATAATTATATTTACCTCATTTTCTTTTAACAAAGCCAATTGACTTCAATACGCCTGAAGGTTATTGCGTGTGATGTTTGAGCGACTCTTCGGCATAGCCCACCTAAAATAAAAGTATTTTAAAAAGATATTAAAATTTGTTTTTGAATGGTGGTCGTTGCATATTCTTTTACCCAAAAAATTATAAAATGACCTCGAAGCTAAACAAGCATTTTCAGGAGCTTGCGATGAGTGAATCTCTGGTTGAATAGATATGATTCTCTCCCAAGCCCAAACCTAAATTTGAATATAGAATAATTAATATAATACGAGATTGAGAAGTTAATAATATAATTAAAAAATACTTAGAATTTAATGTTACCTGCAACAATACCAAACACCCAGCTATACTTTTGTTCAGAGAATGCTTTCCAATCATGGAGGCTTTGCAAAGATTGCGATAAAGTACTGCTAATAGAGCACTGCCCCAACTACAACGAGTGTTGATATCGTCATTGTTGATATCTTCAATGAATGCACGAACAACATGGCAGTACACGCTGTTTGTTGACGTATCAACAAAGAAGAAACCGCCGAGTAGGTAGACAACAAGGCACCTTGCTATCTGTATATACCATTCTTGGTTTGCATTTGGTGGTGCAGGCAAACATATACGGTCCTCTACGCATTTGAGGTGCATGCGGTTTTTGGATAGCTTTGGTACCACACCCAATTCATGTTGTAAATACATCGACCATCCTTCATTTGGTTCGACATCGGATCCAGTTACTGCTTCTCCGTCGACCTTGATGTTGAATAGCAATTCCACGTCTTGGAGTGTTAGTGTGGCTTCTCCGAATGAAAAATGAAAAGTGTGCGTTTCCGGACGCCATCTCTCAACCAAAGCCTGAATCAGCGGCCAATCTAACTGTATGGATCCCAGACGAAGGAGAGAGGCAAAACCGTAGAACTGTAGGACTTTCCAAACAAAATTATTGCCAGAAATTCGAGTGTCTTCGAATCGGGGCAATAATTCAGTCCAAAGTTTTGTATCACATCGGCGACACATTAAATTTTCTTTGGCCCATTCATGCCCGTGAAAAACTCCAAAAGACCTATGTGATTGTTGTAAATCTAACAAATCGGTCTTAATTGGGCCCTGAAAAACACATTTTTCCATCGTAAGTGATAGAAAAAAAAAGAAGATGTTTTTTTAAATATGAAAAATGTTGGGAGGAGATGATAAGTGAAAAAACCGTGAGCAACTAAGAGAGATTGATAAATGAAAATGAATGTGAACATTAAATACTTATTGGGCCAAAGGTTAACTACAGCCCGTGACTTAATTATTTTTATTACATGCCACAATCATCCATAATTTTTTTGTCACATTATATACTCCTATCAAAATCCCTTGTTTTATGGGATCACATGCATTTTTTATATTTTTGTTATTCCACTTGTCAAATCACTACATAAAAAATAAATCCATAAAAAAATATATTTTTTAAGTTTTTTAAATTCGACAGCTCTTTCGAAATCTCGAATATCTGGATTATTGAAATGACATTAAAAAATAAAAGTAATGGTTTCGAATTTGATAAATTCGAAATAATAATAAAATTATAAAAATTTGGAAATCGCTGAATTCTAATTTTTTATTAATTTCGAATTTGACAAATTCGAATACAAAATTTTATTATATAATTATTGTATTATTTTTATTATTAATAATTACTAGCTCCATCTATATAAGGAAGGCTTTGGATACATGTTACTCAAGCAAATAACCTCCCTTCCAAAGAAACACATGGCCTCTATTCCACTCAAACGATATAATTTTGAGCAATGTGGGTTTTTAGCTATGAAACCATTCTTTAATCGTCCAATATCCTTTCTTTCAAGCCAATAATTCCTCTTTGGAGAAGATTTTCTCTACGTCATGGAGGTTGGAAGAAGATTTTCCCTACGTCACTAGTATGGGAGAACTTTTCCAACTTCTTTTCTATCCTCTCCCTCTCCATGCGAACAAAATGGATTGCGGATCCATTTTGTTCATTACCAAGTTTTTTCAAGGTTTTAATGCTGAAGCTAGATGAAGCTGGGAAAGGAAGAGATTTTTTCAAGGTTAAAAGCTTGACCTGACCAAGCTTTTAGGTTCCGGTTTAGGGTTTAGGGTTTAGTGTTTAGGCTTGTGCTTGTAATATTGTATTCGAATTTTGAGAGATAAATTTGAATGTGATATTTATAAAATCGAATTATTGTAACTCACTTCAATTTTTCATTACGAGAATGTAGACCAATTTTGTTGCAAGTTTCAATTGGAAAACAATTGGCTTTTGAATTATTATTATAATTTTAATAAAATTCGAACATTAAAAATATAAATACTTCGAATCATCAATTTACGAGAATTCGAATTTTTAATGATTAGAAATATTAAAATATCAACTAATTAATTATATACTTTTGATTTTTTTAAAAATAAAATAATTTAAGTTACGCGCAAAATCCGAGTGCTCGTATATATTTTCGAGTATTCAAATTTTGATAAATACGAAATATTTTAATTTTATTGAATTTTTTCATTTATTGATTTATTATAAATATAATTAAATATTGTTAAATTCAAAATCCGAGTGCTCGTATATATTTTCGAGTATTCGAATTTTGATAAATACGAAATATTTAAATTTTATTGAATTTATTCATTTATTGATTTATTATAAATATAATTAAATAATGTTAAATTCCAAATCCGAGTGCTCGTATAAATTTTCGGGGATTCGAATTTTGAATGATCTAAAATATTAAAATAGCATTAATATTTTTTCTACAATTCGGAATATTTTAATCAATAAAATATTAAAAATCCATAGGGGGTCGAATCTGCAAAATTCAAAGACTTTTTATTAACATATAAAAATAGTTCGAATCTAACAGATTCGAACTACTTATATAAAATTTAATATAATAATAATTCATAAATTCGATTCTTTGAATTTGTAATGAACTTTTCAGGTGTAAAGTAACTAAGTAAGGAATCTCTGTCCACTATTCATACCTTTGAATTTGTGCACTACTCATACCTTTGAATCTGTGCCAACTTTGTTTATAGCTGTCCACAATTCATATATTTGAATATGTGCCCATTTTATAAATTTGAAATAATTCATAAATTCGATTATTTCTACTCTGTAATAAATGTTGATTCAATCTGTGAAATAAAGTAAGGAATCTCTGCTTACTTTTCAGGTTTGAATCTGTGCCACTTTGTTTTATAGTTGTCCACTATTCAAATAACTATTCATATCTTTGAATATGTGCCCATTTTGTTTTCTAGCATAATTATAAAAATCTTATACAGAAAATAATCTCGTGACTACACAGTTATATTGGAATATAACTGTTCATATATATTTTCGAATATGCAGAATTTGAAACATAATAAAAATTAATAAATACATTATTAATTGCTTGTTCTATTTAAGGAGGCATGTGATCGTCATACTTGTAAGTCATAACTATCTAAAAATTACTACAAACGCAAATGGCCTTTTTATCTATATTTCCTTCAAATAACATTAAATTGAGCCAAGAAATTATTTAATAGGTGAATCCGAAGATGATTTTCTCTACGTCATGGCGAGAGTTTTTCTAGTCTTTCTCCCTTTCCCCGCCTTGATGGACGAAACAAAGAGGAGGGGACATATCCGGCAGAGGAAGCAACAGGTTTCCAACGCCTCTTCTTCCACTGTTTCTGTCTTTCATGGTGTGGAATGCAGAGTAAAGATTAGTTCGAATCAAAACCGGTGGCCACTCCGAAGCAGAATCGGTGGCCGCTGATTTTGTTCACGAATTGTATCAAGATGTAATATGACTTGTAATTTAGACTTGCAATATTGTAATTATTATATTTAAATAATTTGTTAGTTGTAATCCGCCTTCTAATATTGTAATGATATTGCTCTCCAAATTTTAGTATTTTCATTTTATTTATAATTTATATAAATTAATAATTTGATTATATAATAGTAGCTGGGTTATTTAATTAAATGAATGATTAGTGCTCTCGATCTGTGAAATACCATCTCTTTTTATATATTAGTATTATATTGTACTCCAAATAGGGTTTGAATTTGTCAGATTCGAATACCCTTTGGATTATTAATATTTCATTGATTAAATAGGGGTTGTATTTGTCAGATTCGAACACCCTATAGATTATTAATATTTTAAATGATTCAAAATTCGAGTGCCCAAAAATTTACACGAGCACACGGATTTTGAATTTAACATTAATATTTTGTATTTAACATTATTACAAATCTTACACGAGTGCCCGAAATACACATTAATATTTTGTATTTAACATTATTACAAATTTTGTATTTACACGAGTGCCCGAAATACACACGCCACATTTATTACAAATGAACCATGGAAAATATTACAAATGATAAAATAGGTTGAGAAGAATTATTACAAGTGATAAAAATATATAAAAATATATAAAAATAAAGAACTGCTCCTATAAAGGAAACCAAACCCCATGGATATCCAAACCCCCTGGATAAGCAAACCCCTGGGATTTCTGACCCTTTACTCTCAACAAAATAATAGTTGAGACAGATAGTCAACACTACTTGGCTTTACCCTCAACAATAGGACATCTCCTTAGTAGTAGTTGACGAAAATTGTATCTCCGAGTTGGCTCGTAAGATCGTAATGGATATTTTCTTTTGGAACGGCTATCCTAATTGATAAAAGCATGATTTCTCTATACTTGAACAATGAACGGCTATCTTGATTTTGAAATGAAATTGGATAATCATGATTTTTTATTTATGGTTTGGTGTTTCTCCCATGAGAAAAAGAGTGGGTATTTATAGACATGAATGTGAATGTAGACACCACATTAATCCGAAATATAAAAAAAGAATTGGTTCGAATTCCACATGTTCGAAATATGAAAAAATTAATTAATTAGTGTTTTATTTTTATTTAATTTCTAGTAATTATTATGAACATTATGGTTAATTTGAATTGAACATTAAAATAATGAAATGAACAATTACAAATGATAAAATAATTTCAATTATTACAAATCACTAAATTGATGTAAACAAATATTACAAATTAAAATGCCTCTTCTTCCACTATTACAAATATATATTTGAAAGTACGAACCGCTGGTGCACTGAACAAGACCCTCAGATGATAGTTGAAGGGTTGTCTGGACACTCTTCGGCTCGTTTATAAACGATGAACTGCTACAGCGGAATGCAAACCGTGTTCGATTCCTCTGCCTCAGTACATCAATGCTCTATTACGATTTCTTGACATCGTAATAGATATTTTCTTTTCGTACGGATTTTGTAATGGATATTTTCTTTTGGAATGCGAAGGACAAAAGCATCATTTCTCTAAGGAGTGGTTGTCGTAGAAGTAACCATTCTTTCAATAAATTTGGATAGAGTGTGATGACTTTAGAAAGAAAATGGGCAATCTTTATTTTTTTCATGATTGTTGGTGTGTTTTGATGATAAGAAATAGACGTGTAATTTATAGACATGAATGAGGAGATCCAAAAAAAATAGAATATTATAAAGAACGGTTGGGATTTATTCCTGTATAGCAACATTAATGATTCTGATAGTAAAGCTTTTTTCACATGTACAGCTGTAAAGATAATTTATCAATTATCATTTTTGTCTTGTAGCGGTCAGTAAAGAGTCATCACTGCTTTGACTTGACAGAACACCTCGAAATTATGTATATTTTCATTTTAAGCTTTAAATTAAATATTTTTTTATTAATTTGGTTGAAATTTGAAAGTTCGGATAATATAATCCAAAATTCGAGTGTTCGAATTTGTTGAAATTCGAGAGTTCGGATTATAAGTATATTACTTGAATTATAACTCTAAGTATGAGTTATAGT